>CM061918.1:102060204-102264842 GCA_031002005.1 Vandiemenella viatica | reverse complement strand
ATTAGATAGGCTTCAAAGAGAGCTAGATTTTCTGTAGACATCTGCCTCCTTGCTATCTATTGATCTGCCATCAAAAGTTTTACCACCCTATTGACAGAAAACTCTTTTCTTATGCCCAAGTACTCTGTCTGAAAGTGATACTCTATTGTTCTTGGATGTCTAATATCTCCTCAATCTGCCAAACAATTAACCTGTCATTTACTTCTTCTTGTGTCCATGGAGCCATCAAACACAAAGTAGTTTTTTTGCCAGTGTGATGGCTTTGTCATCACCTGATTGAAGATATGATTTGCATATGTTGATTCCAAGTTCTGGACATCATCAAACGTACTTTTCTTTGGATCTCATCACAAGAACTTGTCATCACCAAATCAGCAAACGATTATCTCCATAGGCTCCCAGCTTGTGGTCATCATCAATGCTGACTCTCCCCATTTAATTTTTGAATGCCTATTTTTTAAAATAATAATAATAATAATTTTTAAAAATTACTGTGCTACAAAGCACTGGCATTTTCTTCTAATGTTGCTACAGTGCCATTTTTTGACAGCTTGTTATTTACAAATGTTTAATCGTGGCACGAATTTAACTTGATGACTAATGTTTAGATTCAGCAAAATTATCTTATATTAAGGTTAAAATCTAAGAATCAGTTCTATAAATAGCCACTTGATCGTCATTTGAATTACGTATAAAGTAATAGGAACTCTCGATGGACTGCACATGTTTAAAAGTTTCTGTAGAAAATGATTTACCAAAAATTCACTTGGCTAGTGACATTTGATCATTGTTTATTTTAAATTGCTGAAGCAAATAATAAGTTTTCAAAGAGCTGCAAATTTGTTTTACACATTCTGTGTGAACTTACTGTAAAAATTACCCACAGTTGTTAAAAATTTGAATCCTGGTTTTAGATTTAAGTGTGTAGGGAGGCAAACCTATAAGAACCACCCTTTAGTCCTTTTTCTTTGTATCTAACATCGTTCTTTCTCATTTTTGTCTGCATGTATTTCAGGTGCTAGCAAATTTAGTATATTTTTTCATCATAATATTTTAAATTGTCTGCAAGAGTTATCTTCAGCTGTTATCTTTGAGATCTAGCTAGGATTTTGTTGTAAATACTTACAGACTTTCACAATGATATATATGTTTTTTTTTTTTTTTTTTTTTTTTTTTTTTTTTTTTTTTTTTTTTTTTCTGTCGTCAGTCTTTCGACTGGTTTGATACAATCCTCCATCCCTTCCTATCCTGTGCTAACCTTTTCATTTCTACATACCCCTTACAACCCACGTCCTCAATTATCTGCTTCATAAATTCTAATCTCTGTCTTCCTCTACAGTTCTTACCTTCAACTGTTCCCTCCACTAACAAATTAACCAATCCAGCATGTCTCAAAATATGACCTACCAGCCTGTCTCTTCTTCCTGTAAGCTTCTTCCATAAACTTCTTTTCTCACCCATCATTTCCAAAACTCGTTCATTTCTTACTTTGTCTGTCCACTTAATTTTCAGCATTCTTCTGTAGCACCACATTTCAAATGCTTCA
The DNA here is from genome assembly GCA_031002005.1 of Vandiemenella viatica. Taxonomy (NCBI): domain Eukaryota; kingdom Metazoa; phylum Arthropoda; class Insecta; order Orthoptera; family Morabidae; genus Vandiemenella; species Vandiemenella viatica. The sequence goes on along the minus strand of CM061918.1, from coordinate 102,263,296 downwards.
ATTTTCTTTATTTCTGGTATTCCTAAGTCCATGTTTCGCTACCTATAAGTGCTGTGCTCCAACATAGAGTTTTAAAAAGTTCTTTCTAATTCCTAGATCAATATTTGAAACTAAAGGTTTCTCTTTTCATGAAGGACTCTTTTTGCTAGTGGTATTCTGCTTTTAACATCATTCCTGTTCGGCCATCAGTTGTAATTTTGCTTCCCAAGTAACAGAACTCACTCACTTCTCCTATTGCATCCGATCCTATTTTTATATTGAATCTGCTAGTATTGGTATCATTTCTGCTACATTTCATCACTTTTGTGATGGTTAGTACGTGTTAAATAGCTGCTCTGAAATTTAGGTTTTTATTTTTACAAACTTGGTACCAGCACACCCCATTCGCTTGAATGAAGTTCTCTCAGTGCTGTAATAAAGCATCAGTTCTGTATATTTGAAGTATTTTTTGGAAAAATATTGCTGTATATTTGGAATTATTTTCTTCAGTCCCCCTTCATGAAATACTTTGTCAGTCAAAAATCTGTTCAGATGTTTAAAGATAGCAGTTCATAATGGTAGGATCTGGTTGTTTTAGTGTTCAGTGTTTAATCTATTTTTCTTTTGTAATGCGAGTTTTGAACTGCCATGCAGAAGCAAGAAATTCTGTGAAACGGTCTCCCACAACACCCTCCCTCCTTCATTTTCTCCTGTTGACAGGTCTCGAAATATTCATTGTTTTCCTGTGTTTGTGTTTTTTATCTGTTCACCCCATAATACCATCATCTAAGGTAAGTGGTGGTTCATTATGAACCACCACTTACCTTAGATGATGGTTTCTTGGGGTGAACACACAAAAAAGCCTGAGAACAGGAAAAACAATGAATATTTCGGGACTTGGCCCTTCATCAACAGGAGAACATCACAGAGGGAGGATGGTGCAGAATGACTGTTATTTAGGAACATGGTTCAGGTAAATTCAAACAGAGGACAGGGAGAGGGGGACAGTGAATTGGAGCTCCTACCTGAGCAATGCAAAAAGTGCAGAATAATACATTAAAGTTTTCATAACATAAATTTGAGTAAGCAAAAAAAAAAAAAAAAAATGCAGTTATACATCACCTCTGGTATGTGGTGGTTCAATATAGACGGTGGGCATGGAGAAAAGGAGAGGATGGAGGGAAGGAAAAGTACTGACTGGATATTATCTCAGATTGAAACCAGGAGGTTACCTTGTGCCTAGTTTGTATTGGTAGGCAAGCTCCCACCTTCTGGGTTCAGAGGACAACAGCAGCTCCTGTGAACTCAGGAGGCAGAAATATATGTAAATATGTAAAATAGCCTTTCACTTGAAGTGACCTTGTATAATAGACTGCACAATTTACATTAATCTTTTTGCTCTCTTATTTAGCAAGACATCTTTCAGGTAGTTTTGTAGCTAACAGACAAGTTTTACACACACCGAATGGCATCTCAAACTAGTAATGTTGTAGGGTCATTTACTTAGGGAGTTTCTCTGTTGTGGGAATAATGTTCAGCAGTTTTTCAGCCACTGTACTTTTGGCTTTTATCAACTATCTGATTACAATTAGGCAGTTTTCTACAATCATATAAGCGACCACTATGAATACTCAGTTTCTGACTAAAAAAATTATAGATGTTTCACAAAAAGAACAAGCCATAACTTCTATGATTCAAATAAAAAAAGTTAAATAATCAGTCCTCTTTGGATACTTACTTGTCCTTAATTACTTCTGTTCCTCATTTCCATGTTGCTGTGTACTGATTTTACAATAATTCTTTGTTTTCACCCAATTTTTTTCATCATTTTCAAATTATCGATCTCTTATAGAAACTCAGTATTCCATATGATTAAGTTTCCTAATATCATTATAACTTTCATCATGCATTACCCAGTTATTTACCCAGTGAATTGTCATATGATTGTCACTTCATTGCTGTTCTTTATTTTAGTTTCATGAACTTTCATTATAGTAATGAGATGAAATATATTTAATTAAATATTTTATTTGCAATCATTTGGAGAAAGTGCCAGAATATCTGATACATAAATCTTTCTTAATAAGTGGAATGTGTAAGTAAACTTCAAAGTATTTGGTTTATGTGAAGATATACTTTGCTGTATTTCATTTTAGGTCTGTTATGCTCTGAGTGGAAACTTTACATGTATTGAACTGCATGCAAAGCTATTCTTCTACCAACTTTGTTAAAGAGGAACACCAAAATTTATTACAGAAAGGCCTCTCTTTATGTTGCATAAATATAATATGGAAAAGATACGAGGCCGGTCTGATAAGTACTTAGCCTACAAAAGAAAAAACGAAAATTTTGGTGAAGTGGCGATTTAAATTCTCAACATAGTCTCTTTTAGCTCGATACACTTGACCCAGCGATGCTCCACTTCTTTAACTCATCGCAAAAATACGTTTTCTGGAGATCCTCAAAGTAGGCCTCCATGGCAGCGATAACCTCCTCATTCGACTAATTTCTGCCCGGTGTGTCTTCTTCAACTTTGGAAACAAAAAGAAGTTTCACGGGGTCAAAACTGGAGAATATGGTGGATGGGTCAGCAGTTCGTAGTCCAATTCGACTAATTTGGCTGTGATGGCGGCGGAGGTGTGAGCTGGGTGTTGTTATAGTGAAGAGCACATTTTTTCTTCGCCAAATGGGGCCGTTTTTTCTGCAATTCGGCATCGAATCAGCCCAATAATTGGCATAGTAAAGCCCTGTGACTGTTTTGCCCTTCTCCAGGTAGTCGTTGTAGATCACATCTTGTGAATCCCAGAAAACGGTGGCCATCACCTTTCCGGTCAATGGGACAATCTTCGCCTTTTTCGGAGCATGTTCGCGGGTAAAGTCCACTGTTTTGACTGTTCCTTGGTCTCTGGTGAGTACCAGAGGATCATGTTTCATGCACGGTCACGTAACGATGAAGAAATTCCTTCGGATTGCGCTTAAACAGCGTCAAACACTGCTGTGAAGTGGTCTCACGGTTGCACTTGTCGGGAGTGAGCAAACGCGGCACCCATCACGCCGACAGCTTTCTCATGCCCAAAATTTCATGCAAGATATGACCCACATGGTCTTTTGAGATGCCTACTTCCCAGCAATCCCGCGCATCTTCAATCGACATTCTGCCAATACGAGAGCGTGAATTTTTGTCATTATCCTCCATGGTAACCGTTTCTCTGGCACCTGGGCGTGGCTCATCAAAAACTGACATGACCGTTGAAACTCGTTAAACCAATTTTTGACAGTCGCCATCAAAGGAGAAAAGTCACCGTACACAGCATCCAAGTACTCTTTGATCGCTGTGAGATTTTCCTTCCAAAAAGAAGAATCAAATCACGACGATATTCCCTTTTTCCATTTTTCTAAAATCCGCGGACACACCCACTTTCACATGCGACCAAAACAAAACTATGAGTCCGATTTGGCTGAAATTTTAACAATAGCCATGTAAAATAATGTACACATGATAATAAATTTCTCTGGCGACAGTGGCGCCTCGGGAAGAGAGGCTAAGTACTTATCGAACCTACCTTGTATATGCCTGAAACCTTCTCTCACATCATCAAATAACTAGGAAAAGGATTAAAAGTACCTAAACACACATGCAACTTTCTTTCTCACACCATCATGATATCAGTATCATATCATTTATTTAAACTTGTAAATTAAATTGGATAGGAATAATCAACCCTCACTTACCACAGATGAAGCTATGAGGGGAAAACAAACACAAACTTGACAATATTTTGTTTTGTAACCTCAATCATGTCAGAGACATTTTGCATAGGGAAGATGTGTACACATCGGGACTACGATATTTTGTTTGTTTGTTTGGCCCTATTGCTTTCATCTGTGGTGATTTTCCCCCTCCTATCTTATTTCCAGTGCTTAACGGCATTTACACTATCACTACTGTAAGGAATGGATAGTTTTAATGCCTTTCGGTGACTAGTTTGATTTCCAGAAATAGTTTAAAAATTTCAAGTACAATTTGCACAATAAGATCCGTGCACACGTCACGGTGTGAACCACACGCAAGTCGGTGGGGTAGGGCAAAATGTAGTGGGAGCGTTGAGGCGACCGAGCACGACGGTTGCCGCAGGCCCGGCCCGCCGTCACGGACGAGTCGCAGAACGTGCTGCTGAAGCAGCTGCTGCAGAACACGGGCTGCGCGCAAGCCGCCCCCACGCCCCCCGTGCCGTCCCTGGAGCAGCAGCTGGCCCGCCCGGTGCCGCCGACGCCGTCGACTCTGCTGCCCCCGCTGCTGGACGAGCGGGTGCGGCCGCCTCGCCAGCTGCCACCCGACGTACGCACTCGCCTCGCCTCGCCTCGCTTCGCACTGCATGGGGAGCCTGCTCGGTTCTTCTCACTAACCTCCTCCGCTTGCATGAACTCGTCACTTGTCCCCGCTTTTACGGTTGGCTGTCCTTATCACGGAGTGGGAGAGGAGAGCTTAAATCGGTGTTGACCCTGGCTTATTTTATCACATACTTTGTTCTGTTATATTTTCTACATTTTGCCAGGTCTTCCTGTTTCAGTGGGCTTTAATGGGCTATTTGACAATATTGAAAATATATAACAAATTTTAGTCACATGCATAGATTAATGCTTAAGGAAACTTTTTTTAATTGAAAAGAAATATTTGTTATTTTTAACCCAACACAAAGCGAAACGAAAACTTCATATTTCTTACATTTGGTCACAAGATAGAAAACGCTCTACGGTTGTTGGTCACTTCACTGATATCACGTGCCAGTAATAGCAGTGGCTGCTAGTGGAGTGTTCCCTATTTTCCAAGTTTTCAGCTATTTTTATTGTTAATCGCTGGCTATTTCTTCTTATTAATGAGTTTTCATTTTGAAATCAAAATGTAGATCAATTTTGTAGAAGCCCACAGCAAAACGTACCAAAAATAGATCCCTCATTGGTTGGGCTTGATTTTAAAATAATCATTCATTCATTCAAAAACTGCAATGTAAAGCTACGTTCACACTTGGATACTTGTGCAGGAACTTGTATCAGGATTTGCGTATTTGATAATTTGTGGCATTTTATCTCAAACAAATCCCTCATTCATGTTGTATATGCTCATTTTACCTTTGACTTGTGGCTCATAACCAAAAATTAAAATGTGGGAATTAGTGATATGTACCATAAGTGGAAGGTTGTTGTTTTTTGCTTAGTTTATGTTGTTTTCCAAAATTAGTTTCTTTTATTAACTTGGCATAAGCACCATATGTTTCTCATTTAGATGGTAAGTATTACTACCACAAACTACCTTTTATTTCCTTTTTCTATAGCATTTAAGCGCAGACACTTAAAACAAAACAAAAATCTTCATCAAATTACATTTTTAATGCTTGGGCAATTCAAATGAAGTTAAAGACACCGTAACATAACAGAGTTTACTGGTGTAGACACCAGGTTCATACTCGCTAAAGTCAATAAAGGCCTCATACAAGTTTCGATACAAATCCCGATACATGTTCTGAATTTGTGCTAGATGTAAGTGTAGCTTAATGAGCAGTATCAGTAACAAAGGCGGCTGTAGTACATTTGACTTCAAAATGCTATGGTATTCAATTTTCTGTATTTATTTGTTTTCTTTGAGGATTATTAAATCACAAATAAATTTGAAGACAGATTAAAATATTTATCATTAGATCTACTACCACTGTGCTATGCATTAGGTATATATAAGAATTACACAGAAATTACTACTTCCTTGATTTTCGGAAACTGTTGATTTGAAGACAAAGTTTGAATAGTCAAAAGTAAAAAATGTACTGTTCATAAATTTTAGCAAGAATTTTTCTTGTTTTTATTTAATTAAAATAATAGTAAAGATAATAATATTAAAGTAATAATACTGCATATTTATGTGAACTCCCTTATTGAAGTAACTTTTGAATTATCCTAAAACATTATCTTAAAGCCCAACTTTGTCTTTTAGATCTGGAGTTTTTTATGAGTATGTTTAGCTGGATAAGTATCTTTTATCTGTACGTTTCGTGGGAACTTAATTTTTGCTCAATTGGTCTCCAATATTTGTGACATTCAAATTTTTTAAATATGCCCTTAAATTACAATTGTATGAAAAAAATTAACAAAGATACTCTAAAGTTGATTTAAGAATTACTCTTGTTGACTGACTCAGCAAAGGAGAAACCTCGGATATAAACTTAGTTTGTTTTCATTAAAGTAGATATGTCTTCATTGGAAAATTAATTTTTTGCTAGAGAAAACTATATTTGACCCCTATCTACACTTAATGTGGTAAAATAATTGTTTGATGGTAACAAATGACTGACATTTCAAAGTGATACACATTCCATCTGTCATGGCAGAAACCACAGTTTAAACCAGAATGCAAGCTGTATAGTATTCAAAGTGTTTCTTTGTGCATCATTATAAATTAATGTTTGGGATTAAATTATTTATAAATATTCATGAATCATTGTTAGAATACTTAATATTCCAGTTTTTAGGAAAGTTGTAGCGATATTGTATGCTTTTTGACCCAGGGACAGAGTTATATACCAGCTGTGTATATGTAATAATCACATATTCTCACTACTGGGTTTACATAACTACAGTTTAACATAGAATTCAAACAACTCAAGCATTCGGGCATATTTCACACACACAAAGCAAGTTTCGCCAGAGGTGAAATATTGCTTAACGGACGTTAGAGACGTCAGTCAAGACCAAGGTTCTAACAGAATCTTTTACAGCCCCTGGTCAGATGCATTAATTACTGAGCCACTAGTCCACTAGGTTTTAGGGAAAGATTGTAGAAATAAAAAGTTTCTGCACTCATGGCAACTGATATGGCGCTGTTGTGGTCATGATTTAATGCATGTTCATTCTAATTTTACCCAAATGTTCATAAAAAGTCTATCGAAATCTATATTTTGTGCTAAGAATTTGGTAGGACTGGTTAGTTAGGAGTTGATGGTGTATTATAAATATACATCACAGACAGACCTACTTTCCTTTTCATTTTATTTTATTAGAGCCTGAGGACAGGAGGAGAGGCTACATCTGAGATGTCAATGTTTAATCATTGCATCAGCATCCACTAAAATCTTTCCCAAACTGTCTCTCTCTCTAAAATCAACCATACAATTCCTTAGTCTGTATCATTATAAGCATGGATTACAGGAATCTTTGCTATGGGGAACACATAATAGCAAAGCTATGAGCTATGTTATTGTTGATGTGGTAGACTTGCGTTATCAAACGAATGTTCCTATTGCAACCAGTTTGTTTTATTCAGACAGTTTTGAAGTAGTACCAGAAACAGCATACATTACTTCTCTCAAATTTCCTGTTGAATTCCTTTATGCGGAAAGGTTTCGTACAAGTTTCTAATACCAGGAAAATTCTGCAGTGATACTGTTCTTAGGAGCAAACCAAGTAATAGTGTATGTAATTTATTTCTATATACCGAACACCATTTTGTGGCAGTGTAAGGGGATACAGTTTTTGTCCTGATTTGTGTTGCTTTGTAGTGCAGAAGCTGAGGGAATGGTTTCATATCTCTGTCACTGTCATAATGCATGCATTGACACTAGTTTTCCCACAGGTAGAATGCACTTATAGAGTTGCATGCACTTTTAATCTTGTAATTGTTGTAACAGTTCCAGATTTAATTTAGATTAATTATACTCATTTCCACTGTTTCCATTTTTACCATTTGCTGTCAGTGTGTAATGAGTACTATATGTAGTCTGTTTCCATAGGTGTCATCCATCTTCTGAAAATGGTTTCTTCTCCTTTAGAATTTTGATATATGCAGTTTAGATAATAGCATTGATTGTAAACAGATTTTATAATTGTGTCAATAACTGGAAATAACATACTATTTCCGGTAACATTCTGAAATTTCTGATACCAGGATGTGTTTCTGTGACATATGCTCTGTTGTTAATTTCTTGTTGATCTGAAAAAAAAGGATGGGAAAGAAAAAGACTGTAGGTGTGTTTGTAAAGTTATCTTGTGATATTGAAATGTTCACATCAAAGAAGGTGATGTGTGTGTGGGAGTAAGTCCAGGTGAAGTTGGCAGGATGATTACTGTTAAAAGAACTGGAAAAATCTAGGAGGTGGTTTTTAGTGTAGGTCCAGATCATAAATATATCATCATGCATCTGAACCCCAAAAGAGGTCTGAATGGGATTTTGTTCAGGAGTATTTCCCCCAGATGGCCCAGGAAGAGTTTAGCATAAGATCAGGCCATATATATAGCCGTGGAAGTGATTCATATTTGATGATAATTTTTTTTAATTGAAGGAAAAGTATTGAGAGGATGAAGTGAGCCAAGGAGAGAGGATGTGCTGGGAGCCTGTGTGGGGATGCATATCTATGATGTGTTCTAGATAACTGAGGCACATCCTTGGCTCACATCATCCTCTCCAAGAACTCGTATACTAAATACCCAGTTCTCCAGATCTCAGGTGTATTAACAGTATCCTTCACTGTGGTCATTACGTTCAACATCCCTTCTTCAAAATTCACAACTCTCTTTTCAAAAACCTGCCCACTGATCTCTACACATTCTTCAGCGACCAACCAGTCTCAATAACATCTTGGCCCACAAATGCTCTTATTCTGATTCACCTAGACTCCCACATTTATTTTCCCGATGCAGTATACCTCACTGCAAATCTTCCAGTGAGCATCCATCCACTACCACCTATTCAACGGTAGAATCACTGAGCGCGGTAGGTGAGCGGCAACGTCCTGGCCTCCCATTCTGGAGGACACGGGTTAGAATCCTCGTTCGGGCATCCAGATTTGCGTTTTCGATGGTTTCCCAAAGTCACCCCAACTAAATGCTGGGATGTTTCTTTCAAAAGGTCATGGCCAAATTCCTTCCTGTTCCTTGCCCCAATGCTCTCCCACCTCTAATCACCTCGACAAGGTGTGAACCTATAAGCCAAAAAAAAAGAACATGAGAATCTTTTCCTACTATTTTACATGCCTCTTACACATCTACAGGCCTCATTTAACAACTTAACCTGCCATCACTGCACAGCTTCATATATACATAGGCCTCTCCTGCAACCAACTGTCCACCAGGATGAATAGCCACACGGAAACAGTTCATACTGGCAACTTGACCATCTACTGGAAGCCCACGCCAATTCTAACAACCTCAACAATTAAACAGTAAGCACTGTCAATGTTTTTCCTGATACTACTACCACTTCAGATCTCCATAAATCAAAATATCATTGACTCCAGACATCCCCTGACCTTAGCCTCCAGTAAGTCCCTTACCAGTAAATATATCACTTGTTTTTTTTATATAATACACAATTTTCCTGGTCCTTTTTCTTAAACTTTATTATTTTGTACAGCATTTCCACATTTCCTGTAATTCTTGAGTGTCTATTTCCCCCACCATTATCACCCTACAACACTTTGTAATGATTATTGCTGGAAAGTGGGGTGTAATGTTTGGTAGCTGGGTGTGCTTCCAGCATTGTACTTGTTGTTAACCAAAACAAGTTGTCGTTACTTTGCCACACAATTCAGGAAGCACTCTTCTGTACCTGATTATTACTAGAACACAAATGCCCAGGCCGGTTCCAGTTCTGCCTTACATTGAAAGCTTAGACATTGAACCTCATCTTGAAGAAGGCAGGTTTGCAGTTAGAAAACCTGGCACCCTAAATAGCACAATTTGATCTGATTGTGGTAACCCACGAATTCGACAGCCTTTGCTGCTCACATTACTGCTAGGCGACATAATAGAAAACGTCCCAACCTGGCAAACATTCCACATGGTCCACATGCAGATCCACTACTGAGCAATTGACATGTTGTCCTTTTTCGGATGCTTGGCAAATACTGATACTACAACATTCTCTCTCTCTCTCTCTCTCTCTTTGTTCATCTTGCAGCCAATCGTAATTCTTTTTGGTCATCTCATGATCTAACCAACCAGTCATGTGTTTCTTTAACACCTCGTACACATGAGATTAGTTCTTGGTGTAGCTTATCCACTCTACTCTATTTTCTCCATTTAACCTTCAAGTTCACTGTTCTGTCTTGCCAGTTAACATACCCTTTACTGGCTTGACACCTGTACCAAAACAGTTCATCAAATCTACACTCTTAACACTCGTGTCATAACTTCCCATCTTGTTCATCTCTGGCTTCAGTCTCTGTGGTTTACACGTGTGATCCCCTTGCATTAGTATTAAGATTTATATCAAAATATTGGAAAATATATTTGTGTTTATTTGTTTGCCTCAACTCTTCATCCCTGGTGAGTGCTGATTATACTTTCATGATAATCAATAACTGATGTATGGGATTTGGTTTGGGAGTTATTTGAAGACGAGATGCACAGAGTGGTCGGTAAATGTAAGGTCTCAATAGATATTAAGAACAACAGTGGAAGGAGTATGTTGAAGGGAATACATGACCATAAATTAACCCTTCATTAGGATTGAAGAAATTTTCTTCTGTTGTTAAGGGGTGTATGAATTGGAATTAGTTTCTGAGTGACATGCCGAATGATGTACCTGGAACAGCTCATAAAGTAGATATGATACAAAGTGAACGCCAAGGCTTAGGCTCATTCACAATTAATTAAACAGGTGTAAAAGATTATGTCCTTTATGATTTCTCACTTTTTGTGTTGAATCTTGGTAATATCAAAGTAAAATTGGCACCAAACTGAATGTATCCTACTGGCCTTAATGAATCAGGTTGCGAAAAAAATTAATCAAATATCTTTGTAGTAAATTACAAAGACCAATTAATGCATTTGTATGGTTGAGTTTGAAAATTGAAATGCTTGGCATTGAATACAAATTTGGAATCTAAATTGCACAAAATAATTGCAGAAATAATTTTAATTATATGTTTGACACCATGATGAAAATGTAATGATTACCTGCACAGATAAGCTATTAGGATGGGGAAAATGTATTGATAATCAATCACTTCATACTGATACACATCTACACATTCTTTGAACATATTTAGGAAGTTATGACAAAAAAATTTCTAACTACTTAATGTAAATAAATTCCCAGAGAGTTAAACAGGTAACAGAGTTTAAGATATAGGTTTTCTTTCTTTTCAGCTGATTAAATTTTCCTTCAGAATATTGTATACAGTTAGAGCTCCCGTCAGTTATCACCAAAATTCTGCTTTGTTATTTGTTCTTGTTTATTTTTATTATTTTGTATTTATAGTCTTTCAGATTTCCTTGAGATATTGGCATGTATAATCAAATGTAGTGAAAGCTTTGTTAAAATAAAAATATATTATTGCAGCATAATTCAGTTAATTTTTCTTTTTGAGCTGTTCAAAAGTTATACTAAGCTCACTATTAACTGAGAATTCATGTTGTGTTTCTGCCTTTGAAAACAGTGGTTTTTATCAATATACTTGTTGTCTGTGTTTAAGATGATTTCACAGAACTGATACGTCATTATTACCTTGAAATTTGAATGTCCCAATATCAGCATATTGTCTGTATTTCCTCATTCGGTTTGTAGGACTCACATTGTATAAGGTTATTGTTACAGTTACAGCTGTCAGTGTTCATTGCATGAACTGGATTATTAATATAGTGTATATGCTTTTCATACCTCTCTCATTAGGCTTTTATAGAGACATCTGTCTTCCCAGATTTTTTATTGGAAACCTGTTGAATTTATTTTATTTTCATTTCTTTCAATAGTAATAATAAAATCAAGGGGAGGGAAAATCAAACCTCCACTTATCAAACTAGGATACATGAGTGTTGTGATGCCACCAAATAAAGAGAAGATGGACGCAAACAAATAGTAATTTCCGTAGCCACTTAATCATCTGCTCAAACATGAGAAATATTCAATTTGTATAGTCACTATAACATCAATACAATTGAACTTTTGTATTTTCTCCATTTGTCAAGCATCCTCGGTGGTTTATATGTATTTCACGTCTGTTTTCTCTCAGTAGCAGCATTCATTCTGCTATGTTGTTTTGGTCAGGAAAAGTTCAAATCTTCAAACTGAAAATAAATTTGTATATGGAAGGAAATATAACTCACCAAAGTTGAAGGTAGAAGGCAGAAGCAACATAAAATAATATACAAACACAATATTTCAGAGTAAATATCGTTATACTGTAACTTTCCCTAATTCGTCTGAATGGAGAAAATAAACAACAAAAATAATTCAATGCTATTGGTGTAATGTGGATTTCATAGATCGATTGACCCCTATTGATAATTGTTTATGAAAAATATTTTCCATCTGCATTCACCTTGCGTTTTAGTGTTGTCACATTCCCTCTTTCTACCTATCCTTGATCGTGTCCATATTGCCTTACAGAATGTTTCTGTTTATTGTCATCTTATTCTTCATATTGTTTTCTCTGAATTTTTTTACATCCTGATTTTAATCCCATTATTCCCTCCCTGCATTTCAAAATTAAAATTCTCTTTGCAAAAGCAAACCTTAAACCATTTTTACTCCTATATTATTAACAGTTTAGTTAGAATTTACTGTATATATTTTTGTTTTTTTTTTTTTTCTTTGTTGATATTCACATTGTGTTGTTTCTTGTTCCACCATCATTTTTAAAAGATACTTCGATCTATTCAGTCCAATTTGTAAAGTGATGAACGTTTACAGTGACTTTTTAAGACATTAATTAAATGCTAATAGAGTAAATATTTACATTTTAATTGCAATCTACAGTTGGTAGTTGTAGTCCTTGATATATGTTCAATATTTTATGAAATATTGTTATATCTGCCTTTCTTGTAGTCTCAAAAGATAAATTGATTATGTAATTTCCCACTAAACTTCTACTTTTATAAAAAGTATCATTTTTAGAAAGTATAACATAGGATTGATTTTAACACCTCATCATCAATATTTACATTTAAACTACTTATTAATGTACTGCTTTATACAGTATCTCAAAGTAGTTCCTAGGAATGTATTGTATTTGTAGAATATTCACTTTTCATTTGTAGTATCGTTAATGTTTGCAAATTATTTTATTGGCACGTGTGCAGTAGAATATTTATACTTTTTTAATTCACATAATTTTATTTGATAGTTTTATATTTCACACTGTTACACTCTGAAGATATTTAAACAATGGCTGCACTAAAATTTCCCACTTGTGTCACATGGTTTTTTGGATTCTGAATTTTGAATTAAAACCCAGTGTAACCCAGCCTTGCACTTGGAACATAATTTTCTTGTATGGGAATGTTAATGCTGTAGTTAGTTCTTCACCGCACTGGTGAAGCTAATACCTTTTTACTTTGTTTTGCTAATTTCCAAGACATCACTAATAAATGGTTGAAATAACTAACTGTCGTTATTAACACAGGCTTCAGTGATTTGTTTATCATGCATGTTTTTTCCTACATTTAACTACATCTTATTTTGGGTTTGACAGGAAACACAGGCATTGATTAGTGTGTTTAATTAAGGGTAATTCACTGGAAAGTATAATGGGCATCCTACTGCCTGTCATTTTCTTTTTTCAAAATTTTCATTTCTGTATCTGTGTTTTTGAGACTATGGTGTTGCGCCATCATCTGTGGTAAGCAATGGATTTAATTGTGTATCCTTATTTCTACATTTCAATATTGTTTGCAAAATTTTGACACCTTCTTTGTAACGTATCGTAGAATGTTATTCTTGCTAGAAAATTTTCAGAATTTAGTCAATGCTTTCACACGCTAAAATCGTAAAGTTGTTACATTAATATCAGTTATAATTCAGAAGAAATTAATTAAAATTATCTTTATGATCAAATTGTTTTAGCAGGGTTTCCAAATACAACCTTCTTTCATTTGAAGGTTTCTAATATTGTATTCCTATTAATGGTTAAGTTGCTCATTGCATTAAAATTTGAAAGAAAAAAATTTTCATCATAAAAGTAAGCTTACGAGACAGGACTGTGCGTGATCTCTATTGAAGAATGGAATTAACTGACATAATGTTTTCTGGTGTGGAATATTCCCTGCATCATTTTCCTTTTATATCTACACTGTCAGTTAAAGATTTTCTCATCTCGTTTCACAGCTCCAGATGCAGCACCGCATACTGCAACAGCAGCAGCAGCACCATCTCCAACAACTGCAGCAGCAACAGCAACTACAACATCAACAGCAGCACCAGCAGTTACAACAGCAACAACAGTTGCAGCTTCAGCAACAGCAGCAGTTGCAACAGCAGCAGCTACAGCAACAACAACAACTGCAACACCAACAGCAACTATACCATCATCAGCAACAACAACATGCTGTGGTAAGGAGGAAACTTCGTAGTAGAACGTAAAATTTGATCTCTGCCAAAGAGGAAGGTGACAGATTTTATTGTTACGTAACATGACTAAAATTAGTGGATTGGTGGAAAAGACATTCTGACTGTTTCCCATAGAAGTTTGAGAATACAGTCATCACTACTTCATTCAAAAACAAGGTACATTATTTCAAATCTCTGCCAGAAATTGAACAATGGAGAAACTTTTAAATGTTGAATTTTGGTTTTAATTTGGTAAAAGTGCCATATAACATTATGGCAATGAAGTAGAGAGAACATTTTCAAGTGTAGAGAGCATTCAAGATGTTCCATGGTCAGGATCAGTATTGACAGTTCAGATAGAACGTGCTCTTCAGATATGGTAAAATTTTTCAAAAATATTGTTGCGCTATCCGGGTTATCAAGGAGCTTATTAGATTCCTAAATCCATTGTCAGCCTCGTTCTAATAGAAAATTTGGGCAAGTGAAAGATCTATTATTGCATCAGTACACGAAAGTAATATTGCATGTGATTTACTGGCAACAAAAAGGTTTCGTATTGCTTAATCCCCTATACTTATTTACCTGAAAGGTGACTTTTGGTTATTCCTGAAACTTAAATTATAGGGCAAGGAAAGAATTTGTACAAGATATAAGATTTCCAGAAGACTTTGACAGCAATTCTAGACAAAATCCCAAAGAATCATTTTTGGGTCTGCTTCAAAAAATTTTGCAGTTGCTTCCAGTCAGTTACCTTTCCTGGTGGACGTACTGTGTATAGTTTCTTTAACCGGTTTTGAGTGCCTCCACAGCATATAGGAACTATCAAATCGTTAACAACATTTTTTTTCCTGAGTATTTTTTTATTATTATTATTTTATTATATCTTTTGGAGAGCCATATTGCATTACTACACATTTGGTTGGATATATTTACCAGATTACATGTGACCCCCCCCTCCTCCTCCCAAAAGATAATAATCTTTTATGATGAGAGTAGTTTGTCAAAAAGTTCGCTAATGACCCCGCTGTCGACGCGCCCTTAAACCGCGTGTCAAAAAGTTTTTCAACTACATCACTACATTAAAGGTGACAAGAAAATGGGTTGAGGAGATGTGAAAGGATATGGAATAAGTTGAGATCCATCCAGATAAGATAGAGAATCAAGGAGTGCTTTTTTACCGAGCGTGGCGGTGTAACGGTTAGCGTTCTCGCCTCGCATTCGGGAGGACGGCGGTTCGAATCCCTGTCCGGGCATCCAGATTTGGGTTTTCCATGGTTTCCCCAAATCACTCCAGGCAAATGCCGGGATGCTTCCTTCAAAAGGCCATGGCCGAATTCCTTCCCATTCCTTGCCCCCATCCTTTCCCGTCTCTAAAGACCTTGATGTTAAAAAGAGACGTAAAGCAGTTAAAAAAAAAAAAAAAAAAAAAAAAAACGAGGAGTGTTTCAAACTAAAATTGATACATTCGAGGGGTTTCAGGAAAAATCTACAAAGGCCAAGATCACTTGCACTGAAGAAAGGACGAGGAACCTTTGTGAAAGGATAAAAATATTATGGGAGAAGAAGAAAATGTGAACCAGTAAACCAGTTGTTTCCCATGGTCCAAAGTAGGTCAAAATTGATAGAAGAAAAGACTTTCACAGTTGATGTCAACTGTATAGTTAGTTTTCCAGGTTTCTAGGTTGTTATCAGGTACAGTTATACATTCTTGGCATTTGACAGAAGTGTTTTAAGGTGTCATTTGTCTATAGACCCTGTGTAATGTTGCAAGGTTTGATACAGCAGACATCTCAAAAACGTAAAGAGCACTCTTTAGTGAAATTTAATATGATCTTCTGTAAAATGTTATGGGTGTCAAACTTGAAAACGATTAAACATTTTGGTGCCGCTTTTACCTACTTTGTTTGCCTTCCTATAACAGAGCTTCATGAGACATTATTTGGCAGCTTTAGAACTGTCGAAATTAGGTACCTATTGAATTTTGACCTTGATTTCCCTCTAGGGTTCTTTTTTTTAAATTGTCATCTCAGCTGCAATACAAACCAGTGTTTCATCTTTACTTCATGACTTTTGGTTCTCCTCCCCCCCAATGTTGTATTTAGCCACCATTGATACAAATAATTATCTCTGACTAGACGTTCATTCTATTGCATTCCCCGTGGTCACAAAACTAAAATAACACTGCATTGTTTTCCACAGTTAAATTTGATAGATTCATCAAAAGCGCTGATCTAATGAAGAACATGGAAAGTTACATCTCCGATTTCCACTGCATTCACATCAAATTCATCTGTAAATAAAAGAATAATATTCAAAAATTCCACTGCTGGTAGTATCCCCTCATTATTCTATGTTACCATGCTTTATCTGCAGTAAGCTACGTTTCCTTCCTCTGTCACTAGTATATATTAGTCTATTACTCAGTACTTGTTTTAACTACCTCATGACAAAGATTATGTGTTATATGGTACAAGTTCAGACACAGTATTTTGCACAGGAACCATTTAATGTTCTAAAACAAGATGTTTTGTTGTGAAACTTCAAAATTTTTGTTTTCTGACTTTTCATTTGTGTGACAGTACAGACTGATGCATGCACTGAGTGTGGGATGAGAGAATCTCCTATCAGCAACCAATTTCTCTTGCAGAATTCCTGTATCTTTGTTACTTCCTCGTACCTCCTTCCTCATACTTCTGTTCCCAACGTCGTGAAATTAGATGTTTTAGCTGAAAATTATGAACTTATGCCTTGGTATGATTATTTGTGAACTTGAAGGGTTAGTGCGCAACTTTGGAATAGAGAACTGTATGTGTTAAATTTGAATTTCCTTAAGGCTTATCGTTTTAATGAATACTTGAAATCACTCTTTGTACTGAGAGCATTCTAGTATACTAGTTCACTTGGACCATATGTTACAGCTTTCTTTTTATAAGCAGTTGTTAAAACAAATAATAGACCAATATAGAATAATGGCACAAAGAAGAATTGTAGCTTACTGTAAGTGAGGGGTTCCCAATTTTTCTTAATCCCCCCCTTTTGTCAAAAGAAAGATCCAACCCCCTTTTACCGTAGTTTTATTATTTAAATGGTTAATGCCTACTTCTCAGTACTAAAAATTACATGTCAGAGGAAACTAACTAATTACTGTATGTGATGTTAGAATAAAGGTTTTCAACTCTAAGAGATGAAGGAGATATAGTACTTACGATTGCTGTGGAGCTAGGGTATTGTTCACATGGGCAGTGAAGCTTACATGTGCCCCCTCCTCCCCTTATATGTCTTCAATCTTCCTCCCCACCAAACCCCAACCCCCTCCTGTACTACTGTAGTAGGTCAGTAACGTAACACGGAATATCAAGGGGATATACACAGCAGTGGCATATTTTTCTTTTTTTGTAATTCTTTTGTTTACAGATGAATGTGAATGCAATGAGAATCAGAGAGGTAACTTCCCAGTTTTATCTTCTAATCAGCTGCTTTTATTTGATTTTAAATCCATGTGAAAGTGAAAAAGGTTAAGAAACAGATATCAGGAAATGTTACTGTATTCTGATTGAACTTATCACATGATTCTATTTCATCTTTAAGTTCACCAAAATCATAAGAATTTGATTCTTAATATTATTTAATGCATTACTGACTGATTGTTGTTGATATTTGACGACCCTTTCAGCAGCAGCAACAGCAGCAATTAAACCTGCAGCTGGCAGCCGACCAGCGCGCCAGGATGCCGATGGTGGGGCCGGGAGGCACCGAGATGATGTCTCCTCCCACGCCACGCTCGTTTGCGACTCCGTCGCCACTCACTTCTCCTCAAGTTGCTGGGAAGGGAGGACTGCAACAGGTTAGTTTGCAACTCTCATACTCTGTCATACATCATTATCAAATGCATGGAGTTATCCAGTCCATTTCTTTTGATTTTCTTACTGCTTGTGTTAAATGAGGCCTATGAAACACCTTGTTCTGTTTGATTATTGTATTTTTTGTTTGATGAAATTGATATTTTATCTGATATTGGAAGTGTTCCCAAAGTTTATTGAGCCACCTCTGAAAAGAAACTGCAGGATTGAAGTTTGTTCTCATTCTCTTTATTTGCACCTGTTGCATTTCAAAAAATCTTCTCGATGCACTTTCGAGGGCATTCTGTGTTTTTAGTTTTGTTTGCTGGAAGAAAATTTTTTTATCACTGTGTGCTGATGGTAACCTTTTTTTTCCAGATCAGCCCAATGCCGGCAAGTGAAATCAAGCGGGAGCAGCCTGACTTACTGAGTCCATCTGGTAAATTGCTAGAACCCAAGGAGGAACCCCTTGATCTGCTAGCCCAGGACCAAGCTTCACTCGGTAATTTGAAACAAGTTAAATTCGTTGTAATTACACCCATTTTGTATCTTTACATTATTTTTACCTTTTGAATATATAGTTTAGAAAATAATTTTTAATACTGTAAAATTTCAATTTCAAGATTTGATCAAATGTTTATGAATTTTTTCTTTAGTGTTTACTATTTAACCATATCTATGAATTTTCTATTGCCAGTTTGGCTAGAGTGTATTAAAATGCCACCGTGCTGGACTCTGGAGGGATACAAAAGAGCTGCAAGAAAATCTCTGGTGTGGTGTACAGTGATGATTACTGCCTTAAGCCAATTTTCTAGAATCAGTAATGTGAATTCCAGTGCATTCTCCCAACCTCTGTCTCATAATTCAACACAGAACATACTTAACACAATTCACAGACAGATGACGACACTTGCACTCTGCCACTTTTTCCACCATCTAGCAGGTGAATAATAAGGGAAATGATTCATGGTGTGTCTACGGGAAAAAAAAACACCTCAGACCCAATCAACTGTAATATAACTAAATTACATTTCTATCTATTAATGAATGGCAAGATATTTGTCAACACAGTAAGTAACTAAACTATCAATGATGAGATTGAAATAAAATTTCGAAGTATTGATGTGACAAGATTTCCGTGTGTGTGTTGCTACTGAAGGATATCTATTGAGGCCCATTTGTTCATGACATATAATTAATTTTCCTAAACGTGGCAGTAATGTGTGAAATTGGCACTAACCAATGTCCGTAGATGTAAATAACAATATCAGTATTGAATTGCATAATAACGAGCCAGTTATTATGACATTCCAGTTTCGATTAATGTGTGTCTCATCGTTCTGCAGAGCTGAAGAAGTTGAAACGCCGGCAGTACCAGCAGAAACGGCGGCAGAGTCAGGGAAAGGAAGCCATCGCTACACCAAAGAAGCGGCCGCGAAGGGTATGTTGATACTAACATTTTCAAAGCTGGGCTTCAGTGACTGCTTGTTAGTGACTACATGATAGAAATAGTCCTATTGCTAGATTCAGTAGTAAGCGACTTGCTGACCGAAAGTTTTTGGACTTTTAGAAATAAAATATCATCTGTCAGAACAATAAAGCAATATTGCTCTATTTTATTCAGAAAATATGAAAAAGGTAGGTTTTAAGTGTCTTTGCAGTTTTTCTCTTTTTATTGTATTTTGTAAAATATGACCCTACTGGTCAGAGATAATCATCTGCAATGTAAACTTAAAAACACGGCGTCAACTAGACAGGTAGAAGACAACTTACTCTGCTATGGAAGCCTACGATTCCATAAGACTCGAGCGTCTTTTTAAGATTAAACAAAAACTTAATGATATTCTACATTTGAAAGTTGTCTGGTATCCAAATCATATACCAAGTAAAATTTACATTGCAAACATCAAACAAATAATTAGACCAGTGAAACTTCTTTTTTTTAATTTATAAAAGCATGAAATCATGGTTTAATCGTAGTATTAGTATTCAATAAAACTGCTTTGTTATATACAGATAAGAAAAATGCATGTAAAAGTGAGGTGGTTACCCTTTGTAAGTATAATCCAATTTAATCTTCTTAAGCAATGTGTTAATTACACATTTGTGATAGGAGGAGGATTACGACACATTCGTGGAAAACGTGATGGGCCAGTTACGACAGCTGCCCCCTCTAGCGGTGCTCGAGCCAACGCTGGCTCGCAACCACTCGGCGTGCCCAGTGTTTGGCGCGGGTGACCCCTCCAAGATCGGACCTCTGACAGGAGAGCTGCGTGGGCGGTACGGAGCTGCCTCCTTGCCACAGGTAACATCTTATCTCAGTATATGATGGCACAGAACACTTACCTTATTTGGAAATTTCATATTTTTCTGTTTTTTTTTTTTTTTTTTTTTTTTTTTTTTTTTTTTTTTTTTTTTTTTTTTTTTTTTTTAACCCATAAATTCACTACACTCCTTAATTCTGGGGGATGCAGGTTTGAATCCCCGTCCGGTCACCCGGACTTGGGTTATCCATGGTTTCCACAAATCTCTCCTGGTGAATGCTGGTGCCTTCTAAACGCCATGCCAATTTTTTTTTCATTCATTGCTCTCAGCCCTTTCCCACCTCCAATGATGTCAATGGTACATAAAGTCGTAGCGGAACAAATAGTGGGGTGCTGGTTCATCTAGTTTATAGCCGATCCATACCAATAACTTATCCCATTAACTATGACCGTATGGCTTTTACTTGTCGGTTAGATATACTCGAAGATGCTGCATTCATACCATGATCGCCACCCGGACAATTAACTCTTGAGTTCCTTGATATCTTCACACTGTAAAATACGCAATGAAGGGATACTCGATACTAAATCAAACACCGTTATCATAGTCACAAGCTCACCTTTAATTATATCAAATGTTCTCGCCAACACGGCCACAAATTACTAGATCGGAACTTCGTATTGTCATCAGACTGCAGATCCTAGCTAGAAACACTGACGTGGTTCACATTCATGCTATTCAACTTGAATAACTGGTCTTCTATGTACTTTTGATGGCTGTTGTTACAACTTTCATGCTCATTTCACTCCACACAATGCACTTGACACTTTTCTTAAGTACTTCTGACTGCTACAATCATTTATGACATTTATACTAATCATGCTCTTCCACTATGCAACCATACTATCAAAATCGTCAATATCAGAAATAATGAAACTGTTCACTGTTCATACTCATATCGTACTTAATACTTCAATCACTTGCATCAGCCTCCCTTTATGCCTCCTCGGTCATTGTATTTCCTTCTTTATCATCAAAATCACACACACACAGAGAGAGAGAGAGAGAGTCTATACTCTCAGTGACCTTAGCACTTCCACATCTTCTGCAAGACTCCCATGTGGCCTTCTAAATCAGCCTATCTCCTCTCTACCATTAACCACATCACCTGGCCAGTAAATGGCTGAATGTCTTCTTCAAAACTACATCATCGCTACTTTGAAGCCATCTTGAGATGTACGTTTGCAACTTGTTCTTCTGATACTCCTTGAACTAATAAGGACAAACATTGGCCTGTTACAAAGTCAGAAACAAAAAGTTCCCTCTTTCTTTTGTGATCCAGACGTGTAATAGAATAAAGTTTCAGGTATCTGTTAATATCTGTATATATTTTTTTTCATTGATCTCACCATAGACAATTCTTTGCTGTTCTTAAAAATTTTGTCTCTGTTAACTTTTTTCCAGCAAAATACAGTCGGTCCCATGTTTCAGTCCTACATGCCAACAGTGGTGCTACCATTATTTTATAAAACCCCATTCTATTATCTTGTTCTATGAATGGTACCATAGAACAATTGAGATTTACAAACTTTGTTTCCTTCATCATTGCTATAGTTATAAGTTACTCAACATCTCAACTAATTAAAATGTGAAACCTGATGTAATAGTTTTTCTTTTTTACTATATTAATTCATACTAAGTATTTTCTGTAAATTCCTTGATTTTCTTAGTTTACAAGAAATTTGATGAAGCTTTGATGTTGATTTTTAAGTGTAGGAGTATGATACTGTAACTTCTTTCATAATTATTTTCAAGTGTTTGAATGATTTAAAATCTTTTAGTCATAGCCATATTTAAATTTTTGATTCAATAGTAATGACTTGTTTATTTCTTGATTCATGTTTTAAATGGTTATAAAATGTGTTCATGAGAAATTTTAGTATTCATACGGTGGCTGTTGGATGGTGAAAGTTACATTACTATTTTTGTATAAAATACAAACTTGTCCCTTTGCAGGTGTCGGACTACTATAACACACGACCGTTTGGACCTCTCCCTCCATTGCCACCGTTACCTCCCCCTTCTACGCAGCGTGGCTTCTACGATCAGGAGTTTGCGTCTGTCCGTTTTGACAATGACAGTAAGTGTTATTTCAATGACTATTGCAGTTACCTGCTCTGTGACCGTTGGTTTATGATTTAATCATTCTGTTCTCTTAACAGGTGATGAGAAGAGGGACCACAGAGAACGTGACAATGACACCCCAGACACAATTGTCAGTTCTTCTTCCCCTGAATGTGTTTTCAAGGAGCTTCCTGCTCGCTACCCAGGTAAACTTGTCAAAAGTTGAAACAGAGAGGAATATAATGCTACATAGAAATTCATATTAACTCAAAACTATTATGTTTTGACCGTTCAAAACATTTTTGATAAATTACTGTCACATTTAAAACAGGTTTATGTAGTTTGATGCAGCTACATACATCGAAAAGAAAATCATTGTGAAACAACTATTTGTTAAATTTCATCCAAATGTATTTCTTATTCATAGGGATCATCCTGAGTTCACCACAAGAATGTATTTACTGTAGTTTCAAATATGAAATAATTGTTAGAAATCAAACTTGATGTATTGCAGGGCTTCTTTGAATGAATTTAAACACAATAAAGTGGTCATAAGAACTTGCTTTCAACTTTAAACATTATAAAGTGATTATGAGAATTGAACAGTTCTCAAGCTAACATGTTTTTTCTGTATGTTGATGATGCATTTGTTATATGGCCCCATGATAACTAGGCTGTAAATGAGTTCTTGGAAGATCTCAGTGGAATTCATCCCAGCATAAAGTTTATGATGGAAATAGAAAAGCATAGCAGTCTACCCTTTATTGTCACCTTACTTGTAAGGAAGCCTGACTGAATGCTGGGGCATAGTGTATACGGTAATCCAACCCACATGGACCAGTATTTGGGAGTGACGAGCTTCTACCATCCTGTGCACAATAACAGTTTTAAGTACCCCTGTATACAGGCCAAGGGAGACTGCTGACAAAGATTATCTAACATAGGTGTTGGAACACCTAACAACTGTCTTCAGGCAGAACGGGTACACTGAGAGGCAGACAGAAAGGGAAATTCATCAAAAGCCAGAAGTTTCTACTGATTACCAGCCAAATACAGAACTGCCTCTGTTCAGTCAAGGATGATCTAGTCTTAAGAGTTCCTGGATTTTATAGCATCGTGTGCAAGTGTGGAATGACTTACATCAGCCAAATTATCTGCACTGTAGAAAACTGGTGTGTAGAACATAAATGCTACCAATACCTAGGGTATTACAGCATATCAATGATCCAAGGTGACAGGGTAGATTGAAATAATGTTAGAATACTGGTCAGGACTTGGGATTCAATAGATGGTTCTATCAATAGAAACAGTGGGTTAAGTCTTAGTGAGGCCTGGAGAGAGATTGGCACCTGAGCTGGCTCGTCAGCTGTCAGTCAGCACACCATTACAGATTATTTCAAACTTGAGGAAGACAGCAGCACTAGTCATCAAAAGATTGTGTTTTCACAGCACCATCCAGTGGTACACCTGTGAAGACTTCATTGCAATCATATGCTACAAAAGTCTCCTTGCTTTGTACAAGAACTGATTTTGTTTGCAAGAAATGCTAGTAGTGAATCATAAATCAATATTCTAGATGACATAAGCCAATTATGTTTCAGCTGTCCACTGGATTATTAAGACCATTCAGAATAACAAAATAATGACATTAAAGCAAATTAGTGTTCTATCGCTACAGAAAACCTGATAAATTGTCTTTAATATTGGCATTCATATCAGAATCTCTTCAGCTGTTTATAGTGACCCATTATTAATGTTAAATTGTTTTGCTTTAAAAAAAGCAAATTCAACTAAAAAAACAATTAACTATAATGCAACACCTGAAACCTCTATATTTTTAAGAGGTTACGCAGCACATGCGGCCGATGAGATTCATCACACTTTTACAAAATATTTTTCATATTTCATTTTTAGTGTTACATATTTCTTTACAATGTGCATTTAGTTTAATTATTGTTATATTATCTATGTTTACATGTAAGAATAATAGTAAACACAATAATAATAACTCATTATGTTTCAATTTTTCACTAAAAAAAATGTCTATAGTGGGTCTAAATCTAATTTTGGGATAAATAATTTTATATGCGGCCCGCAGAGATATGACACATTTCCAGAGGGGCCTGCAAGATCATTTGGATTGGCCACCCCTGGTATAGAGCGTAAAAAAGAACAGTTTCTTTGACATAACTATTAACAACTCAATAGTAAACAGTCCTCTATCACATATATCAGTCCTATAACATACTGATTTTTAACTCAACCTTGAACTGATCTTGAAGGAGTTTCATTGGGGGGGGGGGGCATTAATTAATTACGTGAGGTGTTTTGTCTTCAAATTAGGAACCCTTACTCCCCATTGGTGACATTTGGTAAGATGTGGTGGGAACCCACCCCCTCGTGTACGATACACTATAATTTTTAAATAATTAAATTTATTTGATATGTTCGTGTATTTTGCTTTATATCACTAAATAACTAAAGTGTTATTACTGATGTCTTCTACGTACTACAATTTTTCTGTGAAATAATAGGGGAACAAATAGTATTAAAAAAAGTCATCAGATTTTTATTGAACCTCCATCCCTTTTAATGAGATTTGTGTGATTTTGGCAGACCTCCCTACCCCCTCCCCTATTATGTGCTCACGTAATTATTGAACGTCCTGTAGATAAAAATACTTTGGGAGTTATATCAGCTCATTACTTTAAGTAAGATAATAGCTCAATAATACTTCATCTGCCATTTTTTACTGACAGTCACTGCAGGTCACTATTAACTATTGATTGTAATAACATTTTATATACATTTTCAAAATTAAGTAGATTTTTTTTATGAATACTGTTTGGATAACAAAATTTTGTGTGATTGTGATTGTTAAGAGAAACACTCCAGATTTCTTGTCAGATGTATTTTCCTCCTAAAAGAACTAGAAGTAAAATTATTCAAAAAACATAAATGAACGCAGAAATGAAATATTTGGACATTTTGATATGATGTGTTTTGCCATTGTTTATTGATTAGAAAAGTTATTTGTATGCCACAGTATCTAAAGTACAACATAGAATTGGTGTTATTAGAAGTGAAGAACCCAAAAATTCAAGTTTTTAATGGAATCAGGTCCATCATTGTTTTCTTGTCTCTTGCGAACATTTATCATCTGGCTATTACATTACTACAGATTTTTATTCATAAATCGCTTGATTTTGTTAGATGGCAATACAATAGTCTCTAATTATTGAACCCAGTTGAAGATACAAAGAAAGTGTTAATTTAATGAAAAGTGATTGAAGATAGTATTACCTCTGTTTTTTCCACAGGTCTGCAATTAATAAAAGATGAAGAGGAAGAAGACGAAGAGGAAGACAACAAGATGTGGATAGCGCGACGCAGGTCACCTGTGATACCCCTCATTACACCGATACCCATCAGGCTGCGACCACCACCACACTATGGCAAGGATGCAGCAGAGGTTGTAAGTTTAACTTGTATACCTGCATGGTTCAGATATTTAAAATATCCCCTCGTGATGTGTATTCATAGTTCTGGTCCATTTAATTCATTCAGAATTTATTCCTGTTTTCAACATCATTTCTCTGACACAAATGGAAACTTATCTAAATTAAAAATTGTAATTGGCATGCCAGCCTGTGGTGATACATACTCCAAATCATTCAATCAAAGTCTTCAACTAATATCATACATCAAAATGTAAGAGGGATTATGATTCAATCTAGCAGTGCAGTAGTAATTACTACAACATGTTAAATGCTGTGTTGCAAAACTGAAAAAATAGTAAATAGCACCTCACCACCATAATACTTTAAGTTTTAATCTGTTTTAATCACAGTTAGACTCATTAGTACTATGTTTTGCAAATAACAAACAAATGGGTATTGAGCAGTAAAAGGCTAAGAGTCAAGTTTACTGGAATTTATTGAGCTGTTAATACCAAATATTTCCTAGCACCAATTTACAGATTGTTGGTGGTGACCGTTATCAAACTTCGTAAATCACAAATATAAGTTGTAGGTTCGTCTTCAGTCATTTCGTCGTATCTAACACACCATCATTTTAAGAAAATTTCACATAATTTTTCCCTTACCTCTCAAAAATCCCTTGACATTGATGTCTGAGTATTCAAAATAAGAGTGATAGAATATTTCAGTGGCAGACAAATTTATTGTCAAAGTGTATACATTTTTTTTTGGTCTTATATGTGTTTCACTCGTTGCAGGCTTCAACTTTGGTGAGTGATGAGTCATTTACCCTATTTATATTGCCTAAAAGCCATTTCCTTTTTCCTTAAGAGCATTAATATTCTTACTAAATAATAACATAAATGATCAACCACAGACATAACTTTTTATTTTATTTGAAGAGCTAAATTATAAAATGTGGCCTGTAGAATATTTTGTGATCTTGCAAATCTTGTGTTAACCATGAAT
Organism: Vandiemenella viatica; assembly: GCA_031002005.1. Taxonomy (NCBI): domain Eukaryota; kingdom Metazoa; phylum Arthropoda; class Insecta; order Orthoptera; family Morabidae; genus Vandiemenella; species Vandiemenella viatica. The sequence goes on along the minus strand of CM061918.1, from coordinate 102,236,327 downwards.
TTAAAAAACTGAAATTCTATGGTATAAATAGTTTAATTCATATATGGAAAAATAAATGCAAAAAGTTTGCATTTTTGGTTCTAAGATGCTTCTTCAAAGTGGATTAAAATACAACATGACATTCTTGGGACCTCTATTGCTTTTATTATACATCAGTGATCTTCCTGAAAACTTACCTGAGCAGACTAATAGCATTTTACTTGCAGACAATGCTAACACAAATAGTATTCCAGAATGAAATACAAATTAATTACTCAGTGAAATTGCAAACTGTTTAAAGAAAACTTGTTGAAATTGAGTTATGATTAAACACATTACATTAGATTAAAAAAAGCAAGAATTACTTATAAATTATATAAACAATACAATTTTAGAAACAAATAGTATAAAATTACTTGGCATTCAAATATGTGAGAAACTTTAATGAAGTAGTTAAGCAGTGTTAACTTTACAATAAGATCACTTTCTCTAACAGCAGACCAGGAACTACCGAAACAGGAATAGTATTATTTTGATTCAGCAGTGTCTTAGGGCTTGATTTTTTGGAGAAACTCTTCAGGGATTAAAAAAGTTATCATGCCACAGAAAAGAGCCATTATGATGCAGTGAAGGACAAAACCAAGATCTTCTTGCAGACAACTATTTAAAAAGTACCGAATGTGGTGGGTGAATGGTTAACGTTCTGGCCTCGCATTCGGGAGGACACTGGTTCAAATCCCCGTCTAGGCATCCAGATTTGTGTTTTCTATGGTTTCCCCAAATCACTCCAGGTGAATGCCGGGATGCTTCCTTCAATAGGACATGGCCGAATTCGTTCCCATTCCTTGTCCCCAGTCCCATCCCGCCTCTAATGACCCCAATGTCAATGAGGCGTAAAGCCATAAGTAAAAAAAAAATTAATAAGCTCAATATCCTTACAACGACTTCTCAGTATATTTATTCTGTCATGTGCTTTGTCATTTTAAACTGTTTACATCTAATTCATAGGTACACAATTTCAATACAAGAAACAGAAATTACTTGCACAAAATGCTAACATCATTTTTGTTAGCACAAAGAAAATTTAAGTATTATGTGACACATCTGTTCAATAAACTTCCTGAAAGTATAAAACAGTTTGTAGATAGTAAAGTTATATTTAATGAAGAACTGAGAGATTACCTTATTGGCAACTCCTTTCACTCCATCTAAGAATTTCTACAAAAAAGTTAATTGCTTCTAATATGCCTGTTGTAAAATTCAATTATAAATTTTATATTATTTTATAATGTATTACAGTTTTTCACTATGATTATTATTCACCTTCTATGTATATTTATTAAGCATGACATGTTCCTTATCCCAGAGGTCCTTCCTCACCAGAGATCTTTCAAACAAGAATAGTAAATAAATAAAAATTTGTTGTTTGCAACTAGCAGTATAGTAAAACACAGTTTAATAAAATGTGCAAAAAATGTAGAATTTGTCTTATTATCTGTCATTAAATCTGATCAGCTAAACAATTATTACTCTTAACATATGATTCCAAACACTGTTAAAAATAATCTACAACAGGAAATAAAGTCACGTTGTTACATTGCTGCAGGACAAGGAGAACGCAGGAGGACCTCAGGTGTTGCTGCGTCAACGGTTCGGTCCGTCTCCGCCCGCTCCCCTGCGGGACTCCGGAAACGTCACCGTCACTCTGACCCTGACGGCCGCGGCAGCCGAGGACATCGCGGGCGTGTTACACCGCTTAGCAGGTCTGCTCCGCATCCCCGCACCAGCCGGCTTCCAGGTGGTGGAACGCACCACCACACCACCCTCACAGAAGCTCGGCCTCTACCGCACGCGGGGCAAAGATGGCAAGGAAGGAGGTATGGTTACATTGGAAACACTTGTATACTGAAAGACTAAGAGACTACATTTAAGAAAATCCTCAGTAAATGGTTATTTTAAATGTTGACTTAAATAATTTATTTAAGTTTGGAAAATAGTTGGATATTCGGAAAGTTGCTCCCTTGTCTTTTGCTATCACCAATGTTTAGTATGTTTCTCTCTCCTATGTAAGTGATTAGCAGCCATTAAAATAAATAAAAGTGCGATTTATTAAACATAGTCCAATGTGTAGGCTTAGAAAATAAAGGTGAGAGAGGTATAAGAAGTGGGGTGGTATAAGGAAGGGTATTGGAGAAAACGAAGATACAAAAAGTTGAAATGAGGTTTTTATTTGTAAATTGTTGGAGAATAATGAACAATATTTTAGAGTTTGATAGCTTATTGGAGATACATCAACCACATATAATTATAGGGCTTGAGTCTTGGTTAAAGGAAAGCGTTCTTGATAATGGGATGTTTTTTGGGGGGGTTAACGAGAGTATACCGTAGAGAAGGGTCTGGTTGAGGTGTATTATACTGGTTAGTGATCATTATTACAGATCATATGTATTCATGTACAATCAACATGAATTGCTGGGTGTAGAATTTTGGGGGGATTGAAGGGAAAAGGTAGGAGTCATAGCTGCTTATTGAAGTGGGAAAATGAATGAACAAATTCAGACCATGGTGAAGAAGATGATTTCAAATTGAGAGTTTGGAGGAGGGGATAAAGTGGTCACAATAGGTGGGAATTTAATAATGCCAGGTGTTATCCAGGGAATGGAATTAGCAATACAAGGGATCAGGAAAGATTTAGTGAGGGAATGACAGTTTATACAGATAGTGAACAAAATACAAGAAAAACAATACGGTGGTTGTTGTTATTTTTTAATAAAGCCTTAAGAAAATTGTATTGTCAGGTGACAGAGGGAATAAGTTATCATGAGGCATTCTTATGGACATAAGGGGTTTCAGGAAATCAGGAAGCAAGGAAGAGGGAGGTTATAGGTATAATTACAAGGCAAGGTTTCCGAACTGAGAAGGTATTTTCAGAAGAAATTCAGTGTTTGGCAGGAAGGTTCTAGTACAGTAGAGAGTAATTAGGAACAGTTCAAAGATATAGTCAGTACGGGGGAAGAAATGTTCATTCAAAAACAAAACAAAAAATAGGAGGAGCACTGAACCTGAGAAGCCCGAAGAAGTTATTGAGAAGGGAACATAATAGATGATTAAAGAATCAGCAGAGTTATAGATGATCTATGCAACAAATAAACAGCGAATTAACAGCAGCAAAGAGAGAAGCGAAGGGTAAATTCATGAAAAATATCATCACTTGACGGGGAACACTGAATGATGCTGGTAAAAATTTCTATACCTATGTTAAAAAATAAGGCGGGAAAAGTTGTTCAGATCAATATTAATAACGATGGAGAAGTAGTGACAGAGAATATAAAAATAGCTGAGATACTGAGTAACTGATTTGGTGAGACTGTTATAGATTGTAAAACAAGGACAGTTGGAGAATTTACTGGAGAAGACCTATCTAGCTTAAAAAAATTTAAAGCATCTACTATAGATCCAATTACCGTAGATATGTAAAAGGCAGATGGCAAAGACATTCTACTATACCCTGAAGTATTTGGTTTTAGTCTGGGGACTTGTATTCCAGAGGACTGGAAATGTGTCATAGTAGTGCCAATTCATAAGGTTCGGAACAGAAGCAGGATCCATAGCTAGTGGTGGACAAGTTGATAGAAAGTTGTCTAACCAGCTACATTAGGAAAATAAGTGGTTTGTTAGTCAGCAGCATGCATTTAGAGAAGTTAATTCATCAGCACATATTAAGTTACAGATGCTGTCATAGTGTATTAGTGAGTCTCTTAAGGGTGTGTTCATTACCTGGTAAGGTAGTTATTTATGCTGGACACAGAACTATATGACGAAAATGCATTGGTTTATTGTTGTTTACCGAGCCTGATGGGTGAGTGGTAATGTTCAGGACATGGGTTCAAATTGACACCCAACCCATCTACGTTTCCATTTTCCTTGGTTTTTCAAAATCACTCCTGAGAAATGTTGGGATGGTTCCTGCAAAATGTGAGGGATGAATTTCTTTCTGTTCTTTGGCCCACCTCTGCCCATTTTGACGTCAACAAGGCATAAAGTTTGAAGTGAAATATATATTACTGTTGTGTGACAGATAGCATGTCGCTTGTACTTTCTGATGTGAATTGTCTTCATTGCACATATAGCTCCAGTGGACATCCAGAGCATCCTGAATGGGGCAGCCAAGTTCTGTCGGCACTGCGATGTCGTCATTTTGAGCAATCTGATCCGCAAGAAAATCAGCGAGATCCCGGGGCTTTCTGCGAGGGACGACCTCGTCGCTGACACTGGTGCTGACGGTGACCTCTACTTCTGCAGCTGCTCGTGCTATATGCAATTTGCCCTCATGCATCGCTCACCCAATGCAAACCAGCAGGAGAAGGTAAGGGGAAATATAACAGTATCTGTTAATCTTGACAGAGCATTGATACAAGTTTGCCACCTGTTTTTTTTTTTTTTTTTTTTTTTTTTTTTTTTGGGCACTGATTTAGTATTTGAATTTATTTCTGTCTTTTATAAATTTCAGTAAGTATATCTGCGGTAAAATTAAGTGAATCAACCATTCTTGTTGGTGAAAATCTAAGTCGCAAAGAATGCATGAAGACATTAACAATGTTTTGTTTGATGTTTTTTTATCATTGTGATTTATGTTAAGATGTATTCTAAATTTAATTCATCTGCCTCAGTTCTTTACAGTTGATTTTCTCATTTCTGCAGTGAAATCCTTTTATTTAAATGGGTAATACTAAGAAAAACTAAATTTTCTAGTAAATAATTTTTGTGCTCAGTGAATTTGTTGCAAGTGTTCAGTAGGGATCATTTTGGTCTAATCCCGTTTCTGCAGTGGCCATCCACAGTCATTAATCAGTCATCATATCTGATGTACAGGCAGCTGCAGTAGTTGATCACGTCAGCCAGGAGATGAAGCAGGAAGTGAAGATAAAGCAGGAGGTAGAAGAATCCGCATCAGCAGAGTCAGCCACAACTGACCCTAAGCCCGAGGTTGCAAAGATCAAAATCAAGCAGGAAGCACCAGACGTGGAAGACACTGTGGAATCCACCCCACAAGTGAGTCTACATTTTCACCATGGATGTTACCCTGAATCTTTTATTCTAGTCCATAATAGGTGGATGCCCTGCCGTGATACACAATTGATATGGAGATAATTCTTCTAGGTAGGATCGCAAATCTATCTCCTTGGCACAATGGTTCCTTGCTTCTAGAATGTGGTGTTTATCTATATTGCTTCAAAATTAATGTAACCAAGATATAGACCACACGTTCTGAAAATGGAATCCAATGTGCCATGTAGTGAATTAGAATTAATGCTGCTTGGTTATCTGTTGAATGGTAATATAAAATGTTAAAAACTTTAACTTCACTTCTTAACATACATGTACACTTCTGAGTGTTTCCTTTGCAATCAATGCTATTGTTGTATGTGTTCAAAAAGACCTGTTTGACAACAAAGAAAAGAAAGAAACACAGATATTGATGAAGGAAATGACAGTTTGTAATAGATCACTTTTATTCAATATTCTGTTTGTATGCAGTCTACACACCAAATATACACAGTCAAAATATTTATTTCTAACAGACTTCAACCTGAAAAATTCCAGGTCCAGTTAGGTTATTGTCTGACACCGTTACTCATAGAACTAATAAATCAGTTGTATGTTCTTAAACAAACATATAGGTGGTGTGAGTTGTTAGCTAATGATATGAGATATGTCGGCAATTTACAGTCAGTATGAGTCTTTATTGGCAAGATAATTACTTCTTGGAATGTTACTTCAGTCACTTCAATATTTAGAAGTCAGTCTGTTTGATTATATAGTGAAATGTTCTTCTAAAAAGAACACTCTCATTTAGAGAATTTTAATTTGTGGTAATGCATTGTCAATTGCTTTTAGTGTGTTCATGGTAATAGCTTTGCACATAGCTGACTGCTTCATTCCTAATTTAAGAACATTGATTGCCTATGGACAGTTAGTATGTGCACAGCTTAATAATAAACACTTAATAATGGCCTCCCTCTCCCATGTAAAGTTGAGGCCATTCTTCAAACCAACTAACTTCTTTAAATGCTTATGATCAAATATTATTGGCTGAGGCTGTTGTGAGAACTCACCTGTGAGCCGATCAAAATGCACAAAAGCAGTCCCAAATTAGCCTGCAGATCCAAGTCCCTACGAAGTGAGTACTAATAACTACTGTATTCTCCTGACAGTTGGATTGAATTTTAAGAAGTGGTACCACCACAAAATAGCTTTGTATTATCACATCCGCACACATAGTCCGATTGAAAAACGTCGCACATTCAGAATATTTGCAGTGCAGTGGAGTCAGGTTAGTTGGTAAATGAGGGGTATAGTCAGTTGTTGCATCCAATGACAGGAAATGATTCCCTTTTAGTAGGATTGGAACAGGTAGTGGTGGCTGAATTCATGTGACAAGTTTTTCAGTGAGGTCTATTATGTGGGAAAGACCCACATGGTAGTACCGGAAAATCAGAAGGTGAATGAATATTTGTGTACCAATATGTTCTTGAAACTTGGTAGTCTGGTGAAGCATGTGGATGGGACATTGAATAGGAATTTGGAAATAAGGATGTGCATTTTAGGGAAGGAGAGAATTGTGGTCAGCTTTAGGAGATGGAGAGTGACTGTTGTTGGAATGATGGGTGGTAACACAAGAGACTTGTATTTGCACAGGAGCCCCCATAGCTCAGGAAATTGGGATTTGTGTTAGATTCAAGGAATACTTGTAAATGATTCAAGATCAAAGTAGATGTGTCTGCCACAGGTTTCAAGGCTATTGTGGAAGGGAATGTTTGGTGTATAAGAGATGGCAATTGTTGAAATGCCGGTACTGTTACAAATTTGTTGGCTTGATGTGCACAGAGATGTGGAGGGCAACTTTTCTTAGGGAGATGTTTACACCAAGAAAGGTATACTGCTTTGCTATCAGCAAGATATACACCATCATTTTCCTTACACATTCCTCCATCTTCACACTTCTTACTGCACAAACTTGTCTGCACAACTAAGTTAGTACCTGCTTATTCAAAATAATTACTGTATTTTCCTAAAAGCTCTGTCATTCTCACAATAAACTAAAATAACTTTCATATCACCACACACTGATAGTCGTGTTAACATCCTGTTCATTTCATTTGATTTGTCCCACATCTTTTGTTAAAGAGTTATGTAACATCAAATATGAGTCCCTGCTTTTTGATTTAATAGACTCTGTATTATTTTATTTCCCTTTTGTTATGTGCTTTTATCATTGTTCTCCATATACTGTGATAGGAGAAATATTTCAGTGCAGTTACAAACAAAGGGAGGGACTGTATATTAATCCCCAATCTTTTTGTTAGAAATAAACAGTTTAGTAGTAAATATTACAATACTGAAATATTTCTTCTTAGGTGGAGGTACCACCTCCTAAGCAAAAGGTGGAAGAACCACCCCCTCCACCACTGGTGGTGGAACCTGCAAAGGAATGTTCACCACGTGCTGAGAAGCGAAGCCGTCGCCACGCGGCTGGTGATGAGCCAGCGCCGAAGGTCTGGAAGGGCCTGCGCTACAAGTACTGGACACCTGGCTCTATACAGCCAGCCACCAAGTACAAGAAGCCCACCGAGAGAGAAGTCACTGAGGTAAGAGTCAATCTCTTATCCTTTATGGATCCATGTTTACATAGTGTATTAAACTCTCTTCTTTACTGACAATTTTACATGAAAGTTACTTTGAGTTAATTCATAATTAAGGTGTGATTCAGTTTTTATAAGTAAATTGTCCATGTGAATAGGACTGTGATATTACGAAAATGTTGTGACATACAAACGGAGATTTTGTGGTAAAAGCATTGGATTTGACGAATACCCCAATGTTCCTTCATAAGACCAGGACTAATATATTTCACAATTCTTGCCTCTAACTCTACCTTGGTTCTAATGACCTTTTTGATGAATTTAAATCCCTAATTCATAAAGTTAGCCAGAGATCAACTAATCATTCCATCAGACTTGATGTTTCTCCAGTTTTGATAGCCCTTTCAGTGACGACTATAGTTCAGTCTTGATTAATATCAATCATTTTTAATGGTAGAATAAAAGATTAACTGTGGTTTGTGTTTATTTGTTCTCAACAAGGAGCTTTTTAGCTATTTTGTCAAAACTCTCATTTAACATTCTGTTTATTTTTAAGTGAAAGAAGTAACTTAAAAAGTTTTGTTCATTTTTAGTCTTCATTTCACATTCAAACTTAGAGAACAAACAATGATCTTTCCAATAACCCTGCAAAGCTACACTAGATTAGGAAAAAATGAGGTGATATTTATTTGAAAAGGGAAGGTAAAATTCCACTTAACCACTTAACAAAACAATCCACAAAAAACACAATACTTTGAGCTATTGCCCATCTTCAAGTAAAATAGAACCATCTTGAAGAAGGGCATATTCTGAAATATTGTGTGGGGAGAGGGGGGATTTGTTGCTGCTACCCTCCTTCCTTCAACTTTGGTAAGTTTTTAATATTTTTTACCTTTCCATGTTAATAATGCTATTCTTATCTTATTTTTTTAGACTAAAATTATATGCAGTTTCACAAGTTTCCGCATACCAGATGGTATCTGTATCCTCTGTACATTATAATTTTTTGATTAAACACTATCAGATTTCCTGTTCTTCAAAATGCTGCTATTCTGAAAATGTTTGAAGACCAGCACCTCTGCCCCTATTTTCAACTGTCTGTCGATGGCTTAGGATGAGAGCAGAGATTATTCTCAAAATGTTGAAGGATTGTGATATTTTGATGTTGCTGGCAAACCAACAGGGGTTTCTTTTCTTAAAAAAAAATAGTTTTCCATGCTGTAAAATTTTTCAGTCATGTATGGTGAAATTTTTATTTTCCATTTGCTTGTTGAAATTCTTATCCTCTTTTTGTATTATCAAATTTTTATTTTACTGTTGTAGCAAATTTTTTCCCTACCTGACAATCTGTGTTGCTTTCCAGATGCTGTTTAGAATGGGAATAACAATGATGCCTGCAAAAATGCCGGAGGATACACGCAAGTGCCTTTTTTGTCACCAGGTTGGTGACGGAGTTGCTGACGGACCAGCAAGGTATTTTAACTGGCTCAAGTTTTATTTTTGGAAACCTAAAGAAATTCAAGTTTTATATGAGGCCTACTCACATTGCCTCTCTGTTTTCTATTTTCTCACTACTTCTTTTCATCAAACGCATTGCAAATGCTACAAAAATTGAAGTCCTGACATTTTGTTTTATCGGCTTGATTAATTTCAAATTATGCTACCATGCAACATGAATTCAATTCTTGGGAGAGTTTTGTTAGTCATTTATGAGAATGCTGATATGTACTCAGTTATTACCCAAAAGCTCCCCAGTTCACAAGAAAAGCAGTACAACATGTGCTAGAAGACTGTGGATATGATTATCATTCTTGAAATAGTAATATCTTCAACAACTTAGCTGTCTAAAATCTGATATCCTAAGAAAGAAAAAGTAAAAACCTACTTTGTGAAATATATCTTAATTCATCTTCCACTTGTCACTTTCAATTTATTCTGTTTTTAGAAATAAAAAAAAAACACCGAGCGTGGTGGGTGAACGGCTAATGTTATGGCCTAGCATCCTGGAGGACGCGGGTTCGAATCCCTGTCCGGGCATCCAGGTTTGGGTTTTCCATGGTTTCTCCAAATCACTCCAGATGAAGGCCGGGATGCTTCCTTCCCGTTCCTTGTCCCCATTTCCCGCCTCTAATAACCTTAGACGAGGCGTATAATAGCAATAAGAAAAAAATTATGCTTTTTTGTTTGTTTTGAAAAGATTAAAAAGGAGCAAATGGGGGAGTTAATTTTTAGAAACTCTTAATCATTTATTATATTATTTAGCACTAACTGTTGCCCAGACTATTAAACCAGTCCCATTCTTGTCACATTGCCAAAGGAAATGGGGGGGGGGGGGAGGCCTAATTCCCCTGAATAATACGGTGTGGTTTGCACCCTGAAATCACAATGAGCATTTTAACTTAGTAAGGATTCACTAAATTGGACCAATAGTTTTTGTGTGAATCCCGTTCATCCAAACATACAGATAACAATTTTAAAAACGGCTTGTTCCTTTATTGTGGACCATTAACAGTGCCTCAAACTGGTTTTCTTCCCCTCCAAAATATCTTAAATGTTCAGACTTCCCTCTGATTACAGTATATTTTTTTTTTTTATTTATTTACGTAATGATCTTAAATTGAGTGTCTAAAGAAATTCTGGACAATATGAGGTATGAGAAATGTAAATAGTACGGGGAATTATTATCGTTTGCAAGTATAAATGATATTTTGTGACATAAATTGAACACTACTTATTGTTGTATTCTATTGATTAGAAAGATTAAAGAATTATTGTGTCTGCAACACCTTAATGAAGTTACGGGAATAACTGTTATTTCTGCTGATTGTGGTTGTGATATAGATTTGTTTAAATTGTTTTATTATTGTGATCTGTTTTCTTGAATACTAATACTCTATATTGTTCTATTCTTTATTGTACTAGTAACAGCCATGTAATGTACATCTTCTGTTCAGTATGATGGGCAGTTTTAAAGGGTATGCATCATTCTGTATGACTTCAGGCTTCTCAACTTCGATGTGGACCGTTGGGTGCACTTAAACTGCGCTCTGTGGTCGGACGAGGTTTACGAGACAGTAAATGGGGCGTTGATGAACCTTGAGAACGCACTGCAACAGGGCATGCAGTTAACCTGTGCACTCTGCTCACTCCACGGAGCCACTGTGCGCTGCTTCAAGCTGCGCTGTTCCTCTGTTTACCATCTAGGCTGCGCAGTAAAGGATGGCTGTGTATTCTACAAGAACAAGGTAACGTATGGTAGAAAACAGTTCTACAATATTAGCAGTGAAGAATAATTATTGAACTAATTAAAATGAGAAGCATCACCAAATTATTTTTAACTGTATTACCATTTACAATAGCATAAATGAAACAACTTATAAGCTCAAAATTTAGCAGAGCATCACATTTTTTAATATTTTAAAGGTTGTTTCTTTCCACGTTATATATACTAATGAGCCAAAACATTTTGCATATCTGCTTAGTAGCATTTTGGTCAACATTTGGAACACAATACAGAGGTAACTAGGCATTGCATGGAAGGAACAGTTCCTCTGTAGTATCTGGCACCAGATGTCTATGTACAGTTCACGCAATTCCCTTAATAATACAATCTCCCACTGGCCTGCATACGTGACACGGTGCACATTTCGAGCAGCCATTTCCCTGGAAGTCGGCGTATCCGGACTCGACCATCGTCACGGTGTAGCAAGAAACGTGATTGATCCAATCAGCTGGCACGTTTCCATTGTTCCACAGTCCATTCTCCATGATCATGTAATTGACAATGTCGTTGGGTTAGTATGGGAATGCGTACTGCGTGCACTAAATGGTGTGCTCTGAAATATTTGTGCCTGCAGCAGCATTGTATTCTGCTGTGATATCTGCCACCGCCTCCATGTTCACTGTTGGTATATGGATGTCTGCCACCTTGTCATCTACTCTTGGTTTCAGCGCCATTCGGCCACTTTCCATAGATGCTCACTGCATAGCACACAAACTGCTTGCCAGCTCACTGTTTCCAAGATTCTCATTCTCATGTGCCGGGCCATGGCAATCTTCCCGTTGACCAAGTCACTTCTGTCAATGGATTTCACCATTTGGCACATGTATCATCACTAGAATGACTCCTCTTTCTTTTCTGTTCCACTTATAGAATTTCTTTAATATATGACATACCCACAACTTCACCAGACAGTATTCAGTCTTGCGACGGGCATAATGTTTTGTCTCATTAGTGTATGTTGCAATTTTGTGAAAGTAGGACCGAGCGTGGTGGTGTAACGGATAGCGTTCTGGCCTCGCATTCGGGAGGACGGCGGTTCGAATCCCCGTCCGGGCATCCAGATTTGGGTTTTCCATGGTTTCCCCAAATCACTCCAGGTGAATGCCGGGATGCTTCCTTCAAAAGGCCATGGCCGAATTCCTTCCCATTCCTTGCCCCCATCCTTTCCCGTCTCTAAAGACCACGTTGTTATAAAGGGACGTTAAACAGTTAAAAAAAAAAAAAAAAAAAAAAAAAAAAAGTGAAAGTAGGAACTAAGATACTAATTTTATTATTCATTGAGAAAAAGTTAATGCTTGGTGGTAGTGTTCCTATGCTGTTGCTTATGCAGTTTGTGCATTTTTACTTTAAATTTATTTATTTTTTTGGACTCGGGGAGGTCCATCAATCCCAGATTCAAGTCTGACATACCAATTGCTGTGATAAACAGCGTTTTAATGGTTTTCAGTATTTATCTTGTGATATGCCCGAATATCTGTCTCACTGATTACTCTGCTGACCAAGAAAGTAACAGGTTGTAAATTTGTTCATAGCAAACCAGACACCATTCAACAACATATAGCGGCAAATAAAATATAAACTCATACATAATAAACTGGAATGGAACCAGGTGTCAAATGAAATTAAATTGTTTCATGTGTATTCTTCAGTACTTACCTCTGTAACATACTTAAGTCTCTTACTAAATAGGGAAACTCCTCAATGCCTGAGACATAGAATAATAGTTCTGTCACGTTCCGCATTCTACTAATTCTTCTCCCCATATCCATCCAGTACTGATCACAAATATATGCATTGTTCACAACCAGCACTTAATTTACCTGCCTATTTTCTTCCAACGTACTTTCTTCATTATATGCATTAATGTGTTGTGTGTCCTCTTACACCCCTTCCCATTGCTGTATTTTATACATATAATGTACATATTATGTTCAGGCAATGGCCTAACCAACATTTCATAATCTATTTCTCTTAGCTCTCTTGTACTTCAGAATCTCAAAAACTCCATGCTTGCCTTCACTGATAAAGATTCGTGCCCCTTAAAAAAAAATGTATTTAAAAACCATTAATTCAGTTCTTTCTGCTGTGGTTCATTTCGAACATTTGTGTTAAATTATAACACAATTACTTGCAATTTTACATTAATATTAGAAAGACCTGAAAGAGAACATTTTTTATTAGTTTATTAAATAGATGTTCGGCATAACATGAATGATGATAACGACTAAAATATGAAATTTCTAAATGAAAGAGTGATGGCTTTGTTGAACAAAAAGCTATCAATTTTATCCACCTAGTGTTTGCAATCTGCAAAAAAAAATGTCTCTTAGAAAGATTGTTGGCCATTTACCCTGGCTGAAATGTTAGGTTTTGATAAATTGACGCGGCGGTTCAACTCGGACAACCAATATAACATCGATAGCAACTGTGGAAGTCTGCGCACCCATATTATTCAGTTGCCAACAAACAGCCTCATTATTCTGCCACCTTTGCAAATATTTTGTTTAAATTTTACAAGAAGATGTATTTTATTGGCCACAAAATGGGGGGGGGGAGGGGAGAAACCTCCATGAACTCCTTGTAGTCAGTCTTGTTGAACATAAATTGAAAAATAATGCAATCAGTGTTGTTTCCTGGAATAGTTTTTGATTAGTGTTATTTTTGTGAGACATGAACTTGTTGATCATGGTAAATGTACAACTTAATAATGAGTGCTTATTTATTCAGTTATTTTTTGTGTGAATCTGCTGCATGTTTCTTAACAAATGTTGGCCATTATTGATATTTACGGTGTTCTGCCCATTTCAGTCGATGTATTGTGCGGCCCACATTCCAAAGAATGAGAAAGACAACGAGCTAACGACACTGGCAGTGTACCGGAGAGTGTACGTAAACCGTGACGAGAACCGGCAGGTGGCTGCCGTGATGCACCAGTCGGGCGACCAGACCAACCTGCTGCGTGTCGGGAGCCTCATCTTCCTCAATGTGGGCCAACTGCTGCCTCACCAGCTGCACGCCTTCCACACCTCCACCTGCATATATCCCATCGGATACAAGATCGTCAGTACCGTAACAATTCAGTGGTTTTATCTTTGCCCTTATGCTTGGTAGTTATGTATTTGATTTCTTTGTACTGAAAAACCTGTCCTAGTCCAGGCAAAGACAACATTTGTTCACAAGATTTTTAAATTTCATAACATTACATACCATTGTTGATATTGAAAAATTATGGTTCATCCTTGCATTTGTGTGCAATGTCAGAAGTACAGAGTAATTCCGGATTGGAGATTCATTTAGTTGTTTCATATGGTCAGAGAACTATTAGTTGTGTCTTGTTCACATTGTGAATGATTAAGAGTATTACTCCTAACAGCTTATTGAACAGTTTTCAATGATATGCTTACAAGTCATGTACCTACACAAAACTATGTAATGGTATTATTAGCAACAGTGGTAATGACCAAGTATGGTGGGTGAACAGTTAACATTCTGGCCTTGCATTCGGGAGGACATCGGTTCGAATTCTGGTCCGTTCATCCAGATTTGAGTTTTCCATGGTTTCACCAAATCACTCCAGGCAAATGCCAGGATAAAAGGCCATGGCTGAATTCCTTTCCATTCCTTTCCCCCAACCTTCCCCACCTCTACTGACCTCGACGAGGTGTAAAGCAATAAGCAAAAAAAAAAAAAAGAAGAAGAAGATGACTATTGATTGTTAATGATGGCCTGATCATACTGTTAGTCCTTAAATATTACTGTAAAGTTCACAGGAATGATGTCTTAGATTTAGGTTTGAACACGAGAGTTCATGTAATGGTATATTTACCCCTCTGCCTTCTCAATAGTCTGCGTGTCAACTGACACGATGAAACCAACCAGCTTTTATAGTGATTAGGTAAGAATTCCTGTTACTCTGTTTTATATCTTTGTCAAGTTTATTTAAATAGAAAGTCTAGGCAGTTGGAATGGTAATAATGTGATGATGAAAAATTAATAGTCTTAGGTTTACTGATGACACCACACTAATCACTGGATCAGAAACTGAAATGAATGAAAGACTGGAAAGAGTGAAAGCATGAACTTCAATTTGTCAGTGAACAAAGATAAAACTAAAATTATGGCAATATTTTGAGCTGAATCTTTACTGCATATAGGTTTATTGGTAGTTCATGAATCACAGCACCTATCTGCTCCAACTTTAAAGATACTTCAGTAAGTTGAATTCCAAGCAAAGAAAAGGTGCTAAGTTTTTTTTTTTTTAATTCAATAATTTTTAATATATATTTAATTGTCATTATTCTAGTAATAGAAGGGTTTTGTGTCAT
The DNA here is from genome assembly GCA_031002005.1 of Vandiemenella viatica. Taxonomy (NCBI): domain Eukaryota; kingdom Metazoa; phylum Arthropoda; class Insecta; order Orthoptera; family Morabidae; genus Vandiemenella; species Vandiemenella viatica. The sequence goes on along the minus strand of CM061918.1, from coordinate 102,221,097 downwards.
AAAAACATTTTGTTTGACAAAAATTCTTCTCCAGTATTCTGCCTGATAAGTTCTTCTGTCCACAACATTTCGGCAGCAACCTCTGCTGCCTTCATCAGGTGTGAAGGCAGCGGTGGTTCTGCCAAAATGTTGTGGACAGAAGAACTTATCAGGCAGAATACCCGAGAAAATTTTTTGTCAGCCATACGCCGGGAAAAACTTAATTCTTACATTTTGTTTATCGAAACTATGGTTTCAAAAAATTAACACATATTACTGAAATAGCATACAATTGCATTGATTGAGAGTTATTTGCATAAAAACTATTTTATGTCCTAAAATAATTTTTAAAAAGTCATTGGCTTATATATAGTACAGGGGATATTTTCCTCAGCATATTAAGTTTCCTAACTCGATATTCTGTAGACTGTATGTTGACATCGGTTGCTAGTATTTTGTGTAGAGACAACAATACAAGTGTGCCAATATGTTTGCCATTGCTAGTTAAGGTATGCATTTACAAACATGTATTTTGTGACTTAAATGGATGAGTGAAACCATTTATACGACACGTGATGGAAGGGCATATAATTTTAAGTTATGTATTATAATTACAATTCAGTTTTTGACTTTCCACATTTCCCTGAAATCCTTCCAGGCAAATGCTGGGATGGTTCCTTCACAAAGGCTACAACTTTTTCCTTTCCCATTTGTTAAACAACATCCTCTCTCAGCTCATCATTAATGAAATCTAAAACCTAATTGTAAAAAAACTTTTTAAAAACTATCTGCTGAAACTGTCTCATATTACCTTGAATTTTCAGAAAAGTATTCCTCTCCATGTTATTGCCCAGCGTGGTTTCATTTTACATTTAAATTTCAGCTATTTATGCATGGATGATAATATAATATCTGCATGGTGTCTTTATTTCTATATGTCACTGATGCTCCTCGAGAGTCTCGTGTTCTGATCAGCTGTATAAAAGGAAAACAAAAAGTCTGATGATTTGTGAAACTATTGCAGAATTTGTACAAAATCTTCTCTGGTTCACTGTTGAATGTTAGTGATGAAATATAAATTTCAACTACCAGTCATCATCCGCGAAAAAGATTTATTGGAAATTTTATATCATGGAAGTCTCCAGTCTCAGATCACAGGAATATTATCAAATCATGTATCAAGTTAGTAAGTTGCAAGTACAGCAGAAATAACTTTTAAAATTGCAAAATTGTAGTGTTTCTTTAATATATATTCTAGTAGTTTTATGCACGGCTGGAATATGTGTTGCAGGTGCGGTTTTACTGGAGTATGCGAGTGCCAAATAAGAGGTGTCGCTACGTGTGTAGTATCCACGACGTGGCAGGTCGACCTGAGTTCCGTGTGCTGGTCCAGGAGCCGTCACAAGACGACCTGGAACTGCGCGACACGTCACCACGTGCCGTGTGGGCTCGCATCCTGGAGCCACTGTCAGCCTTGCGGAGGCAGCAGGGAGGCGTGCAGCTGTTCCCCAAGTTTCTCTCTGGCGAAGACCTCTTTGGACTAACCGAACCAGCCGTCGTGCGAGTCCTCGAGAGTCTGCCAGGTGGGAGACTTCAATAAATTGAACTCCAGCATCTTTTAGTTGTGTGTCCAGTTTCAGAGTTGTAGGAAATGTCATTCAATAACTGATTTAAACACATTTACTTTGCCTTCTCCTTTCAGATCTTTTCCAGTTTTTTAATACCATGTTATATTTTGTCATGGCCTTTCTTCTGTCTCTGGCTGTACTTATTTCACCTCATTGATGTTTATAACAAGAAAAGTGTGTGTGTATATTAATGTATATATATGACATTAGGATATGATAAAAAACCACCACTTACCAAAGAAGGGAATTCCTGCGGCATTGGTACATGAAAAAAAAAAACGATCAGACAAAGAATATTCTTTTTTATCCTATCCTAATGATCAATATATCCGCTTTTAGCACCTTTTCTTCCTAACAATATATATATATGGGAATCAAATTAGGATAGGGAAATGAACCACCACTTAACTTTAGATGATGGATGTGGGGCACGAACACACAGAAAAGACACAAACACAAATAATAAAGTAATTTTCGGGATAAACCCTTCGTGAATGGGAGAACATTATGAGGGGTGGGCACAACTTTCTGTGAGTCAGTCTCCAGCTGTGCCCACCCTTCATAATGTTCTCCCATTGACGAAGGGTTTATCCTGAAAATTAAATTATTATTTGTGTTTGTCTTTTCTGTGTGTTCGCACCCCACATCCATCATCCAAAGGTAAGTGGTGGCTCATTTCCCTATCCTAATTTGATTCAGATATATGTGTATATAAGCACAAACATATTTTTTCACATGATCTTGCTATTTTAAGTGAATATAAGGTTGATTAATATTTTATGATTTCTAGAAAAACACCTTTGCTCCCACAATTTCCTTTTGCAGGCTGTTGACTGTTTTTACAATTTCCCTCCTACACCATCCTATCAATCATTATATTTTAAAAAGCCGGGTACAGAGCTTTCATAAATACAGACCTTTTTTTAATGCAGTATCATCCAAGCCTGGAATTTAAGTGGATATGAGTTTGATGCACAAAATTTAAGATATGTACACTAAAAGTAGCTCCAAACAAACGAAAAAAGAATTTTCATACCAAAAAAGTTAGGAAAAATGATTACGGTTAGTCATTAGGTAACGTTCGTTGTGCACACACGTTCCGAGTCTAATGGCCCGTTTTTCTATTTGTGAACAAGGCAGATGCCGAAATATTGTGTAGTTGTTTGTCAGCATTAGTGTTCCCTCTCATCGCATCCGTCCACTTTGGTATGTGGCGGGTTAATTTCCCTTTCTTTTCTTATTTATATCATAGTTAGATATAAATACTTACTGCTCATTATGAAGCAATATACACAAATAGTTTCAATCATAGTTTCATCCAGTTTAGTTAAAGAACTAACAGTGTTCATGGACATATGATGTCTATACCCCACTGCTCTTCCCTTTTTTTTCCCCTGTACTTTTTAGTAGCAATGAAAACGCCCTAGGAGGCCAGTAAAAGTTGCATCACTAGAAATAAATAAAAATTAGACACAATGAACTGGCATAAGATAAGATATATATGTATGTATATAGCTTTTTATTAATTTGCTGACAAAATATCAATAATAATGCCGTTCCTGAAGCCACTGTCAACCTTATGGAGGCACCAGGGGGGCTTGCATCTGTTCCCCAAGTTCCTTTTTGCCCTAACTGAACCGTCCGCCATTGCAGGTGTGGAGACTCTAACAGACTACCGCTTCAAGTATGGGCGCAATCCATTGCTGGAACTGCCCCTGGCGGTGAACCCTTCGGGATGTGCCCGCACGGAACCCAAGTCGCGCAGCCAGCTGCCGTGGAAGCGACCCCACACTCAGCGCACCTCGACGATGAATCGCAACGCACCCTTCATACCTGCACTCAGTTACGGTGGCATGCAGGGCGAGGCCGCTTGCCCGTACTCCAAGCAGTTTGTGCACTCCAAGAGCTCGCAGTATAAGAAGATGAAGCAGGAGTGGCGCAACAATGTCTATCTCGCCAGGTAGGACTTTTATATTTATTATAAACCATGTGGAAGTCGGGATGTGACCACATCTTTCCCCCTGCCATATGTCTCGCCTCTCACGTGATTAAGGTACATGCTGAAATATTGTGCATTTGTGTTTATGTTTTTGTGTTTTTATGTGTTCATCTCGCCTTCCTGCCTTCATCTGTGGTAAGTGTCGGGTATCTGTTGTTGTTTTTTCCCTATCCTATCATATTTTCAGTGCCTCACAGCAATTTCTTTGTTTCCACTATCCAAATTATTATAAACCTACAGAATTGGAACTGCGTGGCTTGTAGAGATGAAAGTCTCTAAATGATGTAAAATATTTGATATTGAATAACTTCCAATAATTTGGAGGAGGAATTTGTAATTAGGGCTTCTTTGTAAATTGTAACATTGTTTTGGTTAATGGAGCTTGAGTGTTTGCTCTCATAATCATTAGTGATTTTAACACAGCCTTTGTCTATTGTTTATTATAACTATAAGAAGTAAGCAAAGAGAGTTCATCATAATCTATATTTGATTCCTCAGACTTCCACGGCCATCTTTGTTCATGATTAATTGAGTTTCGGGTTTTGCCGCGTTGTTTATTTCCTTACCTAAGCTTTCGGCTGGTATCCTCCAGCCTTCGTCAGAGATACTGTTTATGTTGACATAGCAACGAGCGCCAAGCATCGCAGAGTAAGAGGCCGCTATCTTCGTTGATGTTGTTGGTGTTTTTTAAAATTTCTGCTGCCTCTTTCACCCGTCGGGGCCACCACTGGTCTTCTCTCCACAGTAGCCTCGTTTCTTGAAATTTTACTTCATGCCCGGTATTAATAGCATGGCGGACTACGGCGGATTTGTCACTGTTGTTATATTTGTAGTGGCAGATATGTTCTTTAAGTCTCTCTGCCACAGTGCGACCTGTCTCGCCGAAAAGTCTGAATGAAGAAATGGAGACACTTACAAAAATATTCCAAGCCAACGGCTATAGTGAATCTGAGATCAGGAGGGTTTTAAGACCCAAAAAACCTTTGGGAGACGTCAACTTATCCCATGATATTAATGTGCCAACAAAATTCGCCTGTCTCCCATACATCCAGGGTATCACAGACCGGATTGGGAAATTGTTAAAGCAGGTGGAGGTGCGAATAGTATATAAGGCTAACTGCAAACTTGGTCAGTCACTGACAAAGGTAAAAGACAAATTACACCCACACCAGCTTATGGGTGTTTACGAAATCCCCTGCAGTTGTGGCAGTGTTTATATCGGCGAGACAGGTCGCACTGTGGCGGAGAGACTTAAAGAACATATCCGCCACTACAAATATAACAACAGTGACAAATCCGCCGTAGTCCGCCATGCTATTAATACCGGGCATGAAGTAAAATTTCAAGAAACGAGGCTACTGTGGAGAGAAGACCAGTGGTGGCCCCGACGGGTGAAAGAGGCAGCAGAAATTTTAAAAAACATCAACAACATCAACGAAGATAGCGGCCTCTTACTCTGCGATGCTTGGGGCTCGTTGCTATGTCAACATAAACAGTATCTCTGACGAAGGCTGGAGGATACCAGCCGAAAGCTTAGGTAAGGAAATAAACAATGCGGCAAAACCCGAAACTCAATTAATCATAATCTAAATTTGTTTGTGTTTGAAGTATATCATTTGCATCCATCTCCAAGATCCATTTTTAGATTAAAAAACATTTTATACCCCTAGATTTTGTTTATTGGAGTACATTTGTATTTGTCTTCCTTACCTAAGTTGATTGTCAGATGCTGATGTAATAATTTTTTCCCCCAGAGTTGAGAATTTGAATATTAATCTATTAGTGATTTATTAATCTCTCGGGCAGGGAGAAAATTATGTCATAATTGATTGCTGCAATATAATACTTATTTTGTTTCATCAAACTTTTCCTCATTTGCCCCTTCATAGTCAGTTATATGATAATTTTCCACTCTGGTGGATGGAGAGTGATGAACAGTCCTCTTTTTTTTTGCCACCTTTTCCGCCATCCTGGGCTGTTATTTTCCAAACCTTTTTGTATTTGCTTCATCCAACTACAGTAGTCTCTCACTTATCCGACGCAAACGGGCCACGGGAATGTCGGATTACCTGGAATGTCGGTTAATAGGGAAAGAAGAAACAACAGTATCGTAAATGGTTGCTGGTGCCTTATTATTGATAAACTGATACAGTACAGTAATTACTTTCATTGTGCAATACAATTAAAAAGTTTAAAAAGAGTTTGATATATATTCAATTTTGTTTTAAAAAAAGTTTGTAATAGACTTTTGCTTGCCTGCCGAGTGTCTTTTTCTCATCGCCATGTCACACATTCTCTGTAGAAATACCACTTCAGTGCTGGTGGTTTCTTTTTGGTGCTCCATGTATTTCAGTGCTGTTTCAAGGGCTTTGAATCCTTCATTGTGTATTATTTTGCACCACCTTTATCGACTGTTTTATTCCTATTCCTCTTCTGTTTCCTTTTCACTGTTGTTAACAATGCTGACAAAGTCTTTTTTAGTGACTTCATACAGGTCACTAAGGGCAAGCCACTCCGTGTGTGTGTGTGTGTGTGTCTTACGAGTCAGATAACACGAAATGTCGGATAAGTGAAGGTCGGTTAAGTGAGACTCTACTGTACCCTCTGCTGTGCCTTTGGGGCATTTTTTTAATTGTAGAAATTTCACAACATGCGTTAGGTAATGTATCTGGTATAATTCTCATTTTTGACCAAACTATTTTAGCCTTGAGTCTCCTTACATGTCTAGAACATTTTTTTGTAGTCCCAGTTGCAGTTGGACTGATTTCTTTTTGATTTGATCTTCCGGACACTTGACCTAAGGAATTGCAGTACAGTCACTTCAATTTGGTTGCTGTGCCTTCTAACATGTGTTATAATGGTGACCAGATGTGTTTTATAAAATTATACATTTGCACCCAATGGGATGTTTTTGTACCACATTTTTTTTAAATAGAAATATAAAAGTTTCCACCTATTACATTCCTGTTGCTTACTTCTGGGATTACTCCATTATCAGTCAACATAATACTGCTGAGGTATTTGATGTCATATGGATACTAATTCTTTTTTTTTAGTTGAGTGGTGTTGTTTATTTTGAGTTGGGCCATTAATGACAGTACCCACTAAAGCCCAGTCCGTAACGACTTCTCACCCCAGAGATTAACAGCAATTTATAATTCCTGGTTATTTTGACAATTCTGGTTATTTTGACAATTGCTAGCAAAATAAACCCACCATTTTGCGATTCATTATGTGTCGTGTGCTTGATTTCAGGTCAAAAATTCAAGGACTTGGATTATATGCGGCACGGGACCTGGAGAGACACACTATGGTAATAGAGTACATTGGAGAAGTTATACGCACCGAGCTTCAGAAGTCCGGGAAAAGCTTTATGAGGCAAAGGTAAGGTTACAATCTCAACAATTGTACCTGACGGAAAGGGGGGGGGGGACTATCTGAGCTCATTGTTCCAAAAGGTCATGTAATTACACGATTGAATTAGCTGACCATGACACAAAAGAGAAAGTAATCTTCTGCTGCTATATTTTTTTAAAGAACATGGTATTGAGTGGAGGGTGGTTTCATGTGTTTGTATGTTATCAGCTTATAGCTCAATGGTTGTAAACCAGTGACCATATTTTGGATTGCATACAAGGGGTTCAAGCAGGACTTTGGATTTGGTAAGTCACAGTAAATGCCGACATGACAGGGAACTGCTTCATTTCCATCTTAAAAGGTAGATCACAATCTCTTGTGGGTGTTCTGAGGTTTGTGCTTGGAATAAACACAACCTCACCCATCATAGACCCACTCAACACTTAGGCAGTAATCAAGTTGAGGCATTTTTGGAACAAACAGAATGAGTTCTTAGAGTCATGCGGTCTGGCTGAACTAAAAATTTGACCCTAAGGGGTAGCTCTGCAAAATTTTGAAGACTTTATGTTGAGTTTGAAGGAGATTGGACATTAAAGAGAACCAGACATGATCTCACTATTATACTGCCCTGTATGTTTAAAGAATAATTTAATATTTTATTTATCCCAATAATTCTGAATTTAATAAAAATTAAGCAAAAATCAATAGTAAATAGAATCTTGTTCTAAGATGTGCCCACAACGATGTAAAGGACATAAGACATCTTCCATTTTAACAATATTATATTTAAAAAAAATAAATATTCCCTAGATTTTCAGAAAAGAATGGTTATTTGCAAAATGAAATTATCCGCAGTACATGCAAAATACAAGGGTCATGCTTCCAGTGCAACAGATCAAGCAGACCGAGTTTATTCAACCAAGATATTTCACTACATAAAGTCTTACAATCAAAATAAACAAAACAGAACTATTATAAATGAGTGTCACTGAAAATCTGTATTCCTTTACATAAAACATTTTGACTGGGCATTGTATTTGGGAGGGGAGGAGGGGAAACTAAGTTCGCTGAAATATTTAGTGTCCGTACTAGCTCGATTTTTAATAAATCATTAGAGCAATGATATTGTCTTGTTGGATTGCTCAAGGGCTTGGTGATGCCAATGCAATATTGTAAGCAAAATTAACACATTTCCAGTCCATGACGTCTCCATGTGTCCCGATTCACCTAGCCACCTTTAATTCCACAATTGAAGAAAAACAAACATACACTGAGTAACTTCTGTTACTTCCTATCGTGAGTACTGCGTGTTTGCAAGGAATCTCCATATTTTTCACTTTAATGGCAGCCATTGCTGATGAACTAAAGTATGATGTCCAAAGATGAAGTCCACAGGTGAAGCGATGATGAAGGTCCACTGGTGAAGTCCAAAAGCAAAGTGAAGATGATCCATCATTGTGCCATGCTCCAAGCAACCAGCAGGGATGTGAAACTGTTCCACCAATACCGTTACTCCTTGCGTGCCTTTCTCCCTGCGGCACTCCGGATATGCAAAGAGAAACAAGCACGCAACTTAAAAATCATCTCTAGAAAACATATTATTGGCTGACATACGTCCGTTCACACGTGGCACTCTTTCCGTGATGTGATTGTGGTTCGTGTTTCAGTGCATCTTCTATCAAGTGAAATAGTCCCTTTTGTATCACTGCTCTGGCTATAACCATGCCTGGCAGAACAAAAGATTCTAAGGGCCATGTTACTACCCAAGTAACTGTAGGCTTAGTGGTCATTGTGTGGTGATACTTTATCACTCCCACACATGTGAAATTAACAGCTTCCTTGAATTTCACACACTTTTATCAATAGTTCATTAAATTGTCCCTTTTTAGACATTTATCTTATTATTCCTTTCCAAAATTTGAATAACTTAATAAAAGCTTATTAAAAATTAATGGAATGAGGTTTTGCTTATTACGTTATATATTCCCAGTGTGTTGGGAACAGCAAAGAAAGTTATTTAAAAGTAGAAGTGATTGATTACTGAGGATTTCAGTTATCTCATACAGTTTTGGTTTATGCAGTTCTTTCACTTTAGTACATATTGTTTTGATTATAATCTGTCAGTTGTTTTCATCAAAACACAGCTCATAGTTCATGAAATTATGTTTATTCGGACTAACATTTAAAAATTATCAGCTCTTACCGGTTGTAAAATTATTTCTCTTCCCGTGATTCGAACAATGCAGTTAATCAATTTTTTCAGTGCATCTTGCCTGCTACCAAGCAAATAGTTTTTAAAATGGTAAAGTAACAAAAGGACAAGGTGCAAAAGTAGTTTTTGTTTACCTAATTTACACTGAAAGATGATAATGCAAACATCATATCATTTTATCTTCTCTCACCGTATTTTGATTTCATTTGTTGATCAGTCAAATTACCGTTTTTTTCCCTGAAATACTGCATTTATTTGTTCTCAGAATCGAGGCATTTACATGTTCCGCCTGGACGAGGACCGCGTCGTGGATGCAACGCTCTGCGGAGGCCTCGCTCGTTACATCAATCACTCCTGCAACCCCAACTGTGTTGCAGAGACGGTCGAGGTTGAAAGGGACCTGCGCATCATAATATTCGCCAAACGACGAATCTCTCGAGGGGAGGAGGTAAGGAAGTGGAACCAGTATGTCAGTGTGATTTTGCTGACAAAGTTCTTCTTAGGGTTTGTGAGAAGATGACAGCCTTTAGCTACACACAACCATCAAACTTGTTCTGTTATTATGCTTGTCTCATAATAAACTTGATGTCTTATGAGAAGTAAATCTGTCGGGGAAAGAACTCCAACTGTTTCTAATCATATTGTATTATTGTGAGAAAAATTAAATATGTGATAGTAAGATGTTTCGGCAAAGCATTTTTTTAAGTTTATTTTTTAATTACCTGTAGTCTTATGAAATACCTTATTTTTGTTACTATGAATGTGTAAAAAAGAGAGAGAGAGAGAGACTTTCATTCTACTAGTGGCAGATGTGATTTGTATGTCAAATTTGTCAGGAATTATAGAATTTTTCTGTGTTATTGTGTTTTCTGCTGTTAAACTTGTTCGAAGGTATTGCAGTTTTGTAGTTGTCTTGAGCCACTCGAGCAGTGGCGACAGTACAGGATTGTCCCAGCATCCTCCTAATATTCTTGAATGAAGGACTCACCAGGTTCAAAAATGAGAAATTACAGGAACAATGTAGGAAAACTGATGATAAAAATCCAAAACTGCTACCATATTTTTATTCAACATAATATGAGTGACATACTTGAAAAAATGGAAAAAAAAGACCCTAGTAGTAGTCTCTATATTCTTGACCTACACATTCTGTTGTCAGGACACTGTACATGAGTCCTAGTACGGGGACTGACATCTCATTGGATCGTACCCTACATGTTGGATGCATGATCAACATTAATAGGCCAGCATTTGCCTTCAGTGGGTACTTGGGGGGTTGTTGTTCCCAACTACTCGTCATATCTGAAGCCATTATGAATTTACAGACACAATTCTTCTCACTTCTTGAGAAGGTGACTGTCCAACTGCACGCAGTCTTCAAGTTTATACTGTTATTACACTTTTCTCATAGTAAACAGGATAGCTTGTGAGCAGTGAGTCTATCTGGAAAAGAACTGCAACTATTTTTTATCATAACATGTTTATAATTGAGAGAGAATGTACTTTAGCTTTCCATAATATGTAAGTAATTCATGAGAATATGTCATTAGCGGAAAAAAAGGAGCTAATAGCAAATGTTCTTGACCTTTGATGATTGGTGGATCATGTTAAATGGAGTTAGTTGGGTATGTAAATTGAAGATTGGATTTGAGATAGGATGCGAATTGAAAGCGATCACTGCGTATTATGTTAAGTTGAAAGCTGGTTTTCGTCTGATACCTCTTTTGTAGCAATGGGCCAGTTCTGAGTTCAAAGAAGCTGCTTTTTTTGGGGAGGAGGACTCTGATGCACAGATGGTGAAGCTGGAATTTAAAGTATTGGTATCATGCAAGGTAACATATATAGCTACTGGGTTCTGGGAGAATACCATGTGTCAATGGCCATTTATTCTTACTGAAAGTTGATTAGTGGTCAGACATATGTAGGAAGCACAGCTGGTTACAAGTAAATGGGTATATGACATGGGAGGTTGCACATTTTGTGGGTTGGTGAAGGTAGTGAAAGCACAGTATATTTTACTCACCTTGCAGCATTGTCTTGGGACTGTGTAGTGTTTATGGACTAGGAGTTGGCCAAAGTAAGGGAGCCAGCTTTAGCATCTTCTGGGAGGGTCAGAGAGTATTTTGAGGAGGAGGGATCTAATTTCGGGACAGGTTTGAAGGAAATCACAGCCTAGCTGAAAGATTATACCGATTGATTCAAAGCCACTGAGACCGGTACTGGTAAATGACGGGTATCCGTTTTCCCCCCCTATCCTATCTTATTTTCAGTGCCTCACAGCAGTATCTTTGTTTCAATTATCATATAATAGAGGACAGATGTATGCATAGTTTATATGATGATAGTATGAGATGCTTGTAACTTCATTGGCTTTAGAATAGTGTCATTTAATTCAATTAACATTTTCCTATTTAACAACCAGAATCTTGTACTTTACAGCTTGCCTACGACTACAAGTTCGACATTGAGGACGACCAGCACAAGATTCCTTGCAACTGCGGAGCCCCGAACTGTCGCAAATGGATGAACTGAATTTTTTTAACTTCTGGACTCGTTGACACCGACCAGACAGTTGGGAAGTCAACTGTATGTCACACTGACATTCTACGTGTTATGGTCTGCCTTAGAAGTTTCTTATCCGTTTATGTGAGAAGAACCGCGCCATCCTATTTTTGTGTCATTAAAAGTCAATATTGATCTCATCATTTCTAAGAGTGTGTAAAATTATCTGTCATTCCATGTTGAATCAGAGTGTTGCGAATTTTTGACTAAAGTTTTTTTTCATATCACGTGTTGGAGCACTGTTGTTGGTAATTTGAATATGTGGCATTTACTGCACTACAGTTCACTCAGAGGCATTATTCAGCAGTTTCATTGTTTTATTAAGTGCTGAGATGAACCTCTGTAGCTGCCTGCAAGCCTTGAAACAACAATAACAGCAAAATTAATGCTGCTCTGAAGTGGCCTTTGAGAACTCATGTTTGATGATAGTAGATCGTGTTTTAAAACCAGAAGTGCCCCATTAAGCACCTACGGACTGAATGCTAGGTGCTTTCCCTATTTTCAGGATGTCAGAATTGCTGCAAGATGTATCTTTTGGAATCAGTGTCTTTTACTTATGTAGTGCACAAAATACATTTTTGAAGTGCCCCATTTTGTCACGAGTGTTTTTTGGTGGTGTATTTTGTATCAGTTTTTGGCAGTGCATCCACAATTAACCAAGTTTCCGTATTAGTGTGAATTTTGTTAATGTAAATGGTGTACGAGGACATTACCCGAGTTAGTTGGTTTTGATTGTGAGATACACGGTTACATTTAGATTCAGCCTTTCAGGTGGAGTTCCAAAGATCTTCAGTTGGTTAGGTTAATTTTAATATTTCAGTAAGTGGACCACATTTGATGGAAGTAATTATTTTAGACTTATGTGGTAAAGTTTAACAACAATTAGCAAGTCAAACTTTAAATGAGGATGTTTTTATTGTTATTATGAGAATTCCATTGGTTGTGTTGAAATTAATTCGCACTGTTTTAGCTTTTCAATCTGATGTGTACATGTTTGTGTTGTATATGTAATATCTAGGTTACATGCTCCTGGGTTTGTGCAGGGTTTTAGATGATATGATGATACCTGTGTTGTAAATTATGTATTGACGTGCCATTGAGTATGGCCACTTTTACCAACCCTCCTACTGTTTTGATGTGTATACTATTAACTAGATAATAGTTTAAAGTGCTCCATACAAGCTAATAGCCAAAGTGTTTAAGGGAGATTAATTTCCTTGTTTTTTCTGTAAAAAAAAAAAATCTTCAAGAGATTTTTTATGGTGCAATATTATTGTATGTGAGTATATTAAGACAAAACTATTTTATTATATTTTTTCATCGTTGTCCTTTTGTGTGTTCTAAATTGTAAGGAAATTTTAATGACGTTTTACTTTTTTGAAATGATTTATTTTCAAGGTTTTTGACTGTATTTGCTTATGTCTTAAAAGATGTACTAAGTTCTTTATAGATCTTTATGTATGTACACTTTCTTACACAACCATACAATCATCGGTAGCAAAGTTGTTGAGGCAATCTTGGAATGTATTATATATATTATCACAAGTATTTCTGTACAATTTTCATTCTACCTTATTTATTTTCTTTAAAAGTCACATTATGTTCTCGGACAATTAAAACCTCTGTTTGGTTTCCTGTTATTGTGTAAAGCACTGCTGATGTAATGTCACATTTTGTGTGTTCATACTTTTACCAGGAAATGTATGTCAGCATTTTATTTACCTGTTGTTGATTAGTATTAAATTTATCATAGTTTCCAAACAGTCAGCATCAGAGTTTTATTTGCTGTCTTATTTTCCTCAATATTAATGTTTCCAGTGGGAAATATTCGTTTTTATGAAACATGAACTTATTGTTAATATTATATTTAGGTGATATGTTTAAAGATTGGAATGTTACTAAAGTTAACGAAAATTGTCACATAAATTGCCATTTAAAATGTGGCACCACTGATTTCAGAGCACTGGGAATCCTGTAGTCATATTAATCTTAATGGCCTTAATAATTTTACAGATCCGTTAGCTTCATATTATTTTTGTGTAGGAAATGTTAAGTAATAACAAATACCATTTTTCCTGTGGATACCAATAGGTAGATAGTCTTATACAATTTAGTCAAATGTGACTTGCAACCAATGATCCCGCCCCCAAGCTGAGTATCATGTCTTCATTCACTCTAGGAATAATTTAATTGTTCTGAATGCGGTTTAATGATTGTTATTCAGCTTTCGTCTCTCTAGTAGGAATCAAGTCAGTACCTTTACAAATCATGCAGGATGTTTTTACATCCATTGAATGACCAACTGTATAAACCTAAGAATCTAATTTGCCAATTAGATTCAGTGCCTTTCTTGAACGCTTTGAGTTGGTTAAATGGACAAGAAAGCTCCTAAAATAGTTCAGAAGTATTGTTCACAGTGTAGACTTTCCTAACTGTGAATCTGATGCTTTAAACAATTTTGCTGAATGTTAAGCACCACTTTCTGTGCAATAAAATTTGCCGAAAAAAGCTTATTATGTTCACTGTTCTTCACAGAATTATATGCACGAAATTAGCATTTTACATTAAATGAAGCAATATGTGTAGTAATTCGTTCCAACTTTTCTAGAATTTACTTTTTACATGATATCAGCTAGTAATGCTTTTTCAAAACCCATATAACTTTGTGTTTGAAGTTTTAATTATGCCTTTCTTGTGATACTCCTTTTTCTTTAATTTAAGCTTTTTAAATATTTATTCTATGCATTTAGTGTTATGGCTTTGAAAAAGTTATTGTTATGCAAAATTTGTTTATGTAAACTAAAAAATCTGATATTTAGGAGGTACTGTCTCTTAATGTCTGCTCTGCATTTTCTTAAAAAAACTAATGAATTATTAAAAAATAATTTGGAAATTAATTCAGTCATCTATTGTTTGTAATGCACTGTGAGCAAAGTTTTGTGTGATCCATAGTCTGCTTAGAAGTTGTGAATTTATTTATTTATTGTAGATTAGGTGAATAGTTGTACCCAGTTAGCCATATTAGATTTCCACTGTAGAATTGCAGGGTTTACAGATTCTGAAACATGTCCAAAAAACTTTTATTTGAATATGTAAGTATTCTGTGTTGAATCACTGTTGTTTGGTGTGACCATTGTTGGAATGATAAATAGACAATATAAAACTGCCATTATAGATAGTTATGTCTCCATTCATTAAAGTCATTTCCATGTTGTCACTGCTTCTGAACTGGAATTTTACCAGGCTATCCCACATAAAGATGGCATTTTTAGACTTGCATCTCATTTTTTATTTCAGTACATTGAGATGCATCTAAGTAGGGCAGATTCATTGAAAAATATGCATCCAGTTACGATGACCTTATCCCAGCCTTGTCACTGGCAAAACATTGCTTACTTGATTTCATTGTCTAACTGTGCACACAAACCAAGCAGTTCGTTCGGGAGGAAGATCACAAACAGTTCACTCCAAAAGCCTACACCATCGGGTTGACCTCAATAGATGCTTCTTTCAGTAATCAGTGCCGCCTAGAACCATATCTTAGGTGGATATTGGCCTACTATTCTAGACCTAAACTTGTTCTTATTATTCAAAATCAACTTTATCAATCCATTCACAACGGAAGAATTTGTGCATGTGATTCTGTTGGCCTTGTTCATATTTCAACTTGCTCTCAAATGATTAATGTAATAACGTAGATTTGTTTTATCTTTCTATTCTTTGTCTCAGTGCTCCTGCCTCCAGTTTTGATATGTGATTTTTTCTCTCTCTCTCTCTATGCTTGTTTTTTTAAATCATTCAAAATCATTTCCATTGTCAGAATATATATATAAAAAAGTAATACTATTATTATTTCCCTGAATTAAAAAAAAAATATTTATATAAATTTCTAATGAATGATATTTTTTCAAGTCATTGTGTTCCTCCAGTGTCCCTTGGTCATTGCAGGGTTTAATGCGGGTTGCACGATTCATCCTCTCTCGTGGCGAAATAGCGTGTTTCTCTTTGTAACCCATCTGCATTCATCTTTTGTATGTGATGAGTTTACTTTCTCTCTTTTTTAATACTTGATAGAGTCTTTCTGTTTGGTTGAATTATTTAAAATCTTTTAAATCAAGCAATGAAGTTACCATCTCACCAAAAGTAAGCCTTCCATGTTCCTGAAACACAACGCATATGCCAAAACCACAGTATAAATAGTGAAATGATTCCTGATTAATCACTTTAAGGTAAAAAATGATTTACATTGAATTTTTCTTAAAGTGAAACAACAAAGGGACAGTTTTGGAATGTGTCTCTAATAAAAATATAGTATATAAACATTTGTTGAATGTAACAATTCATCGGATAGGATCAAATTAATTCCATTTTGATTGTATTTTACTTTTTTTTATTCTTCCAAGATAAGTACTGTGCCAAAAAAATTGGCTGATGTTACAAAAGTAAAAAAAGAGAGACTGATTATATTTTCTTAAATATAAATGTATGGCACATTGTTAAGCTTAGGTATTAAAGTACATTTGGAAGATACATTTGATTTAAATTATGTTAAGTCTGACAAACCAACACGTTTTCACGCATGCTCACTGAAAGGGCTTTTGTATTTTCTTCAGTATACACTTTGATCATTTGATACATGGCAGTGATTTGCTCTATGTTATGAGGTACTGAATATTTGATTATTACATGAGATGGTAATATTAGTTCTATGTGCTAGAAGAAGGAATAATGGAGAAGAATGATACTCGCTTCTAAATAATATACGCTTTCCAACGTCTTCAATATAAGGATTGTGAGACTGACATACTAAATGTTTACAAACAAGCCAAAAAATTCCATGAGTATCATTTTACAACAGCCAGACATATCTTCACTGACCTACATTTATTTGTTGACATGCTAACAACATTGCATTTATTTTATTTTAAATAAAAAAGCTTGCTGCATCGTCAAAATAGCACCACTTATTCTCAGCTCTTTTACACCACTGGTGTTTTGTATACATTGATTTAAAAATATATTACATAATATCTAAATGAGGAACAAGAAGAACCACAGTATATTCTCTCTGCATCATGGTAAAGTCTAATATAATGTACAAAGTGCTCGGGCGTTTCTACAAGTCTCTTCATGTTAATGCACCATCTGCAAATCAAGCTCCTTTGTCCATACTAAAATAAAAGCTTCCAAGGTTCTTTTTTTAAAAAAAAAATAATAATAATATCATATATTGCTCTATAATCAAACACAATTTTTGACACCAGAAAAGAACAGCCAAACTTTGTAGTTGCTGATGCGAGGTTGCTTATGAGCAATCTGTGATGAAATAATGAAGCACTCTCCCTTGATAATGGTGCATTAAATTGTCATTGCTAGTGGGAAGTGAAAATTCCACTGTGTTGGTAGATCACAGCACTGTATTCTTAGGTATTTAGACGAAACACACGTTGCCGACTTCCACCCAGAATGACTGGTCGGGCTGGCCGACGTCACGGACAGCGATGTCTATGATTGGAAGCCTCACTGGCTTGTCAGTCGAGTAGCTCAGCACACTCTGGGCCCAGTCAGCCCGCTTGAACTGAAATGCAATGTCAGTAGTATTAATAACGTGTGTGAACTCTCTCAGTTACCACATTTGTTCACAAGTAATACACAAACTGGAGACCATACACCGAGTACTCATCGTGAAGGCAGGAAAGTTGCAGTGATAAAAAACAACATCAACTTGCAAGATTATCATTAACTACGAGAAGGTTGGATAGTTTGAGAAAGTCAAATGTCTTGGGAAGGTGATTCAGCAAACTGGACTAGGACAGGAAGTACTTAGTGCTTAAAATTGAAACTAAATCTCGTGCTGAATATTGGCTTAGACAGTAAAGTACAATTGGCAAATCTGAAGAATTATATGCTTTGGAAGCTTTGACTATGAATTGACAGGGATAAACAGGCCAGTTCATTATAAGAGAATGCAAGATATTAAGATAGAAAGTATGTTTGAGATATAATTAAAAATTGTGCAAGGTAGGTCCAGCAACTTCATCTATTAAAAACAAATGTTTCAGCTACAATAGAGTAGGGAGTGATGGCATGAGGCAATATTATTACAAAAAAGAAAGATAAAAATGAGTAACCAAAGGGTAGGAGTGACAAAAGAAAACAACACAACACACACTAAATATTTTGGACTACGCCCTTCTTCATAAAATTCGAAACTGTGACATGAGATCATGCAGGAACCCACAGTTAATACAACCACATTAATGGCAGTTTCGACAATTTCAATTAATGGTGACTTCAACCATTACAATCTGAGTGGATGTGGTGGGAGAGAAAAGAAAATACCAGCGGAAATGCAATGGCAGGAAGAAAATCAATCAACACAAAAAAAAAAATTTAAAAAAAAGAGGTTAAAAGTATAAAAGATAAATAAAGTTTTTATAAAAATGGCTAGGCTGTAGGAGAGAGAGCACTTTTTGCTTTATGGATGGCAGCTGTAAGTGCGTAGATATTGTTGTGGCTTTGATGTGGAAACTGGTGTGTGTGTGTCCATAATTCACCGAGTACGAATGTAGGACCATGTGAAGTTCAGGATGTGGATGATGTTAAGAGAGTTTAGGAAGACGAGGAGGTTTTCACTGTGGGTCCGGATCATAAAAATGTCATCTATATACCTAAACCACATAATGGACTACAGGGTAACCTTTTGAAGAAAATGTTTTTCTAATCTGCCCAGGAAAATGGCACTGAAGGATGCCGTGTGAGTACCCTTAACAGTGCATCATATGTGATATTATATGTAGGATTGGAATGTGAAGAAATTCTTGGTTGGAATAAAGTGGGCCAGTGAAATGAGGAACGCAATGCACGGAGGAATTTGTAATGGGAAAATATCAAGGCAGATACATCTGCTCCAACCAAGAATCCTTTACCCTTTTCTTCCAACAACCTGACACAAGCCCATAATGACCTCCCGACATTGGATCATAAACATATAAGCTGAACCATAAACTGTCCACCACAAACGACATAAAACCAATGGTAATTCTTTCTTTCTCATCCAGTTGTCTCCTAGCCTGGAATCCCTGCACTAGATTTTTCATCATGGCTATGACTTTCTCAGATCTTTTACTGAAATAAGTCACATTCTCCCCATAAAAACCTATATCATCTTCAGCAGAATACATAAAACATACTGGCACACAAATACGAACCCTATAATGCTCCTAAACCAACCTACAGCTCCTTCCTAACATCCGTTGTAAAATATGCATCAACAACCCACTGGCGAAACGAACCCTGTCACAGGCCACGCCACATGCACCAAATACCATCTTGTATACTAGCCCACCTGCCAGAGTTCTTATGTCAGCATCACCACGAACAAGTTTATCCGTCAGAATGAATTGTCAATGATAATCAGTTTACTCACAAAATCTAGACCTTCCTGTCGCTGTCCAGCAGATCTCATGACCTCAAAACCAATTGGCCTACAAACACATTCTGAATACCAGACACCCTCGGGCATCAATCTCAGATAATATTCTTTTTCCTCATCCTAGTTCACCCTTCACTTGCAAGTTTATTTAATTTTTATCTATATAAGAGTGTTTGTATAGGATAGGGAAATGAACCACCACTTACTATATATGATATTTGTGGGTAGTGAACACACATAACAGAAACATACATGTTATAGTAATTTTTGGGTTTTAGTCATTTATCAACAAGAGAACATTGTCAGTGGACTGTTCGCCAGGAAAATGGTGGGGGTAAATTCAAACAGAGGGCAGGTAGATGGGTAGTCTAGTCATTGTTAAATATCAAATCATGACTGGTAGGTGAAAAAAAGCAAACACCTCCTCCTTCCAACTCCATCCTGGTAACAATTGATGCCATGTCCCTGTACACACATTCCACACTGGAATGGCCACAGTGCCATGGAACATTTTCTGGATCATTGCCCTTCCAACAGCCTTCCTATGACATATTTCCTCATCAAATTGGCTCATTTGATACTCAACAATAACTACTACTTCTTCGAAGGCAATATCTAACACCAAACCTGTGGCACTGCCACGGGCACCCACATGGTCCTCTCTTATGCTAAGCTGTTCATGTGCTACAAGGAACAGACATTTTTGGAGAAAGTCCCTCTAAAATCTCACATTTCACTCAGATTAACAGATAATATTTTTATGATCTGGACACATGAGGAAAACAACCTTCTAAATTTTCTGAACAATCTTAATACCTTTAACATGCTGAAATTCACATGGACCTACTCCCACACCCAGGCGACACTCTTGGATATGGATTTGTTTGTCTCCGATAGCTATCTCAACTCTTCAGTCCACAACAAACCCACCGACCTTCAAACAGTATCTTCATTTTGACAGTTGTCATCCGTACCTTACCAAACGTTCCCTCCCCTACAGTGTTGGCATTTAGGTTAGTCGTAAATGCTCCAACCCACAGCCCATCATGCAGAATTCTAACAACATTTCACAAGCATTGATATCTCACAACTAACCACTTGCTTTGGTTCACAAGCAGCTTTCACAGGCCAATTTAAAACTTGCTCAGCCCATAAATCCCTTCCCCATAACCAACCATAGACCAGTCCTGGTCACACAGTGCTACCCAGGCCTCAATCCCATCAATAGAGTCTTTCAGCACTGTTATGGTTTCCTGCAAACCTGCTCAAAAATGAGATATATTCTTTCAAAAATCCTCTCTGCCCCTCCCAGAATTTGTTTCAGCAGGCCTCATAACCTCCGCCAACTCTTAGTCCACAAACATAGTCTTCCTTGTTCAACAGCCTCAAGGCTTCTTACCATGCAATAGACCCTGCTGCAAGATGTGAAACAAATACCATCTCACCAACCCTGTCACTGAGGAAAGCTTTCCAATCATAAGACACACCATTTGTAAAACCTTTCATGTAATGTACCCGTTAACATGCAACCACTGCCTGGGTTCATACGTAGGTTTGACCATTAATTAATTAGCCATAAGAAAAATGGTCACACACAGACAGTGTTCACACTGAACCCAAATCAGCCATGTCCCACGACAGGAATAATTAACTCTTGTTTCACAGTCCGTGCTATCAGTCCTCCCAAATAACAGCAGCTCCTCTGAACTCAGAAGGTGGGAACTTGCCTACAGTACAAACTGGGCACAAGACAAATACTTGATCTCAATTTAAGATGATATCCAGTCATTATTATTATTTATGTGAATTTCTTCTCTCCTCGCCTCGATCCTCACTATGTAAATTGAACCAACACTAAGCCAGAGATGATGTTTAACTTAATAGGTTTTCTATTTGTTTATTTTTGTTTCGTCTTCTCTTCGATTTTGGCCATCTAATGACCAGTAATCTCATACATTCATTCTGATGCTTCTTTTCTTCCAATAGTTCTTCATCCTTTACTTTGCTGTTACCTCCTTTCTTTGGTCCAAATGTTATTACGTTTATCGCGTGACTGGTTATGATTATAAATAACTCAGTTCTTTTGCTTCCAACAGTTTTACATTTATTGCACACAACTCATATTCCTCTAGGAACTACATCGGACTTATAGTATTCGAAGAATGCAAGGTTCTTCAGCAATGAAAAGGTTTCAAAGCAACCGATCAGTTTTTTTGTCCGCTAACCTCTAGCTATCTCTTGATTTCTTATCGCCATGGCAACTTACATTTCCTTTTTTTGTAGGAGTAAATATATCAATTTTTGTTTAATCTCATGGCACAAAAATATGGTTTTCTTATGAAATGTTTCTGTTCTGTCAGACGTTTCCTCTTCTCCTTCTCCTGGAAACCCTTGAAATTTTCGATCAATCTCCTGAAAGTTGCTCTATTTTGTATTACACCTTCTGTTATTCTGATCGCAATCATATATTTCTTTACTCCTTGGATCCACTGGTTGCCTTCTTACTCTTGTAAACATTGTTGAAAATTCTTTTTAAAACCTGCTGTTATTCATTCTCATTGTGTGACCAAAAAAAAACCAGATTCTCCTCTTTCTGATCATGTCTGACATCCTTTCAATTTCTTCTTCTTTATATTCCTCCAACGCCTAAACTCTCCTTTTTCAGTTTTAAGTGGTCCCCTAATTTTCCTCAAGATATTCCTTTCCCTTTTCTCTATCTCTTCTATTTCTCCAGTTTTCATAGAGAACAAACATTCTGAGGCTTACAGACTTGGTTTGATTTGCGTTGTAGTGTTTGATTTTAGTTTTCCTTGAGAGATTCTTCTCAGTGTATGTATTTTTAATCGGTTGGTATGCTAGTTCTAGTTTTCTTGCTCTTGATCTGTTTGCTTCCTTATCAAGGCCATTAATTTAAATTACTTCACCCACATATTTAAATTTATTGACCTTGTTAATGTTTTCATATTGTGTTTAGTACAGTAGTAATATTGATCATTAATTTAGTCTTCTCAAAAGACATCTCAAGTCTGACTTTTCCTGTTATTTCTTTCAGAAGGTTGATTTGTTCACATGCGGTTTCTATACTTCCTGAGATAATTGCTATGTCATCAGCAAAGACCAAATAGTTTACCCCAACACCTTTGTGCTTCAAACCTAATCGTTGTTAATTTATTTTTATATTTTATTTCACTATATTGTTTTGCTCTTTTCACCTAGCAGACATCATTTTTGATATTTAGCAATGCTGGGATATTATCTTTAAATAACTACCTCTCTACCTATCCTCTGTTTCAATTTACCCCCACCATGTTCCTGGCCAACCGTCACTCTGTGAGGCAGTCTCCTTCAACACCCACCCCTCCATAATGTTCTCACGTTGATACAGGGCTAAAACCTGAAAATTACTAGAGCATATGTGTTTTTGTCCCTTATTTGTGTTCACACCCCACAAACACCATTAAGGTAAGTGGTAGTCCATTTCCCTATCCAAATTTGTAATTCATTTTTGCTACTTAGCACCTATTATTTCATTGTTTACTATATGTATAGATTATAATTTCAAAATTTTTAATTTTATTTAGCTTATGCTTTGCTTAAATTATTTTTCACCTATTTTACATGTCTCCCTTTTTATTTTGATTAATTTCTTTCCCATGATTAACATTCCAGCCTATATTGTCTTTGCTCCTCATCAGCGATGCCATGTCATTGCTGTGCTGACCGTGGGTTCCTGCACAAACTCAGTCACACATTTTCAATTTCATGAAGAAGGACTTAGTCCGAAATATTATTTTGTGTGCATTTTTGGAGAGAGTGTTTCTTTTTTTTTATAAATATTGGTCATTGCTGCCCTTCTCCCTTAAACTTTGGTGAGGGGTGATTTTATCTTTTCTGTCTGTTATTTTAATGGCACATCTTCAGAACAACAAAGATGATATGGATAAGACGGAAATGTGAGAGAGAGCTGAGGTTATTACCGATTTTACTGTCTGGTATATCTGAGTTGATTTTAGTTAGGAGGTCACCAGCAATCACGATTTCAAAGAAAATGGTGGGGATCTTTGTTGGAAGAGTGGAAGAATCAAAATATCAATGGGCTCAAGAAACAGTATGTCAAAACTTAAGATGAACATGAAGTTGTAATAATGTGTGGGTAATGTAATAACAATGGCTCAGTTCAAATAAAATAAATAATAGTAGTATGAACACACCACACAAACAATATATCTGGTTTAGGTTGAAAAGAGACAAACAAACAATTTTATTTTCAAATGAGGACATAAAACTGGAACTTCTTAACTAATGTGCTTCTTGTGTAAGTTTTAGAGTGAAGCACAAAGAATTATTAATCAATAAAGTTAGACTTAACTCTTAGCAACAATTTATGAAAATTTAGAGTTTACCTTTCAGAATTTCAATTTTCAAAGAAATAATTAGCTTTTTGACATTGAAAAATGTTCTTCAATGGTTTAGAAAAGTTTTTGCCATTCCCCCATTTACGAGTAGCAAATTATTTTATGTTAATCATAAATAAATTTACAGAACATCATAAGAAACTTGTAATTGTCCTTCAGAGCGTTATGATCAGCAAATTCTCATGAAATTTCACATTTTACTGTCTCCCAGTATTATTGACACCTGATGCAGATAACATCCCAGGCTTAAATCAATACTTTGTGGCTGATTTTCATACTTACATATAAAAATTAAGAAGGATGGGGAAAATAGCCCATCACCACGAGTGAAGGCAGGAAGGCCTAATGAACACACTTTACATGGTGGTGATGCCTACCCACCTCTCCTAGCCAAATGGCACAATCCTATGTACATTACATCAATAAGTTTAAAAACTGAAATATTGTAAAATGAATTTATGATCATTTAGTCCTCCTGCCTTCATCTATATTAAATGATGGGTTATTTTCCTTAGCCTTCCTTATTTTCATTGCCTAATGGCAGTTACATAGACCTTATTTATAAGTTGAATATAATGTATGCTAATAATGTTTCTCCTGTCTGTCTTTTTCT
Organism: Vandiemenella viatica; assembly: GCA_031002005.1. NCBI lineage: Eukaryota > Metazoa > Arthropoda > Insecta > Orthoptera > Morabidae > Vandiemenella > Vandiemenella viatica. The sequence continues at coordinate 102,196,897 of CM061918.1, read as the reverse complement.
ACTTTACACAATCTGAAAAGAAAATTAAAATGACACTCACCCGACACTCGTCTTCTATCACGTCGTAACGGAAGCGTTGGTTACCACGTGGCGTGATCTCTGCATCGTTCCAAGCCAGCAACTTGAGACCCTTGCGGTAGGTCTTCTTAGTCGAGTCAAAGTAGGCAACAGAGTTACGGCAGTGATAGGTGATGTTCTGCTGTGCTTCGACAGAGAGCAGCTGAAGGAAGCCCATCTGGTTGCCGTCTGCCTTATACGCCAGCTGAAAATCATTCCAAATACAGTTACGGAATATACTGATGATTTTTTGTTTTTTTTTTTGGTAATGACAAATTTATGGGATGACCTAATAGGAGCATTAAATAACTCACAAAGGACAGAGACAGTAAAGCTGTCACTCACCAGAGTTTAATGCAGGAAGGCTGCAATGAACACACAAGTGTACAATATTTAAAACAATATTCATACAGAGAGAGAAGGATAGGACCAAGTGGATGTCTGGCATTCAGGATTTTTTGATAAATTAGTTTCCATATATGGACTTCCGAAGCAATGGTAATTTCCAGGAAAACTCTGTTAGCTCTCACTATTAGGTTGAGTAAAGAGAACTGGGATGGGCTGTCACTGGATGGTCTATGTTCCAGTTGTAGACTGTTTGCCATTGGCTATTCTGATTTCGGACAAGTTGGTAAGTAGGTTTATGTATAAAGAAGTGCTGTGGAACAGGTAAGTTTTTATAAGAGGTGCATTGTGATGCAAATAGCATGTCCAATGATGGGAAAGGCTTCCCTGTGATCACACTGGAATAGGTCGTAAAAGCTGTAATTGGGAAAAAAAACTGTGTGAAGGATTAATCAAATCCTGCAACATGGGCATGGCTTCGTACATTCATTCCCTGAAATTATCACCATTCGCACCAAATTGTAACTAATTATTAGAATTAACTGCCCCTCCCATGTTTCAACAAACTATTCAATGTCAGTAACATCTTTAAATTCTGCAAAACCATCACTTGGGTACACCACATATTCAGATTCTCCACAATCATCTCACAGATCATTTCCATGCAACGGACCTCGCCACAAAACTGGTTTTAGAGGTGCAAGGGGAGGATGAAGAGTGGCTGGCAGCATGAGTGCTTTGCTTTTGTATAAGATCTGCATGGAAGCAGAGGGCTTGTGATAGGTTTCTGGAGTACCTCATCAGAATAGAGTGGTTTACACTGTGGGGTCAATATCATTTATGTATCTGAACCAGACAGTGTGTTTATATGGAAGGCAATTCAGGAAATTTTTGTTCAGATGACCTAGTAATAGGTTGGCATAGGATGAGATCATGCAGATTCCCATGGAAGTCTTACAAATTTGGTGATATACTTGATAATTCCCAAGTATATCACCAGATTTATTCTATTATTGCTCCCTTATTTGTTCATTAGTTTAAATGTATAAAATATCTATTTGTTTGTACGACCACCACCAGTGATACTGTTTTTCTAGAGTTATTGATAATAAGCCTAAATTATTTTACCCCTCCATCGCTGCCATGTTCTTCTCAAAGCCCAATCTAGTTGTACGGTAAGTTTTTTTGTGCGCACATCTAAATTGCAAAACAGCCTGTCTTTCTCATTATGACTAAGGTTTTAAACAAAAATATTGTACAACTGTGTTTGTCTCGAATTTTGTATGTTTGTTGCAGTCCTGCTGCCTTCAGCTTTGGTGAGTGATGGATTTGTTGTTCACTTTATGTAAAAGCCTTTTAATTATTGTCATTATTAGTCGAAACAATGCTTTTTAAAAACTATTCAGCTCTTCCCAAATCACTTAGTAGTAATGCTTATACCAACCTTGACACCGCCTTCAACCTCACTGAGCCACACTTCCTGCTCCTCTCCTACGTAAGTCACCTCAGGTGTCTTCTCCGGGCTGGATTTGACACAAGTCGCCTTTCTCTCGGCATCACAGTGCACCAGTATGGCATCTCGTATGTCGCCCTCGTTAGGATCGATCCAGTAGTCACCTGGAAGCAGTTATGAGGCATCATAAAATCTAGCATCATTCACTCAGGGGGGTGGGGGGGGAACTATAGGGTACAGAACTTTGAATGGTTGTTAAAATTAAAATATATATATATATATATTGAACATTAGGATAGGATAAAAAACCACCGCTTACCAAAGAAGGGGATTCCAGCGGCGTTGGTACACGAAAAAAACGCGAACCCACACAAAGAATAGAATTTTGGAGCATGACTCTTCCTCGGTAGAAGTGAGACGGCTGCACGCAAGTGGCTTTGTGTAAATATATATATAGGTTGTTTTAAATCTAATGCCAGATAATAGTTTTCAACATGTTATAAGACCGAAGTCTTTCTGAATGATTATCAATTTTAACAGCCTCACACCATCTGTGAGGCAGTCTCCAGCTGCACCTACCTCTCATAATGTTCTCCCGTTGACGAAGGGTTTATCCCGAAAATTACTTTATTATTTGTGTTTGTGCCTTTTCTGTGTGTTCGCACCCCACATCCACCATCTAAAGGTAAGCGGTGGCTCATTTCCCTATCCTAATTTGAATTTTTTTTTAAATTTTATTTTATAACTGGAATGTTAAATTCCTCCCTAATTTACTATTAGGATTTATCAATTTTAAGTGTAAATTCCTTTAGCGTTTTTGGAGAATTATTCATCACTGCACTTGGTAATTTGCACTATTGTCAACAAATGTGTATGCCAAATAGTTTGAAAGTCCTCACCGCTTGGCTTGTCGGGATGAGCCAGATAGAGGTCTCTGCAGGTCTTGGCAGGGAACGCCTTGCCGCCGTCGGGCTTCTTGAAGCGCTCGAAGGATTTTTTGAGGTGTTCGTAGGCTTGCATCACCAGCTCGCGTCGCGACTCCTCGCTGATGTCCTTACTGAAGATGCGCATGGGCTCGTCTCCACTCAGTGGGTCAGGGCCCTGCGGTCATTGGTTTCAAGTTTTACAGATGTGAAAAGTTACAAATTATTAGTAAATGCTGGCTTTTGAATATAATTTAAATTCTTTGTTTATTACTGAATTTTTAGCAAATGTTAATAGTAATTGAAAGCAGTCATATTAAGTATTAAACATCCACAATCTGAATTTGGTTTCAAGCCTATACAATTGCAACAGAGGGGGATGTAGTAAACAACTTTGAGAGTTTATTAATATAGCCAACTCAGAATTTAAGTACAACAATAATAAAAAGGGCTCAAGGAGAAACAATTACTATGTTGGGATTTCCCAATGATATTATCTGGCCTGCAGATATTAAAAAATTAAATAATGGCACAGAGAAAATATCACCAAAAGTCATAAAGGCGGACAAAACCCATAGACTAAACATAAAATTAGGTTCACCTATACACATAAAAGAAAATTGATTTAGATTGTGGCAGTGAGGAAGCTGTTGCAAATAGCCATTGTAAGATGAATAGCTTTGCCTTGGGGTGGAGGTAAGAGGCTTTGTCTTAACTCTGACCATGTGTAAGCCTCGGATATATCCAGTTATGACTTTATGATACCAAGTGACCAATTAGCTTTATTTTAACCAAAAGCTAAGAGTTTAAGAGTCCGTTGTTGTTGAAATCACTATATTCTTGAAATCTTACAAAGTCAACAACTGAATAGGCAATCAGACAAAGTCACAGAAGGAAAGTATGCAAGTTCGATTAACCGACTCTAGCCAAAGCACACCCCATAATTTACAGTTAAACTTTCTAGCTGGATAAATCTAATAAAAGTGAGTCACACGCTTCCATTGGTCAACTTGTTTGAAAATAACTGAAACTTAGGTGATCCCAAGGCCCCATATGGCGCAATAATATCTTACGGCAACTTTGTGATACAATTGTACAAGCTAAGCCACATGTAGATGAGCTACTGTCTCTCAAAACTAACTAACTGCCACTGCGCGAGACTACATCTTGTCGCTTGCACTGCTTCTCAAAGACCCCGGGCGACTGATTGAGCTCGCTGCTACTGCAAACAAGGAAAGTTCTGGTACTCACGGACCATGGGAAAATCCCAAACTTCCGTTTCACATGGGTAGCTTCTGGAAGGCTAATCCTATATCAAATCAAATGTCTGAAAATTTTGTATCATCCAATTTTGACCTTGACAATAAAAATAATCCTATCACCCTGAAATTTTACAAATTGCTAGATCTTATAGCAAACTTCATCTTCGGTTATTATAAAAAAAATTTCTAACTTTAATAGTTTAGCTGAAAATAAATAATTTAGATACGAACTTTTGAAATACTATTCCAGGCGAGTGCTGAAGACTGATGCAATACAAAATATAATCTCAACAACTGTAAAAATCTGCTCTCTCGCTTAAATTAACATAGTAACTAACTACAGAAATGAAATAAAATACTATCCAATCTAACTCACAGCTCTGAGAGTAAAATTTTATCACACAGTTACAAAATTTAATAGATACCTGACACCATATTAACTTTGGTTTGTCCTACCTTATTCTGGCCTTGCCCTTGGCCGAGGATGGCAGCCAGAGCGGCAGCGTCATAACCCAAACTCTCTCCCGGTGCTCCGGGTGGCCCAGGAGGACCGGGAGGTCCCGGCTGTCCGTGGCGACCCTCTTCTCCCGGTGGACCGCGCGGTCCCGGAGGTCCGGCAATGCCGGGCTGTCCGGGACTTCCATCCCTCCCAGGTGATCCTGAAATAGTGGATTTATTTATAGAATCTCATTTTATCAGAGTTAACCTTCTTGTGCAATTTTCCATTTGAAGAAATGAAGAACCCACACAATCCCACAATACATGTGGCACATAATTGTATTAAAAATATAACTGGCTGACCTACAACAATGAAATCAAATCTGAAACAAAAAAATTATAATGTAAAGTAGATCATAACTTTTGTCTCTATTACTTGTTGTCAAGAAAAATATGATATAACAATGAGAATCTGTGATTAAAGTAGAACTGATTCATGGTTATTTCAAGCTGAACAAATATTTTTTAAGTAATGTAACAGACTACATTCAAGATGCAAGTACAGCATCAGTAATGAAGTAATGATGATAAAAATTACAAAGGTATGATGAGGTGGAGGCCCTGCCTCATCAGTTAACTGTAGAGTAGAAGGAATACATCTGAATGTAAGAGACATCAAAGCTATATGTCATTATGGAAGAACCGTTCCATAACAAGGCATGCAGACTCATATTTATGGCTTTAGTATGTCTGATGTTTTTTTATTACACAGAAATATGGATTCTTGAGGCAGATGACTATAAACAAATGGATGCTTTTGATATGTGGGAACATAGGAGAACATACTGTTAATATTGTGGACAGAAAAAAGAACCAGCACCTCAATGTGAAAAGGATAATTTGCTACCAGTGCTTGCAACAGGAAGATAATTTGGGGGAGTAGGGACGATCATCTGAGGAAAGTGGGACAATGATCACATGGAAGTTGTCTAAAGTGATGGCTAGACAATGTCAAGGGGAAATCACACCCATCTTTCCCCTTTCCTGCACCCACCTACATTTGCCCTCTACAAATTTAACTTTAAATTCTTTCAACATTTTAGCTAAATTATTCATCATTTCTCCTGGCAACTTATTCCAATCCCTGATACCCTTGCCTAAAAAAGAGTATCTTCATACACTCTTGTGCCTGAAATCGAGTGCCAGCTTGTGGTCGTGGTCATCTTTCCCCTTCCATTTATTACTTTTAATTCTTACACCAATATCTTTCCATGCCTCATTGCCCAAATATGCCTTGTACACTCCCATAACCCTCTTCACCCTCCTCCTGTTTTGCAATGAATCCTATGCCAGCTCTTTTATCGTACTGTGTTCTGCAATAATTTCCAGAAACAAATCTAGCAGCCCTTTTTTGCACCCACTTCAGCTCCTGTATTTGATACGTAAAATGAGGGTCCCATGCTACACCACCATATTCAAGCAATGGTCTGAACAAAGTTTTGTAACTCAGTTTCTTTACTTCTCTCGTACATTCCCTCACCACTCTCTCCAACAAGTGCAGAATTTTGAAACCTTTTCCTACCACCTGTCCAATGTGTCCTGCCCACTTAAGCTTGTTATCAAATGTAATACCAAGATATTTACGTTTCTAGTCTTCAACAAGCAATTCTTTCTCCACCTTATAATCATAATCAACGTTTAGTTTTTTATTTGTGTATCTAATAAGCTGACTCCTCTTTGCATTTATCTTCATCCCATGTTTACCTACCCAACTAGATATCCTATCCAGATCACCCTGCAGCTGTTTACAGTTCTCTACCATTTTGATCCTTATATAGCATTATGTCACCTGCATACAATTTAATTTCTGATGGTAAACACAATTATTCAATAGAATAATGAATAGTAATACCCTACCCTGAGGCACTCCCATTTTTACTTCCACTTCTTTTGATACTGCATTTCCTACGCTAACTTTACGTTTTCTACCTTTTAAAAATCCTTCTACCCATCAAATCACTTTTTCATCCATGCCAATATTTTTTACCTTATTTATTTTATGGCTCACTCTGTTAAAGGAAAAGTGCACAATGCAATGGATTTAAATGATTATTACTTTATTAATTTCCAAATCGGTCTTAAAAAAAATATTATTAGTTGATTTGTTTATTTTATTACAGTTAACCCCAGGAACTTTCCACATCCTGAAGAATCTGAGGCGGTGCTACTACTACTAACATACAGTAATTATCCACAAGGATACAGTGGGAAGTGTGTGGGAACATGGTTAGCAGTTCAAGCCTTGTTTAAACATTGGTTTATTACATATATTAATGATAATGCTAAAACTTACAGAAAATGTTACAACTATAATATCAAATACCACCAATCTTGGTCTTGCAAACGAAGATATGAATAATCTTGTTATCACAAATGATATAATATTATGGACCAAACCTTGGTCTTGCAAACGAAGATATGAATAATCTTGTTATCACAAAATGATATAATACTATGGACCAAACCTTGGTCTTGCAACTTATACCTTGAATAACCCTTATAATTACAAACAATCCTACTTATACCAAATTATAGAAAATAACCAGACTGGCTCTTAATAATCTACTAGCCAAATACAATTTTATATTTGAGCCAGACCGCTAATGACGAGGTAGAAAGCGACACACTGGTAGTAGTAATTGACAGAGAAATGACTAATATAATGTCAAATAACACCGGCCTCGATCTTGTAGATTAACGTATGAATAATCCTGTAATCACCGACAATTCCACGTAGATCAATAACAGAAATAACAAGACCGGCTCGTTCTCATCTACCAGCATCTAACACTCTGCCAGTAGGACCAAACACAATTTATGGCTGAGGCAGACTGCTAACGACGAGGTGGAAGGTGACACTTGTGGTTGCAGTTGACGGCCACTACCTCCAATACCCTCCTAGGGCGAGAAGGCAGGTTTCTGCTCGAAAGTACCACCCGAGTTGATCGCCACGGTGTTCCCGAAGCTTCGGCACAGCACTCTCGGTGAATAGTATCGGAGAATTCCCTCTCTGCAGGTGGTCGAAGCATGGTCACGAGGGACCCACCAATTCACCAGAAGTATAATCCACGGGCAGCCCGGTCAAACCATCAAGCTGAGTCACGGCCACTGCGAGAAATACCAGGCATAACCAATCGACTGTTGACTGCCTCACTGACTGCTTCCTCCTTAGTCCCGCAACGCTAGCACTCCGGGAAACATTAGCGGATCGCGTGCCTCCAACTGTCTCACTCCTTCCGTGACCCCACATATATACCCGCTATCGCCAGGAGCCCCAGCGCTCTCTAACGGGGGGAACACCAAAGAGGAAACAATCGCGAGTGGAAGAGAAGGCAAAGATACAACAAGAGCCGAGCACGGCTCAGAATCATAAATAAATAAATAGCAATGGTGACAGCATATATGAAGGACAGTCTCCATTAAAATTAAATAAAGATAATACACCCAGATGATAAATTGGCACATCTGATAATAATTCAGTGCCGATGCAACAATTCAAAGGAAAGAATAACGAATTGTGAACACACATATTAGATGCACAAAATCAAAGAAAACAGGACAGCTATAAACAACTACTACTTACTTGTGCAATAAGGGGTGAACAGAAGTGACGGGATACAAGTGTCATGTAGACACACCCTGTATTTCAATGAAACATAACGTCTGTCCCAAGACTGCGATGGAACATATGCCTTATACAGGTTCAATTCTTTCATAATGGGATTAACAGTAGTACAGAACCATACTCTGTTATCACCTCTGCACCAGATGGAGGTAGTTGACCTGGTCTACATACCAGTCTAGAATATTCTGGTAGCTATTTTGCACATGTTGAATTGAGCTGTTATGTTTCTTGAACAAAAATTCCTAAGCTAAGTTGAGATATGAAATTATCATAACTGGTTACTTTATCAATGGAGCTACAGGCCACTCAATCATTGCATCATACCAGTTAACTAACAGTGATGTCATAAAAATGAACTATAACAGAGCTAGTGGCTGAATACACTTTTTGATGAATTCATATAAAACAGATCAGCATTTTGTCAATCCCCTCCCAATGTGTCAATATATTCTTTGTTTAATTTGAGTCTATTGTTATCAAAGGAAATTTCCTGCAAACAATCTCATTTCCTGTTTTTTACCTTTTGTTCCTGGCTCTCCATCCTTTCCTGGAAGACCAGGGAAACCAGTCATACCCTTGTCTCCTGGAGGACCCTGTAAAACAGTATAAACTTTTAGTTTCTGGAAGTAGCTGACAAGAATAGAAGTACAGATGCTGCATTAATTAATATTTGCTTACATTCCTGCTGATAAACATTGCTGCAAAGTATGTCCCTAATATTTGTTCAGTGCATACATTGTTTCTACTGGATGTGCATCCCACCATGATGGATAAGTGACCAACAGAAGCAGTACAAAAAGTTCTTTTCTGTTACTTTGATTTAAAAAACGAAAATTCTTTGATGCAATATGAGAACAAAAGAGGATGAGAAAATTAAATCCATCACATAGAAGTTGAAGGTAATAGGGCAGTAAAGACACCAAAAACAAAACAAACATAAATTACAAGACTTTGGCATAAACCCTAATCTTGCAGAACTGTAATGAAACATGCAGTGAATTGATGGGTATGCACTTCTTACAGGTAACGCATGTTGATTTTTGGGTTATCCCAAAATAATGTAATTTTTGTGTGTTTCATTTTTGCCTTCACATTCCTTGTAACAGAACGATGGGATTACACCCTGCTGGTAGTTGTAAATTTGATGGTTCAGTCAGTTAAAATGTGGTTAAATTAAATCCATCACTTACCAATTTGAAAGTAACTTCTCACCTAACTGCTTTAAAACAAAATACTACAGAGCTACTTACTGAGTCTAAAAAGGAAGAAAAACACCAATTCACTATATTTCAGATGAAACCAAAAGAGGAAAAGGAGCATATGGAGAAGTCAACAAGTGTACCTGTAGTAAAACATACCACCTAAACTAGTTCTTGGAAGCTATATGTTTTCCAAAAAAAGTCTAGTAGATCAGTGGTTAAGGTGGCTAACTGGAGATCATAAGGTCACTGGTTCAAATCCCTGTCTTGGCCCTAACCCGACCTTCACCACTGGCACAGATGCTGTGTAATGTAAAGTATGCCAGAACATGTCCATGGTTCAGATTCCACATTAAACTTTAGGTCCCCTGTGCTTGATAGCACTATTGGGTTAGATTAAGGCAGCTGCACCAGAGGCAGAATGCACAGCCAATAGTAACCCTGTCACCAGGTCATTACAACCACACAGAATTATCATCATCATAGTGTTTATAAACAAATTATGCTCTGTAACCCTGTCACCATGTCATTACAACCACACAGAATTACTATCATCATAGTGTTTATAAACAAATTATGCTCTGGGAAATAGTTTTAGATCTGTGGCAACAATTAAATCAAACAATAAATATGCAAATCGTTCTTGTATCAGATATCGTGCACCCTTCAAGTAGCTCTGCTATTATTTTATTCTAGATCAATTAAGTGAATAAGCACTCCACTTTTCTGTTGCAGTGAGATCAAGAAATTACATTTCAATGTTTCAGTAAAATTTTTAAGCTTTTTCATTTCACATAGCAACCTGATATATCAAGTACAGTACAGTAATTCTAAAAACTTGTTGTTTCAGAGGAACACTGTACTTTCAGGAAGCTGACCAGGAACAGAATTCTTAGATGAGAAAATAAATCTTCAGAGACTGACAGTCGTCACGAGTCATAATTGAAACACCTAAAATAAGGTGGCAGCTAAACAAACAATCAGATGTCAAAAGAGAAAGAAACTTTATCAATCACAAAAAGAACTTACTTGTAATATTACTTCTTTCAATTCAAAATTCTACCCACCCTCCCATTCATGTTCCGCTAGAATGCATATCACATTCATTGTAAATTTGTTATGAAAGATATCAAAAATTGGTCTAAAACGGAATCAGAAAGAAGTGTGAATGAATCTTACACCCCCGATATTATGAACTGAGGTATACTCACAATTGGCCCCGGCAGTCCCTGGAGACCGATGAGTCCTCGGTGTCCCTTAGCTCCCTTGGGACCCTCTTCTCCTCGCTCTCCCTTCGTTCCTTCAGGTCCAGAAGGACCCGGCTTACCTCGTGGTCCCTACAAGGAACATTCATTAGCTACAATAACACATATTCTGTAAAGGATTGACTTAAACTATAAACAACTTAATTTGTCACACAAACAATCATTTTTTTTTAAATATACTTTTTTTTTCTTTAATGATGTTTTTTTAAAATTTATTTAAATATTTTTAGTTTCACGCCTCATCAACACTGAAGTCATTAGAGGTGTGAGATGATCAAATACAAGGAGTGGGAAGGAATTTGGCCATGGCATTTTGAAGTAATCACTCTGGCATTCACCTGCAGTAATTTTGGAAAACTAAAATCAGAATGGCTGGATGGAGATTTGAATCTGCATCCTCTCAAATGTCAGACTTAGCATTACTGATATGAAGGGTTAAGAAAGATAATCCTGTAATACAAGAAAATATAGGGATTGATAAGCAAATGTTATAGTGTTTAAAATTAAGTATGGGAAAAATTATAATGGCAGTGCAGAATCATTGAACATAATGAATGGCATTGAATTGTGTTCTGTAATGAATTATGGTTCTGGGATGACCATCATCGGTATGGCAGCAACCTGGCGAGAGTTCCCATCTTGAAATGTTACAAAGAGGCACAGTGGTTTTACTTCAGGTGTCACGGTGTGGGGAGCCATCGGATAAGACTGGTAGTGATTTAGGGAACTCCTGCAGTACAACAGTAAGTCGCGGACATCCTGCGTCCTCGTGTGTTACCTCTCATGCGACAGTATCGTGGAGCCATTTTTCAACAGGTCAATGCTCGTCCACACACAACACCTGTCTCTACAAACTGTCTGCTTGATGTTGAGGTACTCCCGTGGCCAGCAAGATCCCAAGACATGTCTTCATTAAAACATGTGGGACTATCTCAGATGTCAACTCTGTCCCAGAGCCAGTATCCAGAATATGAAGGACCAGTTACAACTGTTGTCTCTGGAGAGGATAACAAGACTTTATGACACCCTTCCCAACTGAATTGGTGCATGCATCCGGGCCAGAGGGGGTGCAACATCTGTGGCCACGGAAATTGGTGGGTCAGTGGCATACTTGGGAACATTCTCATGTAGCGCATTCTCTTTAATTCTAGAAAATGGCTATGCTGAGCATCCTGTGCCATCAACGAGAGTCAATGCCGAACTGTTATTACAAGCAATCAGGTGAATTTAACCATTAAGTGCACTTTTTGGTAAGACCGCATTCAAAGACACCCACCAATATGACTGGATACAGCTATAAGTGGGCTCATACTGCCAAGTTCTTTGTAAATTTGACTTGTTTCTGTAATCATTGAAATAATCCTCTCAACCCATGAACCTTCATTTCATATCCTCCTCTCCTGGGTGCTTCAGATGAAGGGATGTACAAGAGAAGGGAATTGAGTTACAAAACTTTGGTGAGACCATTCCTTAAATATGGTGGTGTAGAGTGGTACCCACATTTTGGGTTTCAAAAGAGTAGTAGTAGTAGAAGGAGGAAAGATGACCATGATCTCAAGGTGGCACTCGATTTCATGAATAAGGGAGTGGGAACATTTTCTTTTGTAGGTAAAAGTGACGAGGTCTAGTATAAATTACGAAGGGAAGTGATTAATAATTTGCACGAAAATGGAGAAAGAATTTAAAATAAAAATCTGTGAATGGGAAAAGTAGGGATGTGAGAAAATTACACTTGAAGAATTTAAGATAACAATAAAGAGAAAAATGGGTGGGTATGAAAATTGCAACTGGAATAAGTGCTCCATTTCAATTAAATTAAATTTAAAAGTGATTTAACTATTAACTTGGTGATCAGTGTTAATATCTTGAAGCACCTGCAATATAACCTTAAATGCTCCATGACCTGCTGAGGGTGGCAGTGACTATGTTACCATAATCATAATGAAAGTATTGTAATGGGAATGCACCAATAATTCCTTTATGAACTGTGACCGCTGCTTTTATTTAAAAGTAAAAAACTTAAACATCTAAACAATTCACCTGTTGTCCTTCGACACCTTGTGGTCCAGTTTCTCCTCTTGGTCCTCTTTCTCCTGCAGGTCCTGGAGGTCCAGTTGGGCCTTGAGGTCCCTGATAATAAAATCAGACAATAATAATTTCACCAGAAATCATAACAGGCAAACATCAGATCAAATAATGTTTAGATGAGATTTTCTCTGGAACCTAGCCAAGTGGGCATATTCACTTGGCTAGTTTCTTGAGAAAATCTCATCTATATACAACGCCGAGAAAGCATCCACTCTTACAAATAATGTTTGTTAACAAGTGATCTTCTGCCGCAAGATTAAATGCTTCTGACAATTTTTGCCCATTTGCTATTTACATCATAACCCTAAAAATTCATGGAAACACATTATCACACAAGTTTATCACTACCACAAATTACTATCATTATTTATAAGATCATTTTGCCTTCCTTTGATGTCTATAATCTGTCTGATGTAAGTTCTTTCTACATCCACTGTCAAGTGCAAAATATTACACTTCTCCCCCTTCATTATTAATACCATAAACTAATAATTTTTTTAAAAACAATAATGCACTGTTTCGCTGAAAGTGGTGAAATAAAATGAAGACATCAACATATTCTAGACACTTCAGTTTGTACTTCTTCTATGGGTCTGGCAGTAAATTAAATGTCTCCTGAACTATTAGAAATAACTTTGCTCCTACTTCATCAATGAGAGACGATCACAGAATTAAGCTACCCTGTAAAATCTCTAATTCAACTGGCAGTGTTTGCAAATATTGGACATGTAATAAAATAGTGTAGCAGACCTATCTCCATAACAAAACATAATTATTCAGACTTTACAGCTTTAAAATTTTTTTAAACTGTAACTTTCACTTGGCAGGGAAAGGAAAGATCTACTAAAGACAAGTGAAAGCTGGGTGTGAAAATATCATCACACAAACCATCAAGCTGTAATGAACCTATATGTGGTCAGATTACAATAACAGTGTGATTTACCACTGGCTGTATAATGTCTTTTGATAGACTACAGATAGGTACTGATCTATTAAATGATCTGTCTGAATAGTGTGCTAGATACAGCATCAAAAGTTATAAAATTAATGTAACTATCAGGGCCTATAAGAAAAATTATAATAGGATGTCTTTAAAAAAATCAATAAAATTGTCACTTACAATTGTTTAAATGCTTTTATGTCAGCCATGTATATTTTGTAATGATTTTTATCTTTGTGTTTGTACTTTTGTTAGATATATTGTGGACTTTTTCTTCACTCAGAGCAAATATTTTCATTGTATACAATATTGTTTGTTAAAATGTGTTTAGCTGCTAATGCAATCAAGATGTTTGCTGTTCCTCAAGTCTCAATAACAATAATATTAAACAAAACATAAGCAATAACGTTTGAAAAATACAACAGACAAATAAACCATCACTTATGACAGATGATGGAACGATAGAGGAGACGCACAAAGAAATATACTAATGCACAGGAAACATTGAAATTTTCAGATGTGTATCCTTTTTCAACACAAGCACATGCTTTACACAAGGCAGGTATATTTCTCTGCCTTCTTTTTTTTCTAAATTATTATTTTGCTATGCAGTATCTTTTGTTTCCTCATAAACTAAGTATGTTTTGGCATAATTAGTTTAGAATTAAAATATCACCTTATGCATTTTTGAAAGTTACTAATGAAACTGATTTCCCCCCACTCCAACCAATACATTATACAAATGACCAAAAACATTCAAGTAAAAATTACGTGATAAAAATAATCATTTAGAAGTAGACATCAAATAATCAAAAAAAAAATCTGACCGAGACCACAAACTACTGAACAGTGGCTGTTATGAGAATTTGACAAATTAAAATTTATACTGATAGAAAATTGATATTATTACAATCTGCATTGAAAACAAAATACATTTTCTGACTGATGCATAAATAGACTATTATAATATCTTTCCTTAGCCAGCCAAAATTAATGAAAACATGTCAAAGTATTAATACTGGTTTACTCACTGGTAATCCTGGTGCTCCAATGGGTCCTGCAGAGCCAACAGCTCCCGGAGGTCCTTTATCCCCAGTCCTGCCCGCTATTCCCGGAGGACCCGCTTTACCTGCAGGGCCTTCCGTTCCCGGCTCTCCCGGGGGTCCCGGTGGACCGGGTGGTCCGACCACTCCGGGACCTCCTGGAGGTCCCTCATTGCCTGGCTTCCCTGGTGGTCCAGTGTCACCCTGAAGCAAAAATATGAATATCAACCACAGCAAGTCACAATTGGGATTTTCATGACAAATTTGAGTCAAAACAGAGAATTCTAAGGATGGTAAGTTCCCTTGTCATTAGTTATGTAATGAAGGCTTCCTCATTCTGGGATGAAGATATCAGTTATTGGTAGTGCTTCTTGAAACCCTTGAGTCATGTCACTGTTGGTATCTCGGAATAACTCACGACCTGGAATACTACATGAGGAACATTATCAAGGAACTAAGGAGTGAGAGGAACTGAAAGTAGATGAGTATAAAGCCTCTTGATTTAACTAATACTGCTGGTAGGGCAGTAATGTCATTGGAAGACAAATACTTCATTTTTATTAAAATTATCTGCAAACTGAAATAAACTAAATTCTGATATCTCTTCATCCGACTATCATGAAAGGTATAATTGTATTAAATAACTCAACCAGAAAACTGAGATATATTGGTGGATTGTGAGTTTTGTATAGCGCCAAAGCAGAAGGCGCTATACAAAATTACATCTTAACACAAAGTAATTTTTTTTTGGTAATCCTCTTCAATTACAAGACAGGAAATTTATAACAGATACTCAACAGGTAACAGAATATACACAGCTTTGAGTGGTTAGGGCCTGGAATGGAAAAATACTGACCATTTTTGCAATTATCAATGCCTTTTTTTACTTTTTTAAACTGTCCACTTTCTGTGTAAAAGTTCCTAATACACCTTGTAGGAAAAAAAACTCTTTGGAGTGATGGTGGAGTGGAGATCCCCCCAATGTTCACAAAGTCAATTCTTTCCTATACTTTCTTCTCTGCAATATTTAATTTAGTTAGAACGGTCGCCAACCCAAATGTTTTTAATAATGGGATTTTTCAATGAAGGTTAATATCTAAAGATTGTTCTCAACACAGATTTTAAAGTCCAGTATTTTATTGTTCAACGTTTAAAGACATATTCACTCTGACAACAGAAATTGTTACCAGAAAGACTTCGTTTCCGAAAATTGCAGATTAATGCCACGATAATTGCATACACTCAATTCAGACACAATAAAAAGTTCACTCCACTTGAAACCTCAAACGAAATCTTACAAATTGTCAAATTTAAATTATGGAAAAGAAGTTTGTTAAATTAATGATCTGTTTCAAAAATTATAGTTGCCGTCTACGAATATTCCAAGTCCGTTTATTCATGATTGTTCTAACGCGACACCCACACCATGCGACACTGCCATAACGCTCGCCCACACTTCACACCTTCACCCTCTAACCAGTTCGAAACTAATGCGGTCGAGGTACCGCCTCAGGTCCCTTATATAGGCTCACCCAAGCCTGATGGAAATTCCCACTCATCTAGCGTCTCTATGCGCTCTCTCCCAGCTCCGCTCACAAAGGCTTTCCCCCCAAGTTTTTCCGATTTCCTGAAACTTTGTGATAACGTAGAGTTCCTCATCCTAAGCATTTTCTATCCTTATAAAAATTTTCCTATCTGCTCTCCTTTTGTTGTTATTAATTTTCGAAGTTAAATAAACCTATTTTCTAGATCTAGTGTCCCAACTATTTGTTTTAGCGCGAGTGTTCAAATCTTCCGGAATTCTACAGCTTTTGACAATTAATTTGGTATATCTCACTACCTTCTAAAACCCTTTCATTAAAAAGATATCGCCTATCAAAGTTTTCAACCCTTCTCGTCAGCCATCATGGAATGCAGAATAATTACTTTGAAATTAAATATCTTATATTGAGAGTGCATTATTTTGATAAAACTTTCCGCCAAACTTACTTAAAAAAATTGTACTTTCATAAAAATAGGTTGCCTCCCAGATGTTTTTTCTAGTTTATTCTTTCCCCTTTGTCAACTTTCATTTCTACCCATTCTCGACAACCTGGTTAGCTACGATGCTTTAACCGCTTTCACTTTGGAATTACTTTTAACATATTTCTACTCAACTCAACGATCTCAAACTGCTGTCATCATCTTTTCACAAGAAGGACATAATTTTATTTTGACTACTTATTTTATTCTCGACTTACTATTTTTTCCTTTATTGAAAAAGTACCTTAAAATTAGTCATATTTACTCTAAATTCCGTTGGAAACCATGTTTTGTACTTCTAAACAAAGATTCGATACTTTCAGCCTGGTATCTTAATTCATTTATTACCATTCTTTCATACTTCTATTAACCTGCCGGCTGTTGCGTCATCACTGCTACAAAGCGTCTCTGTTCGGACTTAAAGATTGCTCATAACTTCCTTCCGAAAATTCGTACTACTACCAACGTGAGTCTTACATTCTCTTCTACACCTGATTAGTGTTATCTTTTGGGGGAAATATTACTTTGGGTAACCTACTTAACCCGATACCAAACACTCTTCCTTCTCGTTTTCTCAGTTGCCAATAAGGCCAACTACGTTACAACCTCTGTAGTTGATAATTTGGATTGTCAAGCAAAATGTGTCATAAACAGGTCACAGGCATTCCATTTACTGATACAAAGAAGAAAAAAAAAAACTCATCACATAGTTCCCTTTGGGTGACAGGCCATGGTGGCACAAAGGCTAGCAAGCTGGCCTCATATTTCTGGAGTCGCTGGTTCTATTTTAGCGTAGGGAATGGATGGTTTTAATTAAGTGTTGGTTTCATCTTGTGTTTGATGTCACATAGAATAATAATGAAAATGATATAATATGTATACACTGGAAGAAACACAAACAATTGAGTAGGCTGCGTGGTTAACATAGCCCAACGTCATTTTTTTTTTTTTTACTCACCGGAGCTCCACGTGGCCCTCTCTGTCCTGAAACTCCTGCCGGTCCCGGCAGTCCGGGAAGTCCCCTGTCTCCCTGTGGTCCTTGAGGACCTGGCTGGCCTACAGGTCCTGGAGAACCTTCCGATCCCGTGTCTCCTTTGGAACCCTCTGGTCCTGGAGCTCCAGGAAGTCCCTGAGGCCCTGGGTTACCTGTAATAGAAACCAAATGATAATTTGCCCTCTAGAAACTGATCAAGTGCACATACTATTGTAATCACTGCATTAAACTGCACAAAAAAGATTTGTGGAAATGAATGTCAAGAAATTATATAGAGCTGATTTTATTTCATACTTACTTATTATTGTGAATTGTTATTAAAATTAGGGCTATGACCTCATTTGCTCTAAACTTTTGTGTACTGAAATTGTTGTATTATTTACTTTTCTCTTTTAGCTGTCAAAAATTATTTAACACACATTAGATTTTTTTTCTATTGCATTAGATGGGAAGACTAATTTTGTTTTGTACTTCAGCTATAATTTCTTATTACTATTAGGCAAATTCTTCTCAGAATTATCACTGCTATTTATAATAAAATATATTGGTTTCTTAGGGTTCTAAAAAACTGTTAACAATAGAACTGAAATAAGGGAATGGAGAAAAATCGCCATTTACCACAGGTCAACGGACCAAAAAAAACCACACACACACAAGATAATATTTGGTCTTAAATCCTTCCTCAGCTGGGTGGGAACCAGATAGCAATTACAGACTGACTGAAATTTGTTCAAGTCTATTCTCTAATATTTTTTACCTTCATTCCATTACTGTTCCTAGTTTAAAAATGCCCTTGTACCACCAAGTAATGAATTGTCAGTTGATCTCTGCCTTCAGTTCAGTGGATTTAATGTTCTACTGATGACAAAATTTGTAAGCCCAAAATATATTGATGAATATATGGCATTACCTGCTTGTATAATTGTTGTTCAGTACTACTAAGTGTTGAGATACTAAGCCAAGGTTTATGTTAAGATAAAACAGTCTTTTCGATGACTAGTTATCATAGAAACAACTAATGACTTGGTTATTAAACTTAACTGTTCACAGTCAGTAGCAATTATATCACCAGGAAACTGAAGTGCTCAGTTCAGATAATTAGAGGTACTACAAATGAAGAATGTACACTTCCAAGTATTTATATTTATTTATTCACTTAGTTGCAATCTGCAATAAAATTCTAATTTTTTAATGGATGTGTATTAAAATTAAAGTTTGATTTGTCTGGTTCCTCAAACAGAAACTTCACTGGAATGGCTTCCAAAAGAAAATGATATTGCCTCTATCTAAACATCTGAATCATCACTGAAACAAAGGAAAAATAATTCAAAATAGAGGCTTATGATATTAATGTCCCCCAATAGCTACTCATAAAAATTCTAGATTTAAATGGGCACAAAAAATATCTGCTTCTGACTACCTAGAAATTTTGATCATGAATGTACTGTACAATAACAATCAATAATTTGATAAAAGTTACTTAATATTAAATAAGATACAGCAAACTGTAAGTGACACAATAAAGGTTGATTAATTTTTGGTTATCCAAGGTTGGGAACTTGTGTCTAAGTTAATTTCCCAGTATACAATTTTCATTATAGACAGATTTATCAGAGTGGAAGCAACAGTTCAACATTTTGACTCAAAACATCAGATTCAGTGCAAATGTGGTATTGGATACGTCAGCCATAATTTTCACTAAACACACAGTATATCTAATTTTCTCTTTTGCCTTTCACTTTACTTCCAGCATAACAATCTGAATAGCAATTATAATCAGTATTTAATGCTTGCACTACCTATGTTTACTAATCTGAATACTATATTCATGGCAGAAATAACTTTTCGTTTTTATTTTTTCATCAGTACTTCCCCATTTCTCTCTTTATATAAAAAAAATTAAAAAAGAGCTGAACAAATGTTTGCATACACATGTCCATAATTTCAGACAAGGCTTTTCACAATTCCAATTTATAACTGTTGGTAATGATATATCTTTTAATAAAAAAAACCCTTGTTACAGAGCCTCTGGTGTGTAACTCAATGTGTATTGATATACAGAGTCTTTTAAAACCAGTATTAGTATTTAATGTGGAAAATAGCTGTGTTCCAGTACAACTGAAGTTTAACCTAAAATGAAGCAGCAAAACATTTGCTGAAAATAATGACATTTATACTTCAAACAAATCCTGTACTAAATTATATCTCAAGTCGTCCCATGCATCAGTGAATGAAGCAATTGTTCAACGATCCACTATTTTATCTTGATCTGTCGTTGCACAGTGTCCATTCTTTGCACATACTTGTACCACATAATTTTTTGCGTAGTTATTCTATCCTGCAATCTGCCTCGCCTTGTCATTCAGTCCTGTCTCTGTCTTAGTTTTTAACAAACCTTGCCTCAACTGTTCAAACTCCCCTTACATCTACCTCCCATTTGGTCCAGGCCTCACACAACCAAAAGTCAAAATTTGTATATCTGGTAGACGGCTTGTTTCCTACATGGTTCCTCATACTTGATCAAATATCAACAATTAATAACATAATAAAAGATGTCTGAATTTAAATAGTCTTGATATGTTGTAACTTGTGTGAAGAGTTTTTAATGTTTAAGTGATTTAGACATAGTTACCTGTCCTTCCAGTGTCTCCCTGAGCTCCCTTGATTCCTGGCAGTCCTGGAGGACCTGGAGGTCCACTGTTTCCTGGTGCTCCCTGTAAAGCACGAAGTCTTAGTTGATTCTACTAGCAGTTTCTCTAGAGTCAACTTATTTAAATGACCACCTGCTGCAACGTCATGACAACCAGTTAAAAGAAGCAGTCATTCACAATCTTTGTGTTTATTCACAAAATTACTACCACTTATTAAGGAAAGTAAAATTTCTGAACAATAATTGATTAATGTTTCTGTAGATCACTTGGCACCCCCCCCCCTTCCCCTCCATTTTTGATGGTCTCTTCACTAATTGCTTCCAATTAAATTAAAGGACAATGAAAGAGAAGCATCAGTTGAAAAGGAAGTGAGGCTAGAGAATCACCACTGATATTCAAGTTGTATGAAGAATAATCACTCAAGTATGGAATAGGGGATCACTGATAAAGAACAAGTATGTATTAATACAAAACATAATTTCCTGACAAATTATTCCATTGATTTTAGGCTCTATCTAAAAACCAATACATTTCCCCGTGTATTGTAACAAGATAGAATAAAAATCGGTAATTATTTCACTATTAATTATTGTTCTTCAACAATACCAATTTATAGTTTAATAAGTTAAGATGACAAGCAGACATCACATGTGAAAGTGCATTATCGAAGAGTTAACTAACTGCTAAACAGGACAGAATAAAGAATTAGAATGGTCTAAATAAGGCAGGCAGTTTGTGTGATCAAATACTCATTTCTACATTTACACAATATGAGCATGTTCAAATAGTGGATGCTGGAAGAGTACCCAGAAAAATGTATAAACTGCAAACAGACAATCAAAGACCTTGAGGAAAACTACAGATGAGATACAAGGATATTGTTAGGAGAAACACCGATCAAAAAGAAAACAAAACTGGGACAGAAGGGAGGAGGGAGAGAATTACAAGGACAGAAGTTGGTGGAGGGTAAAATTTTTTTAAAAAAATTAAAAGAATTAAATCTGCTGGACCATAGGTTAATAATCTGGAAAAATAAATCTGAAACTACTGAGTTGTTGGGGGATGATATTTCTCAGCATATTCCTTGCTACAAATCAATTTTATTTCATTCGGTAGCCATTGCTGTGGCTGCCCATTTTAAATTACTGTTTGCCTCATATGCTTTGTAATAAAAATAATGGAGTCATCCAAAATTTTGTTTATTTTGTTTGTTTGTCTTATTTGTTGTTGCCTCAATCATTCTACCTACAATGATGGGTTTGGTTTCTCTATACTTGTTCCAACATAGACTACAGTCATTTTCCATAGATCCCAGTATAATACACTGGCTCTCTGATATATTGAAAGGAGTCAGTTTACAGGAAAGTCATTACATAGCAAACATGCATACACTAGAAGATGCACTGTCATCCTCTTCCAGAGGCTATGCTTATTTATGTAGCAGGTTCCATCTACTATTGGCTTGCTAGGCCTGTCATGGGGAAGTGGATGTTTTGCCATTTATCGGTGTGTTCTGTATGATACATAATTTTTGTTTGTGAAATCTTAAGTTTATGAGGTGAAGATTGGGCACAATCCCAACATTCGCTTGTATGATTGTGGAAAAACTGCAGTTAGGATGGCTAGTACACACTGCTCGAGCCTGAACCCTCCACCCCCAAAACCAGTGTAGAGGTGCCTTAATGTGGATTAAAATTTTAAGTAATTTTAACAGTGGTATATGTCCACTGCTGAATTGCTTTTCTGTCAACTCACAGCAAGGCCAGGTTCTCCCGGTCTTCCGGGAGGTCCCATGATGCCATTGTCCCCTCTGATGCCAGGCTCTCCACGAGCTCCCTTTGCTCCGGTCAAACCTACAAGTCCGGGAGGACCGGGTTCTCCGGTGATCCTGTTAAACAATAATATGTCACTAACATAAAGCAGCAACTGTCCATGGAATTATATTAAAATATCTTGGAAACAACTATATCTTGTATGAACTTTCTTTATCTTTATTATGCCCCTGGGAAATGTCAACAATGATACTCTATTGTGTATAAAATTGTAATGTGGAAGAATGAGTAAATTCATGGTTTTGTATTTATTTCATAAATTGCAAATAAAGTGAAATAATTTCATTTTGTGCCTTGTGATGAAAAGTAGTCACAATGGGAAAATTATAGCCCTCAAAGTTCAGTATTAACTGTAATTTTATTTCTGATTTATATAAATGATGTTTAAAATTTGTCAAATTTTGCCTCTTTAAAGCTTACAAGTGTTCAATTTCTACATAGGCAGATTTTTATTCTGTTAAAACTCCTATCTCATACTATATAGTAGCTGACATTACCCTAAAGAAATTAAAGTAAGAAGTTATTTAAATTTGAAAAGTCTCCATTTTTGTTGGTGAATTCTTGTTAGTAAATTTATCAAGAAGGCACCAATATCTAATGAAGCTAGCAACAACAATTACAAACAATCGTACGTTAAAGGGATTATTATTTCAGTTAGCTATTATAAAGTGACAAGTTACGTATGTAATTTTTTTACCTTGTGCACCAGTATTTCCCTGTTCTCCCTTCATGCCGACAAATCCCCTCTCTCCCTTGCTGCCCGGGGGTCCCGCAGGTCCTATTGGTCCGGGGAAGCCTTGAAGTCCAGGTTGTCCGGGAGGACCTCTCTCTCCCGCTCCACCAGGTGCTCCGGACTCTCCCGGTGGTCCGGGAGGACCTGGGTCACCGCGATCTGCCGGCTCTCCTGGCGGTCCCTGAGATCCGACAGCCCCCTGTGGTCCACGTTCTCCCTGCCGACCTGAAGGCAACAGAACCACAAAGCTCAGCATAGTAACAGGGGAGTTCTGGCACTGCATTTGTTCTTAGGAAAGGAATTTAGTGAATATTAGAATACTGTAACATAGCAGAGTTTGATCTTTAGTCTCATCACTGGTCATTATGTTATAGCACACTTCACACTTTATGGGGGTAATTTGAGATATGTGAGAAAATACTATACAAAGAAATATTGCACACTGACAAAAAATTAACAAAGCCTTCAATGCCTTGCATTAATTTAAATAAAAATTTCAATGCATCTGGTGGTGTGAAGATACGGTGCTATTACACCTGGTACAATGGATAAAGTAATAACATAAAAATGGGACTAATTGGGAACTATAAGATTTAGAATTAAGTAGTTAATAGTAAATTAATTAAATAACCTATTTTTACCAGGGTAAGAGTGAGGAAGAGTGTATTTTGAGTGATAAGAAAAGACAGAAATATTTTATTCTCAATTTAAGGGACACTGTAGAATGGCAGCCATTGAACACAGAGAAGGGATGCTTAGAAATCAGTCAACCTACTCACATCAATCTGGTTAGAGACAGTTGTAACCTCTTCATCACTAGTCGGTTTGAATTTCTATTTGTATTATTATTATTTTTTTAAATTAATACACCACGTGAATACACTTTGTAATAATTCTTTTAAATCACATCTAAGGTTCAATTCAATAGTAATTAATTCAAATATGCACATTCACTTTTAGCTAACAATCTTTTTTTCTTCTCCTTTTTTTTTAACACACCAAACAATCAAAGATACTAATACTAAAAAAAAGACTAAGACATTTATATTATTCCAACGACATACAATATATATATATATATATATATATCATCTGTGGAATACTCGTCTATAAATTTTACCAAAAAAAATATACACAAATCATTAATTATTTCTTTACCATAATTATGCCAAGTATAGAAAATAATAATTTCTTAATTTATAAAAGAAATGGTGCATCATAAAATGACCATATGTCACAAGGTTCACTAATCCACTCCCTCCAACACCACTTCAGACCTTCAGGGTAAGGCAAATAACAGCTTTGAAATAAACAGTCTGACATGAAGAAAATAGGGTTAACAATACCGGCCATAAGAAAATTGGACTGAGGTCAAAATACCCACAAAACATAAAGGAACTGGATCATCGTTCTTCTTCTAAGTAGTAGAAAGTTCCATGACATCATGTGCAGCTACGAGCATGCAGCAACTAAAGTCATAACTCCATTAAATACGTTGAGTTTTACTATCTATATGCTTTTCTCACTTTATGACATACTCTAAGTTGCATTACAATAGTATGTTAAGGTGGTGTAATGGTGAATATGGTTGCTCTAGGCATATACTTCATCAATGTTAAGAAATGAAATGAATCCACTTACTATTTCCAAGTGTAAAAGGAATTTCTGAAGTGTCTGAATAATTACCAGTGAACATTGTTCTGTGTAGATTGGTAGATTTAAATAGAGTTCATTAAAATGTATAGAATGAACAAGAACACCTAACAAAAGGGAGGAAAGAGAAAAAGTTATTTCATACCAGAAGAAGTGCCAATTAGCAGTAACAACATACTTTACTTTCTGTAGAGACAGCTGAATTTTGCAAACTTGTATCTGTGCTCTGTGGAGAAGTCTCACTAATACTTGCAACACGAGAAAATGGGTAACTTCACTCCTAACATGCAGCTACATGATTCCATGTTGTGGGGTACAATGTGGCTGCTTATATGAACCTAGCCACATGCTTCATCTTCAATAATCATGAGTAAGGCTACACCTGCCATAACACTGCTTCATTCACCTTTGGTAAGTGATGAATTTACTTATCTTTCCTTTCTACAAAACAAGTAAAGAACACAATTTATCTCCCATCATACTCAGTACCGGAATATCACCAAATTAAAGGATATGCTGTTATTTCTAAGGAATTAGGACAGAACAATATGCTGTAATGAGTGCTCTGGTTATAAATAATCTCTGGCCTTATGGGCAACTTAATTGATAAACAGATGATATTTTTTCTTAACTATTTTAAAAAAAATCTAATTATATAAAGATGGGTTTCCACCCAGTGAAACCAAAATAAAAATTATGTTTTTGCCAAAATCAAAGTTTATATTTTAGCTGCTGAGATGGGGGAGAAAAAGAAGAAAACCTATTATTAGTAAAGCAGACAACAAAAAGGGACTAAAATCAACATGTTAATTACATAATTGTTAGTATTTGTGCATTAGGTTCCACGTACCCGGAGGTCCCTCAGGTCCTGGTGGTCCAAACGATCCCCTTTCTCCCTTTTCTCCTGGTGGACCAGGTTGTCCTCGAAGTCCTGGGAGCCCCTATGCCACATAAGTTAAGTCTTAACATTAAAATATACAAACAGGGCAGGTAAAACCCTGAAAGATGGTTATAAAATTTCAGTGAAATTTGCTTACATTATTATTGAATCAATACTATTTCATGCAAATGATGACACTGAAAATGCTGTTAGGAATTTTCACTATCACTATTATTTTATGTAAAAATATTTATGATACGTAAATAATGTGTTTGTGTTTTTATAAACTATAATATGGTACAATCAACTTACAATCAGTCCAGACACACCAGAATGTCCCTTGTCACCCTTCTGTCCTGGTGGTCCCTGGAATTACGACATGACATTTAAAATAAATAAAGCTTCATTCTAACTAAATATACTTGCTGAAAACAAGCAATGAAATGATTATAACAGCAAGAAACAAGAACTAACATTTATTTTTATAGGGAAAAACTTAAAAACTATTGCCACTTATAAGCGCAGGGCACAGCAACTCAAGGTGATTAATATAAAATAATAATGTTTTTTCAAGGAGCTTAAGTTTCATTTTCTGCTTGTTATTAAGGAAGATAATTATTTTTTATATCTTCCACTTGCCATTTCTGCTACTGCATCTTAGTGAGATGTTGATAATATGCATCAGTCAGCTTCTCTAGGCGACCTGTCATTGTCACTAGGGATGAAACTGAGTCATTACGTTCTGTATAATAATTGTTATTTACTATCTTGGTTCTCTGGGTGGAAGCGGATCCACCCGGAGAACCAAGATAATACATGCAGTGACCGCGGAATCTTTCGGAATTGTTATTTATGTTTGTGAAATGCATAATTAGTGAAGTAGAAATTGCTGACTACCTCGAGATTTGGCTTTATAATAAGTACTGATATCAAAATCGAAATAGCTTTTTGTTATCCAAGACAGTGGGAGCAGCATCAGAAAGTGAGCATGTACTCAAATAACAGGATGGTCAATTTAACTGAATTTACTTTAATTGCAATGGGGCGCACACTCCGGTAGCAATTTCCCTACACACCCATCTCCCCCCCCCCTCCCCCAAAACCCTTTTACTGCACCCTCCTTGATTTGCACTCTACAAATTTCAACTTTAAATTCTCTCAATGGTTTTGGTAAATTATTCATCATTTCTCTTGGTAACTTATTCCAATCCCTGACACCCTTACCTAAAAAAGAGAATCTTCCCACACCCCTGTGCCTGAAATAGAGTGCCAGCTTGTGGTCATGGTCATCTTTTCCCTTGCATGCAATACTTTTAATTCTAACACCAGTATCTTTCCATGCCTCATCGCCAATATACGGCTTGTACACTCCCATGACCCTCTTCCCACTCCTCCTGTCTTCCAATGACTCTAAATCCAGCTCCTTTATCATATCAGATATTGACTGAAGATCCAAATTTTTTTAAAAAAAAATCAACATTAATAACTATGGCAATAGGCTCAAACAGAAATTTAACCTGCAATATGAAAATAAAACCAGCTTTGATCCCGTTAACCATTAAAAGACAACCATTGATAGCCACAATTACCATAACAAACAAAAGAGCGCATGCAGCAGTGGTAACAAAGCTAACAAATGATCTGTGTTTCTGGAATTCGAGCTAACTAACTAAAAGAGTGACCTAGTTCGCTTAGGAACTGTGAACTACTCTGAATGCTCCCAGTTGCAAATTATTATTCGTAAGTCTAAGGCTACCAAGCGATTTTTGTTGTACTCAGTAAAATGTGAAATACAACACAGACCACGTGGGTCTTGTCGATGAGGTATTAGAGACAGGTCAGCAGATGAAAGGGTATGTTTTAATAATTATGAAAACACATATTTCAGTTTATCCTCCATATTCTATATGAGAAACGGTAGCCAGGTTATTAAATAATTGTCTATTTTCAAAGAAAAACATGCTAAAAGCTTATAAACTGTAGTGTTTCAAAAACGTCGTTTTAGATTAAAATATTTTATCACAATATTTGTATGACCACAACGGACCAATTAATATAAAAATTATTCATGGCCCATTGTCCATAATAATCCTGGCATTGGCAACACATTATAAGCAAAACCTACCATAACAAACAAAAGTGCGTGTGCAGTAGTGGTAGCAAAGTGGGCGAACGATCTGTTTCTCTGGAGTTCAAAGTGGGAACTAACGAATTAAAAGAGCGACCTAGTTCGCAAAAGGGCAGCAAACTAAACTGAGCACTCCCAGTCATGAACTGTTATGCACAAGGCTAATTGAAACCCTCATCATTCATTAAAAAACAAAAAAACAGTTTTATAGGTCATATGAGCAACATCAGATTTCCTCAACAAATTTTACATGGTGTGCTCAGTAATAGCTATAGACCTCATGCTAACCTGAAGCACTTTAAAAAATATGAAGAGCACAAACACACTACAGGCCTGAATACTTGTGATGATCTTGCAACCTGGCGCAAAACTACCTCTGCAGCTGTTACACTGTTTGGAAAGGTTCGAAAAAAACATGCAATACAGTCTCATCAGAAACAAACAAACACCAACAAAACCAAATCCCAACCATGTCTACCACCTTTGATACGTGCAACAAGTGCAGGTGAATATTTTACACCAGGATCAGCCTGATTAGCCATCAATCACATAAACATAAATAAGTGACTGCGAGTGAGAAACATCAACTCAGAAATAAGTGTTGGCGAAAATATGAACCTTGGTTGTGATAAATACTGTAAGGACATCATATATGGACATCTAATGTTATCAATTCTACCACTATCAAAAAATCAAAATTTGAGAAAACTGTTGTACCTTGGAATATATTAGGATTTAGTATACAAGCATGTGTAAAACTGAGAGGTCTGATAGCTCAGTGGCTAAAGTGCTTTTTCCCAGAATTTTGGATCCTTGTTTCAAATCCCAAAAGGACCAGGAATTATTTAGAGTTGTTCTTGATCATGTGGCATACACCAGGCATTCAACTATTAAACTGTAGGTCCAGGTGACTGAGGTGGAATGTGTGGCAAATTGAAATTCTGCCATCAGGTCAAAAGACAAATTTATTTTAATTTAACTGTAAAACAGAAAAAGAACTGTTTGTTAATACCTTTCCTCTGTCATAATAATCATTATTTTCCATACTCCACTTACAAACCTCTTAACTTTGTAAAAGCCTTCATTTTATATATTTTTTTCTGCTTTCTAGGATTAATATTTTTTGAACAAAGCTGGAACATATATTCATGAAGAATTCAATCAGTAACCTACAGAGTGTTTTAGTACATCATAAGCAGAAAGAATCAGCTATACTCACAGGAACGCCATCAGATCCCTGTTGCCCAGTCTCTCCTCGAGCTCCAGGAGGTCCTGGTGGTCCCACAGGACCCCTCTCTCCAGGGAAGCCTCTATCACCCCTGGGTCCTGATGGTCCAGATAATCCTGGAGGTCCTTGGGCTCCTGCCTCTCCATCCTTCCCTGGTGTTCCCGGACTACCGGATGCTCCAGGAAGACCCTGTAAATAAGAAGCCACAGTTTACATCATATAGAAAATAATGAATTATAGTATACTCTGTACTTTCAGTATTAAAAATGAACTTAGCAATGTTTCAAACCACGAGAACTCATTAATGAAAATGAAAACAACCTGACTTTTGTGGTAATGAGGCTAATATACAAGTCAAGGCAGTAAATACGTTATCAAAAAAGGTGAAGTAACTATGAGAGTGACACAGGGTAGTGTACTGGGACCATTGCTATTCATTAATCTAATGAATGATTGTGTTGATGGTTTACAGTCAGAATTTAGGTTGTTTGCAGATGACACAAAGGTCAAAATAAAGGAAGACTGAACAGCTACAGAGTGATCTGGATAGAATATCTAAATCGGATTAAGATTATTGCCAACAGAGTACACAGATAAAAAACTAAAGATTGTTTATGATTATAGGGTGGGGTCAGAATTGCTTGCTGAACGCTTGTAGTGTAAACATCTTGGCATAACATTTGATAATAAACTCAACTGGGCAGAGCACATTGGGCAGTTGATAGGAAAAGGTTACAAAATCCTTCATTTACAGGGTCATGAGATGATGTAGCAAAGATGTTAGGGAATTGGGTTACAAAACTTTGGTCAGACCATTGGTTGAATCTGGTGGTGTAGTTTGGGACCCACATTTTTGGTATCAAATCAGGATGTTGTAACAGAACAGGCATAATGCCTTTATAGTAATTTTATTTAAGGTAATAGAATTTACATCTATGGATACGTTGGTTATGTAAGCTCTCTGAAGTACAGATATAGTTGGATTATCGCTGATGAGGCATGGCGTGTTGATTGTAGTTAAAATGTTGATCCGCTTTAGACGTGATTTCTTAAGTGTTAATCTTTATTAAATGTATTGTAATTATAAACAATTTTCCTACCTTATCAAATAAATAAACCTGCAATCTTCGGATCTACCAAATGTCTGGTAGTTAATTTCTTCGTCGAGATTCAAGAATACATGATACAAGAAGATAATAAATTTTAAAATAGCTACAATGTGCAAAGAAGATCAGCTAGATTTGTTTGTGTAAATTATTGCAGGACCCAGTCAGTATCTGATATGATGAAGGAGTTGGATTGAGAGTCACTGGAGGACAGGAGGAGAGTGAAGAGAATGCTGGGAATGTACAAGGCATAAGTTGGTGATGGGGTTAGTAAAATAATTAAGAATAGTGCATGGAAGGGGAAAGATGACCATGACCACATGCATAAAGGAGTAGAAAAAGTTCTTTTTTTGGTATGGGTGTCAGGTATTGGAACAAATTACCATGTGAAGTGATGAATAATTTACCAAAAACGCTGAAGGATTTTGAAATTAAAATTTGTAAATTGGAAAAGTATATGGGGGAGGATTTTAACACTCAAATTATATAAGACTAGCCACAAAGCCCGTCAAAATTGACGGGTTTGGAGTATTCTGGCAATTAATTTCTTTTTAGTTGCTTACCTAAACAGAATTGTTTTGAAATAAAGCTCAATGTGCTGTAATTTCTCATCCCTTGAGATGTAGCAAAACGTTTCAGTTGTCAACTTGATGCAGGTCGCATTTCAGTCTAACCACAATCTTCGCTAATAATGCGATGAAGATCGATGTGTTAACGGATGACATAAATTACATAGCCTACAGTTGAAATAATGACCACAGTGAAAACGAAGGATACTAAATTAAATCATAACAACTTCAGTATTCTGGCAAATCATTTCTTAACAATTGCTTAAATAAACACAAAAATAAATCATAATATAATTCCTATTGCCTTGCGCAATAACAAAATGTTTCTGTTGCTATCCTGGTCCAGGTTGCATTTCAATCTAACAACAGGCAGTTCAATCATTACCGTGGTGCCACAATCTGATGACGAATTCTTGTAGAACTCGACGAAATAAATCGAAAATAAAGAATAAAATTTTTTGATATCTTTCTTGGTTTTCGAGATATAGCATGTTGAAAATCAATTATAACTGTGATTTTGGTGAAGTTTCCTCTGGTCCAGGACATATTTCAACCTAACAACAACCACCAGGAAGAAAATAAAACACATATAGTGCATTTCCACCGTGTAGATACAGCGGTTTTGGTAATTTGTTTTTTCTGATCCAGGACAGATTTCACCCAAAACACCTAAATGTTGAGATACAATACCTCGAGAACTAAGCGAGATATGGAAAGAAAATGTATTATTTGTTTTCGATTTGTCTCTTCGAGTTACATACGATATCATCATCAAATTTGGCAATGTCGAAATTTTTCTTCTGTTCCAGGCCGCATTTCAACCTAACCACGTCAATTTTGAGATACAATATCTCGAGAATTAAGTAAGATATCAAAACATTTTATTCTCTACTTTCAGTTTTTTTCATCGAGTTACATAAGAATCCATCAACAAATTGCGTCTTCACGGTTATCGTAGAATCCCATAACCACATACAGTACTACACTAAACCATGAAGGAAATATTTCCTCCATGTGCTAAACATGCCGCCAGAGAAACAATACTTACTTTACATGCATATTAATACATATACTTATCACATTCCAATGGTCACATTGCATCGCGAAATAAACCAAATAAAAAATCTATAAGGGTTCTTCAATCTTAATTTTTTATATTCGTTAATCAGAATTATACTAACACATTTGAATAGCTGACACAGTTACATGTGGCTGAAATAAGGCATCAGTAAAACCAAAGAAAATTAAAAATAAATCTTAACAGCTTACGTCATTCCAACGTAATACTAGTTTTAATGGACGGAAGGTGATATTTTCCACCGGCCGGAAACTGGTACTGCCCTGTTGAAATTTGTATCAATTGCTTCGTTATAATGGCATCTTATTCACATTTGCACCCTCCTTTTTCGGAAAAGTCGCCATGAATTAAATTAAAAATTCTGAAACGTAAGACGCTCCGCAACCGAAAAATGTTAGCAACACTTTCGTTAGAACGAAGTAATGAATTAAGTAACAGAAAAAAAATTACAATCTATCAAAACTGCCGCTAACATTGCGAAAATTAACTTACATATATGTGATATCAATTAATACTTCTACATAAACTAATATTAAATAAATCTAAGCAACTAATAAGTATGTTCAGTCAGTTAATTTATTCATGGATGCCTAGAAATGTTATTAAATAACGTGGATATTTCTCTGCAGTTGCTTAACTAATCAGAATTGTTACAAAATAAAGCTCATTGTAATTTATCGTTCATTGTGCTGTAGCAAAAAGCTTCAGTTGTCATCTTGGTCCAGGTTGCATTTCAGCTTAACCATAATATCCGCTAAAATTTCTGATAGAAAAGCAAAGCTTCAATCGCGCGGAATTTAATGCATTTCATGCATCGCGATATAAACTTGATCCCAAATCTTCACAGGTTCTGACACATTTCTTTCTTAATACCTATGATGAAGATCGATATTTTAACGGCTAAGAAAGCTTACATCGGCTGAAATAATGACTCCAGCAAGAACGAAGGATGCTATAACAACTTAAGCTATGCCATGTAATATTTCATTGTGGTTTAGGCCGTATATATCGCGAACAATTCGAAACTTCTTTCATTCGAACCATGTAATGATTTCAGTAAAAAAAAAAAACACTGATAATTAATATGCCAATTTAAACACAAATAATTTCAGTAAAAGGACACAGTTTAAATTTTGAAAAAAAAAAAAAACTAAATTATTCAAATTATTCATGCCCTCTGCGTTAAGGTCAAATGAAACTTGTAATTCTAATCCTAATCCATTCTAGTTATACTCTAACCAAACATTTAGCAGCACTGATGCTCGAAATACAAAGCTTTTATCTTACAATATCTATGGACAAAGAATTTAAGGAATACTTCAATATATCAAAAGAATATTACGTAAATATAAGCATCTAATGATTGATATATCGATTTTAACACAATACATACTTTTATTTCAGTGTTCTGTGAGTTAATTTATTCACTGTTGCTTGGAAATGATATTAAATAACGCGCACTCCCACAAATAATATCGTAAAGCGTGACGTCATAGCGCAACGTCATAGCTTGACATCACCGCGTGACATGACGTAGGTGTGACACGCTACATTAAGCCTACTATACTAATAGATAGTTATAAAATAAATAAATAATGGGTAATTAGGTGACAAGGAAATGCCACCAGAGTGTTTGCTCCATCACAATTAAATTAATATCATTATTGTATTAATAAAAACCGGGAAAAGTATGTTTCTCTAGAATTGGGTTTTCTGTCAATAAAAGAATAATGTGCACATTACAGATTATTCAGTGAGTGAGAACTCCACTTGTGGTCTCATGCTATTTATGGAATGTATTTCACATTAGGGATTATAAGCATATACATTGAAATAACAAAGGTAGTGGGATAGAAAGATGCAAATATCCATATGGTGGTAGCACTACAGACGAAACGTGTAAATGTAACTTGCAGTGCCAGACCTTGTATTCATACTCTCATGAGTTGTGTGAAAGGTTTTCTAACATGACTATTACAATACATGGATTAACAGACCTTGAACACAGAATGTTAGGTGGTACTATGTATCTTACAGTCAGGTGTATAAAATGTACTTATGTAAATGTGTGTACACAGACCGCTGCGCATGTGCCAGTAGGTATATATGTTATCAGGGCCGGCGGTAGGAATTTCGGGCCCGGGGTAAAATGGGCGATTTTTTTTTTTTTTTTTTTTAGGTCTACAAATTGGCCGGGCGACAATGGGCGGATCCTTGGCTTCATGGCCTGAGGGCCCCTACAGTTAGTGATTGGGTGCCCCCCATCAGCCATCGGGCCCGGGTACTTTGGACCCGCTTACCCCCCCTAACGCCGACCATGTATGTTATATACAAGTATAATCTGTACTTTTACTGCATACTTGTAGCTACAGATACACTGCTATTACAGCATGTTGGTAACATGAACTCATACGATTTTATTCATCCAATGAACATATCATATGCAAAATACATCACAGCATGTTGGTGACACAAACTCATAAGATTTTACCCATCTAAAATTCGCCCAACATGCCTAAAAAAGTTTTCATATATAAAAAAACCTGCCCTTAACTTGATGGAAGACTGAAATTTGATTACCAGGCCAGGCATGAATAATGCCAGTTACCCAAGAAGTTCAGCTCATTCATAACCCAGAAGTAGATGTTCCTTCTAACTTCAACAACAGTTCTACAGGTAAAGTTGGTGTTTGTGATCAATGAAATTGCTGGGTAAAAGAGTGAAATTTATTTCTGGGTTAATATTAACTAATAGAAACAGAGAAATCTATAAACCTATTATATCAGAATTTATTGTGACCTGAAATCCTCTGGGTCCTCCAGGTCCAGGTGCTCCCCTCTCCCCATCAGATCCGGGAGGCCCAGGAGGTCCTTGAATGCCCGGTGCTCCGTCCTTGCCAGGATCTCCTCTTGGCCCTATTGTCCCTGGGGGTCCAGGTTCACCATCCTTTCCTGGTTCACCCTGGAAATATACTCAAACTTTATTGATTCTTCATTTAACAAAGGCATATGTATTACAAATAGGTATTATTTCCTCATTCTCAGTTAAATTCAAATCTGAGTACTAACAGCAAATCCTCGGTCACCCGGTGGTCCTATAGGCCCAGGAAGCCCTTGCGATCCTGGAGGTCCCGGTTCACCAGGTTTCCCATCAGCTCCCTGGATGCCTCTCTCTCCAGGATTACCAGGCTTTCCAGGTGGACCAGTGCGTCCTTGACTTCCTCTCAAACCCTGTAAACAAATATATCGGCATAACAAAACAATACCAGACAATATCCCACATACAAATCAACTGAATTCCACAGCCCTAATGGAATTAGGACTCAGAATATTATAAAACAAGGGATCTCATTTTAAGTGATATTTTGTAAATGCATATCCTAAATAAATCAAGGCAGAATTACCTGCTGAAGTTAATGAAAGTACAAACTAAAGTTTAGCTTATTGCTTTTTTGATTCTTTTCTAATTATGACTGTCAGATGGATATTTATATAACTAAAATACATTCGTAATACCAATGAGAGACAATTTTACTCATAATCTGTAATAGGAGAATATGTAACAAAAACAAATTTATGATAATAATGAGAGGTAAAATACTTTTGGCAATGCAAATAAGGAAGGATAGGAAAAATAAACTAATCACGTAGCAGGGATGACTGCAGGATGGTCATATCAAACTCAAAAAGACAAATTTTACAATATTTCATTTCTTATCCTTATATGTGCAGGGAGACAAGACATGGATGGATATGTCATGTCTCTTTGCATGAATAAGGGTTCATAAAAAATGTATTATAAATAGAGTTTGTCTTTTTGTGCTGGTTGCTGCCCTCCTGCCTTCAGCTTAGTTATTCACAGGTTTATTCTCCCTTTGTTTGCTTAAAAAACAAATTTACAATATTGAAACTGCTATCATAATGTGCTGTTGAAATTTCAGACATTAGCATATGCAACTTGGACTCCAGCATCTCTATCAAAAGAAGATTAATTGGAACAAATGATCACTGTGTTTGTTTATTTGATGTAAAGGTGATAATCTAGACTTTGTAAGAGAAATGTAAAGTGAGATATACCTGCAGTCCTGGAGGTCCTGGTCTTCCTGGGTCTCCTTGAGCTCCCTTGTTGCCTTGAGGTCCCACTGGTCCTCTGTCTCCTGTCTGACCTGCCAAAAAATAGAAGAACATCATCTTAGTAATCCAAGAGCACGACACCATTTTGAACACCGCTACACTAATAAGAACTGGGCCACCATTTATAACATTTCAGTGTCTTGTGGAGTTTACAATAGTGACAATGTTGTGAAATCCCTTAGTGAAAGAGTGAGAATGAGAGAAGCTATGATACTTGGAAACAAATGAACTAGTGATGCAAGGAACAAATCAGAGATTGATTATCACTCTCCTAACCAAATGGACACACTTTACTATTTAAAGTACACTCGACAGTTATTTTAATCAATGAAGTGCTTAGTGATTACCACATCCTAAAATTAAACTCCTATCAATGCCAAGAGTTCTAGAAAAGATATGTAACATTTTTATTCCAAAGAAAAGTTTGTAATAAATCTTGCAAGTGCGTTTTCATATAATTTTACCAAGTAATTTTCCAGTTTTGATGAAGTGCCTTATAAGGCAGCACAGAAATTTTGCATTCTCTATTTTGCTGATACAGAAAAACCTTCCGTCTATACCACTGCTCTCAGAAAATGTGCAAGTGTGAACCTGGTTTAATGTTGTAAATAAAATATGAGGCAAGTTCCCAAACTGACTAAAAGCACCTCATTCATTCACTAATAGAAACTGTTGAAAAGAATACCCTTCAATCTGCGCATCAGTTTTCAGATATCATTTTTCTGTTGTAAGAATGAAGCATTTCAGGGCATTGTAAACAAATAACATGCATTCAAGTTTCGAGTTACATAAAAATGTCACTTTTGTGGGACATTTTTCGCGGATCCATCTCCGCCCTCATTTTCAGCCAATTGCAAATGCACTGGTATAGTAATTGCTCGTTTTGGCATTGCTGTGGCAATTGTTGACGACAAAAGCCAAACCTAGGCAATGACGTCATCCACTATTTATCCCTTACTGACGAATTGCTGCTTCTATATACTGACCACCAGGTAATAAGCTGTTATCAAGTTGACAAAAAAAAAAAAAAAAAAAAAAAAAAAAAAAAAAAAAAAAATCTGAT
Organism: Vandiemenella viatica; assembly: GCA_031002005.1. Taxonomy (NCBI): domain Eukaryota; kingdom Metazoa; phylum Arthropoda; class Insecta; order Orthoptera; family Morabidae; genus Vandiemenella; species Vandiemenella viatica. The sequence goes on along the minus strand of CM061918.1, from coordinate 102,160,129 downwards.
TTCAACAGCTGTCCTAAAAATCTGGCACAGGCTAAAATTATTATTATTTTTTTTTTCGAATTTAAATGTATGTCCCTCTTGGACATTGGGTTCGGACACCACCGATTTTTCTTTCTGACCCTGGTGAACATTTCTTGAGTGCTCCACATCCAGATGAATAATACATCACTCAGTTTGTCCAGTGTAAGCACGGTCACATTTACACGGTATGTAGTAAACACCAGGGGTTTGTAATCCCAGGTCATCCAACCAAATTTTTATGGGTGGTCTGAAAATTGTCTTCACTCTGTGCCTCCTATTTCAGCCCTTAGCGCACCCACAAACAGAAGGAAGGCAAGGCCCTTGGTATCAATACAATCTTTCTGTCAGTCACATTCTTTTTTTATGTTTGTCTAATCTGTCCGTTATTGTCACCATTATTCAAGATAGTTCTCTAGAAATAGTCCAATTCAACTGCAAGGCTATCTTTGCTACCCTTCGTGCTCCGTGTACTAGGGTGGTTGGAATGGTATTGCATTGCATAGGATGGTGACAGCTATTAGCATTCAAATACAAGCTGGTGTTGATAGGCTTACGATAAACTGAGTGTCCAAGAGTAAAGTCAATAGATTTCCTGATCAAAATGCCTTATTGAAAGCTTTAAGGTATCAACAGTCTGTTTTTATGCAGGCTTTCCTAGGTTGAAGTGCTCTCAAAGGTTTGCAGGTGATGATCGAAATGAATTACTAGTCAATTAATTCATTTATTCAACCACATATGGTGCTGATGTTCACTTGAAAAAGAAATCCCATTAAACAGAATATGTTTTAATATTGTTGCTATCTGCTATTTTATATAATTCAGCCCTGAATTATTTGCTAAAAAATCCATTATTAAGATAGTTACACTCTTCATCCATCTCCAGTTTCCCGGATGTGGTGTAAGAGCCCTTGCCACGTTTATCTGTCCAAGGATGTTTCCTCTTCTTGGACCCTAGACCATGATACACCTTTCTACAGTAGGTCCAGTTTCCTGCTGGTAATGGTACACACTTCCAGTCTGTACGTCGTAAAGGGTAAGAAGTATGAATTATACAGTGTAGCTGTAATTGGAATACGCTTATTCCACAGAAGTTGCCTAACTTGATGATGGAACTGGGCTCCTTTCTGTACCCTATTGGTGGTTTCATTCTGGGATCCACTATCAGAAGTCACTTTACTGCCTAGGTACTGAAAACTATCAACCTGATCCAATTTTCACTATCCTGATGAAATTATGAAAACATAAAACAGCAACTCGACCTTGATGATTTTAAATAATTTACATTTACAGATGATGAACAACGGTGGCGATAGTGCACTATCACGTTGAACACCTTTGGTAGTAACAAACCAGTCTGAATAGCAGTCTCCAATTTGGATGCAGCTTTGGCAGTTCTCATAAAGCATTTTAACTTTGGTGATCAAGTTTATGGATACCTTGAGTTTGGATAGACATTCCCAAAAGTTTATATCTAGATATGCTGTTATAGATCTTTTCAATATCTAAGAAAAGAAAGATGACATCTCTTCCCTTCTCCTAATGTTTTTCCATGATAATCCAAGTAGTGAAAATGAGATCTGAAGTTGATCTATTAGGTCTAAAACCATACTGCTCTTCTTCAGCCTGCGGTTCAATGACTTTCTTGAGCCTACCTTCTATAATTTTTTTTCCACTAGCTTTACGCCATGGGATAGAAGTGTTATTCCTCTGTTATTGTTACACTTTCTTCAGCTACCCTTTTTAAATATTGGCACTATGATTCCCTTTGTCCAGTCAGAGGGAACATTTTCTTCTTTCCAGATGGTGTTTATTACTTTATATATCCAGCAAAGTCCTGCTGCTTTCATCATATCCCCATTTACTCCATCTAGGCCTGGTTATTTGCATTTAGCCAGGTTATTCAGGTTTTTTCAGAGGGGTCTCTTTACCTCCATATGTTATCTTCTTTGCTTGTTGTTTTATTCCTATTGTAAAAATATTTCCTCATCTCTTCCCTTATTTTATCTGATGATTGTTCCATCTTTTTTTCCCTGGCCTATAGCTTCTAAAAATTCTTCGCGGTTGTTCAGCCAGAAGAGTTCTGCTATGGACAATGTTTGAACAGTTATCTCCACTGTCTTCATAAGTTGAAGTAGTAGGACGAAGTGTTTACTGCAACAAAATGTCACAGTAGATGATGGTAACCACTTTGACCTCCATCACCTTATGAAAACAGTGAAGGCAGTTTAACATAGCAAGTCCTTAAAATAGAATAAGCAAGAGATTGTTGAAATAACTCCACACATTTAGACGGAAATATAATTTTATAAATAATAACCACAATATTAAGAGTGTAAATAATAGTATTGAATGTAAGTATAATTAAGAAAATAAATGTTCATAGAATTAACAGGGAAAAGAGTAGCAGATGAGATAGAGATTATTTGCTTAGATTCATATATTCAAAAATATAGTATCTTTGGAGGAGAGTTATTGTTGTTAGAGATGGCATATATAATTTTATGAACAAAATTAGAGAAAAAGATGCAATTTTGATTGAAATAAAGTCACAGATGAATTTTAAGTCGAAAGAAGGAAAAAAGTATGGAATGACACTGATAAAACTGAACAGTGGTATTTAAATGTATGGAGTAATAGCTGTTGAGATGAAAGTTAACTGATTGATCCTGTGTGGAAAGCGGACTTTGTAATCTTTCAGATTGGAACGTTGTCGAAATTCATTTTAACACGGTCAGAATTTGTTGTTAAAAATAATTAAATTTCAAGACATACAAAGTCTGTAAGTATTACAGTGGAAACCTCTTTGCTGGAAGTCTATAGCAAAAGAAGAATAAAAAAAAAAACTCCGATACCATGTATCATTGGTTTATTTAGATTACAATCACCTAAGCTATAACAAGAAGCAAATTGCAACAGTAGCTATTGACACATTGTGCATGGCAGATCTAATCTGGCTGAACATCCAAAAAAGAAGTTAGATAAAATTGAAGTTCTGAAATTAATATTTATATCTTAAGGTCTGTAGAAAGAAAGATAGATGTCTTGGAAATTGAAGATGCAGATGGTTTCAGTCTTCTATTTATCAATTTGGAAATGGATTTTTCAGATGTAATAACGAACAGGAAAAGGTTTTAAGTAACATGAATAAAAACAGGTATAGGGAAGCTAAACCCATGTTTATGATAGTAAGAGGCGGGAGGATTATGATAATACAAAACCTCAGACATGCAAATATTTTAGGTGATTTATTTTCATAATACATTACCAAGTCATCACTACTGCTTCTACATCTGCTCTGCTCCACCTGACCGTTGTTGCTTACCTTTCGGCCCTACCGCTCCGTCCGGTCCCGGCAGCCCTCGGACACCGGCCACACCGCGCTCTCCTTGAGGTCCCGCTGGTCCGGTGGGTCCCCTGATACCCCTCTTGCCTCGCTTTCCTTCAGCACCGGCCACTCCGGGCAGACCCCGTGGCCCCGGGGCTCCCGATTCACCCTTCGTGCCAATCTCTCCCTTAAAACCTCGTTCGCCGGGAATACCCTACGAGAGGAAAAGATTAACATATCTGCTTAGTGTGACAAAAACATTTCCGAAGTTATCCTACCAAATTAAAAAAAAATAGATGTAACATTCACAATGAGAGAAACTAGGAAAAACTTTTTTTAAGATAGTTGGCTAAAGAAAGAATACTCAGCACAAATATTTTCAATTTTATTGAAACAATTGGCCTCAGCAAACAGTTTTTAGGAATTTCCATATAGAAGCCTTTGGTACGTCAGAGGCATGATTAAATATAGCTTTAAAGTAATTAGGATGTACTTATTTGCAAAGGTTTATTAATGGACCTACATTACAGTGCAGACCACATCCAAGATGAGAAAAAAGACTGAAGTAATACCCATTTGCTAACTTATTAAAAATATAGAATATAGGGATAAATACACTTCACTTCTAGTATCTGATTAACAGGGTGAAAAGGTAGCAAGCTTTCTCTGGTCTAACATGTATAAAGAAATATCACATTAACAAGACGTTCAAGATTAGAAGACACAATAACTACACAGATAAATACATGATAGTATTTGAAGCAGAGATAAAGAGACTGGATTGCAACAAATCAGTTGAGAGAGTGATGCAGAGAAATGAGAGACGTTTCTAAGCAGCCACGTTGTCAAATTTAATAGTGGAAACATATTTAAAAGAAAACTTTTCATCACCTTTTGGTTATGCGCCAGGGAATATGAAAAAACAGCCAAAAACACGTTGGTCGAGTGAGAGCTTTTTTCACTAGTGAATATTTTACAAATAAACATCACAGAAATCTGAAAACGGAAAACTGAAGCATGATGTTAGTTTTTAGAACTGTATGCCTGAAATGGCAGACGTATTTCTCAAGCTGATATTAGATTTTGAATATTTATTGGTCAGTGTCAATAACAGATCCAACAAGAACAGTCACATGTGTAGATACAGAATCTCTCTAAGTTTCAGTTTATAATAGGCTCCATAGTGTATTGTCTGATTGAGCCACTAGAGTGCAGTGAAAACAATATGGCATTCAGTAGTGAACAGAAATTTTTCTGCTTCTTAGAATTCACTAAATGAGAGTCAATTGTGATGATGCAATGGAAATTTTATATGAAAATTCCAGCAGAACCACCGACAGGTAAAACAAACCTATGTTTTGTACACCAAGTTTAAAGAAACTGGCTGCTAGTGTATTCCAACATGAATGCATGTAGCAGAAACTTCAATAGACGATTGATGTCTGTCATGTAGCCTAGGGTGCACATATTGACCTTCTGTAAGGTACGTCAGAAACTTGGAGAGATTCTGTATCTATAGATGTGACCGTTCTTGCTATATATAGCCAGTGTAAAATAAATATTCAAAATCCTTGATAGACTTATCAATCACCCTGCACATTTTTCATTGAAAAAGTTTCTCAGTTTATTTTAATCTTTGGATATCAATTGATCTTCATATTTTGGATTCCCATGAAGATATTCACAATATTTTCAGCATTCTGTCACTCTGAAACTGTGTCAAAATTATGGTTCCAGGAACAATTCTGAAACTTGCCCGTAAGCTGCAGGTACAGTTTTGTTTTGATTCATCTGATATTTGCTTTCCTATTGCAGTTTCATGCTTTCTTTTCTAGGTACTGTATTTGATAACACAGCAGAAAATCTTCAAATGGATGTGAAAACACTGAGTAACACTTTGTTAATAGTTATCAATTTCAATAATAATAATGAAACTATCAGAATCTGTCATTTTTTTCAAGCCTAATGGTACTCTAGATAACTTTCCTATCAATTCATTGAGTGGGGAATCAAGACATACCATATGTAAACAAAAGGTCCAGGGTTCACTCATTTTTCTTACATCTAACCAGTGGCATAATAGCTGGGTGACAGGACTGGCAAAACGGCACGGGCCCCCAGCCCCCTGCCTGAGGGGTTCTGCCACCCCCTTCAACAGCCTGCCCAGGGCAAAAAAAAAAGTCGCCTATAAAATGGTTGTCCCAGTTTGATCTCACACCCCCCCCCCCCCCAGGTTCAGCACTTATGGCAGGCCCTATCTGATGGAGTTGGCCACAGGTCTCAACGGTATTTAACAGCATATTTTTCAGGAATTTCTAAATTTAATCAGTTATAATAAAAAACACATATTTACAACAAAGAGTAGCTACATGCTTTTGATCTCACAACTGCATTATACTCCATTCCAACTATTCATAAGTCTCCAGGCTTACAATACAAGACAAATTAAGCAGTGACAATAAATTGGTATTATGCCTTTACACTGAAGCAAGGAATACATGATTCTAACAAGTTCAAATCAAAAAATCCTTAGCTTAAAGTAACATTACCTTCAACTTGGAAAAAATATACGTTTCGTCCTAAATGTTAAAAGTTGCCGGTCCTTACCGGGCTTCCTTTCATGCCCGGCTGTCCCGGACTGCCAGAAAGTCCCGGAGGACCTCTCGCCCCCGGGAACCCGGCTGGTCCTGGCAGCCCCGCTGCTCCGGGACTACCTTTCTCTCCTGGAGAGCCATCTCTGCCTGGTGGACCAGGTGTACCAGATTCTCCAGGCTGACCAGGTCGGCCTGCCTCTCCTGAAGCATAAAAATCAATAAATGTACAGCTGAACAAATATCTTTGCAAGGAACTGCAAACAGATCACCAGTGTTCACAATTTGATATATGTTGTTCCTATGTTGTCTTTTGCTGGCCACATTGATTAATTCAGATTTTACAATATACTGTTTGCCTCAAGCCATTATCATTTTACATTTTACAATGACCCCTAAATAATATTTGCTTTATACCAGTAACTCACGTCATCTAATTAAGCATGAAACAATGGATCTTCATAGCGAACTCTTCTAAATATAAAAATTCTGCTCTAAATTAGTGCTATTGATAAATGATAGATAGCATGCTATGAGAGTTAGAACGATGTAAAATAAACAGCATATAAATATCTTGTTCTTCAGTGAACACATTTTATCATTATTTTAATGTTGGCTCCTGATAACTGTTATGTTTCCTCTTGTACTTCAGTGTCTTTAAATTCATGCTACGCAAATATAGGTGAAGAAATTGTCTTGCTTTCACTTTTATCCATATGGTATTCATTTGACTACCAATGGGACATATAAGTCCCAATAATTGTCACTTCTAAACCAGTAGCTGCTGAGGCTTCTTAAAAGCATCTCATTGCTTGTGCCACTGGTATACAACTTCACTGGGACTGTCAGTTCATGAAGTAATCAAAAATGTAGCAATAGTTAGATGGGAAACAGATCTCTTTGTTTTCCACCTAATGTATTGTTCTATAGTTATGTTTTTGTCAGTTTTATATTTGTTTTGATGTTGTTGTTTGGTTCCAAAGACTACATTTTGTAGTTATTTCATCTCCTGGTACACCTAAATGCTATTTCATGGTGATTTATTTTTTTGGTAAGCAAAATCTATCTATATTTTGTTACTGGGACACATTTGTACCACTGCCCTTGGTTATATAATTTTTCTTTGTCTTATCAGAAGATGGAAATGTCAAACAAAAAGAGAAATATATTTGCATGTAACTATTTTGTAATAGAGTGTAAATTTTGTACAATTGAATAAGCAAACAGTTTTGTAGTTGAAAAGTTGTTGGCGTGTGGTTTCTGGTACCACTGGAACATTTGCCCACAACCAAATCCTACTGGACATATATATCCCATGCTCCAAATGCACCCACAGTTGTACTAAGAACTAACCATCAATTTGTGGGTCCATTTAAAGCCATTTGGTAGAGTACTATAAAAATCTGAATTGATTTTCAAAACATTGAAAATGGCAGTCAAAGGTTTAAAAAGCTTGGTTTGAAAACTAAAAGTTCTCAACTTTGAATCCCAATCAGTGCTGGAATTTTCACAGACACCTAACATGACTTTCATCTCTGCTTTGTGCACATAAAGCAAATGCAAATTCCAGATTCCATATTAAACTGCAGATGCAGCCATGACAGAGCCATTATGAACAGCATATCAAAACTCTGTTACCTGTGGCTAAACTACGCTCGCCTGCAATGCCATATTGAACAAAACAAACTGAAGTGCTTAAAGGGATACCTCCTAATATCATGTAGGACCCTCTTCATCAGGAAAACTGCAGCAAACCAATGTTCCATTGACTCAACAAGTTGTCAGAAGTCCTCTCAAGAAATATTTTGCCATGCTTTTTCTACAACTGTCCATAATTGTAAAACTGTTGTCAGTGCAATATGTTGTGCACAAAATGGCCTTTTTATCATGTCTTGGATTAATGTGTAGAGATCTAGGTGGCCAAATCATTTGCAAGAATTGTACAAAATGTTCCTTAAACCAGTTGTGATTGATTTTGTTCTGGTGATGTGGTATATAGTAGTCCTGGAAACATCTACTATTATATATGAATGGCTGCAAATGGTATCCAAGTAGCTGAAAATTTCCAATCAATGGCCAGTTCAGTTTCATCTGTAAACAAAGCCCATACCAGGTTGGAGTCACCACCAGCTTAGGCACTTATATCAGTCTTCTGCTGCCATGTCCCATCAATGCCAAATTTCACTGCACTGTCTGTGTGAACACGTCTCTCATACATGCCACATTGAGTGCTGCTGTTCTTTGATGCAGTCTTTTTGTCTGTCAATGACACCTTCTCGTAAATGTACCTGGTCTCGTTCATTAAGAAGACATCGTTAGGCACTGGGTTGTTCATGGTGGGGGGTTATTCTCGAGATTAAATATTCACAGCACACTCTTGGAGCGAGGAATGTTGAATTCACAAACCATTTCCAAAATGGATTGCCTCATATGTCTAGTGCAGCTACCATTCCACATTCAAAGTATGTTAATCATATCTTGTAGCAATAATCACATCAAAAATCCTCTCACAAGACACGTAAGTTTCTTCCGTGGTGCTACTGCCATATGGATATTTGCATTTTCCTATTCCATGACTTTTGGCAGTTCATTGTATTCATGATGGCAAAATTTATAGTTATAATCTGTTTCGCTACAGGAAATTTTCATTTCCCACAGATATAACAGACTTCAACGAATGTTTATCATTCGTAAGCACACAATTACAAATTAAACACCAGATGTTTTTATTACTATTACAGCTTTCTTAGATGTAGTAATACTAAAATCATTTCAGACAAATTTTGCACAAAATTATATTATTTTGATAATCTATGATATAGCAATTAGCAATAAGTCTCTGTGTCCTCTTTGTTTAACATCTCCGCTAACCACATCCCTGTATCTCATCTGTGATTGAGCTGTGACTCTACTGGTGCAGTTCATACTTCTTTCTTTTATTTTTTTTATCCTAACAGTATCAATTTTTTATGCATGTGTGTGCCAAGTAAATATGTCAGCTTCGGCCAAGATTCTGGCCTCATAATTCCTCGTTCTGTCACTTTTTCTCTTGTAAATCGTGCTTCTGATTAATATCATATTAGCTGCCTGCATCATCACATATTTCTTCCAGATGACCCATGTCTAAAAGCCAGTGTTCAAGATTGTAATGTAATGAGGTCAGAGGATAGTTTGTTTACACTACAATGGTATTTTGCTGTTCCATTTATAGGGTTTCTAAAAACTTTGTAAACATTCCTTCCATTTGAATGCTGTTCATAAGCTGGTATAAACAACATATCAAATAAAAATAATGGTCAACACAAAGCAAGAAACAAATTTGCAAAGAGAACTTTGGAAAAACTATGATGAAATATATTAATTTCAAAAGAAGATTACTGTTGAAGCATAGATTGTTTCAAAACATTGAGATAATGAGTATTTGCTTACCCCTTGGTCCTTGTAATCCTTGACTTCCTTTTGGTCCGGCACTGCCTTGGTCACCTTTTGATCCAGGATTCCCTGGAAAACCTGGTGGGCCAGGCTTACCAATCGCTCCCTAGAAAAATGTCAGACTTTTACAACAAAATCATTCTTTGCATATTGTAACTAACAGCCTCTATTCAGTAACCCAGGCACTGATAATGAAGAGCAAATACAAAACTTTTGTTTCAAAAGAGTTATGTTCGAAATTTGTGTGATATCGCAGCAATAACTAAAATTTGATTAATTGGTAAGAACATTCAAATAATGCTGAAACAAAAATATCAGTTCTTAATAAAATATAAATTATATTTAAAATTTCTCTCAAAGTGACATATTTCCTGAAAACATATTCTAACAGGAAAGTTTAATTAAATATAAGATATTTATTTGTTTATCGCTGTATCATGGATGTAAGGGAAAGAAAAAGAAACATATAGTTACAGTGTTGTGTGTGCCCACCATGAGGGTGTAAAAAGTTGCATGCTGTTGGGTTCAAAGCTTTTGAGGTAACGGTAGGTGGAGATCACAAAGGAGAAAATAAATTCACTGAAAATGGCAGGATGGTGATATAAATGCAACTTTAGAAAAGAAATAATAATAAAAGAAAAGTGAAGAGAAAATGGAGAAGTTGTTTGAGACTGGATGTTTTGCTGAAGCTGATGAGAGAGAGGTGCATTATGAAAAATACTGGAAAGAATGTCACATTACTAGGCAGGATTATAAGGAATAATAATGGCAAAGGAAAGAAACGATTTTGAATTGCACTTGGTAGGTTCTTTGTTATTGTTTGGTGAAAAAATTATAACCACATATCATCTCCATAATCTGTCCTTTTACAAAAAATGGCTGACCAAATTTAAAATCTTTTTATACGTGTTCAGCCATAATATTTGAAGAAGAAATAATGCTACAAGGAAACATGAGTTTAAACAAGACAAGATGTTCCAGTTCAGGAACCTGTGTTGGATTTGATGTATTTCTGACATTACATTTTGTAGCATGATAAAGGGGTTATTTTGTTGTGTTCATCTTGTTTTTTTTTTTTGCTCAGTATGCAGTGCCCCTACCTTCCATTAGGTAAGTGATTATGTATAAACGCCAGTGAATTTTCAGTGTAAAATTATAACTGACTCGTGAAAACAGGTGTAAATGAACTTACTGGAGGTCCTGGAGGACCTGAGATGCCATCAATGCCTCTGAGTCCCGGAGGACCGGGAGGACCTTCACGACCCCTCTCTCCCCGTGGTCCAGCTGGGCCCTGAAAAAATTATCAGTCCACTTGTATAAGTTAACGGAAATATTGTAATAGATAGATTTATTTTGACATCAATTACTGATGACTGCAAAATATGTGAGCTATTTCAGTCATGCACATCACATCAAAGACCGATGTATAAACATTAATGTTGATTTAGTCTGAAGGACTTTCACTGTACATAATATGACAACATCTGACTTCAAAAGGCAGCTTGGTCCTAAACATTTGCTAGCAAATTAATACTATGCTGGATTTATTAGTGTTTAAGTTGCACAAAGCACTGTCACTTTTCACTGTAATATGACCAGTCAAAGTGACATTTTACAATTACATCCAAGTTGCTCCAATCTCATCTTGGAAAGAAGATGAAAAAGTGTAATTTCAATTTGTTTTATCAACCAAGATTTCTCTAAAAACACCAACAAATAAACAGAGCAAAGAATTATTTAATTATCTGAGGTAAAAATTAACAACTGATTGGTTTAATTAATTCAAATAACTTTGAATAAGCAGTCCCCCCTTTTTGTAATATATTGTCTATTGAAATTAAGGAGCACATTGAAATAAATAATCTGAAAATTTTCATTAAAGAGAAATTCAGTAAATAAGGTTCCAATATTTCACTTCAGCATATTTATGACATACCAGAAACCTGGAATGTTGGATTGGAGGACATAATTTATATAATTAAGAATTGTATAATAATGCTTACCACTGAACCAACAGGACCCATGGGTCCAGTAGATCCCTGCATGCCCTTCTCGCCACTCGGCCCCTGTTCCCCTTTGGCACCATCTAATCCTGGAAAGCCGCGGTGACCTTTGATGCCCGGTAGCCCAGGCATACCGGGAAGCCCTCTGGGTCCGGGAGGTCCCACCGATCCTGGCTGACCTGCTTCCCCGTCATCTCCTTGCTCACCCTGTAGACAACAGTAAACAATGCTTTCAATTCAGTAGAAGTTTAGGAAATGAAAATAGCTTCAGACAGAATTACACTAATGGAAAAAGTGGCATACAAACATTTAAAATGGAGATGTTTCTCTGCTGAATCTTACTACAAAACCAAGGAAGAAATAAATGTACAGAAAAGTTAATAAACGTGAGCGTGGGATGTATACAGAAAAGTTAAGAAGTAAATAAAAGCAGGAAAAGATAGCTACACACCAAAATTATTTAAAAAAAAAAAACAATATTCAGGAGTCGCAATAACAGAAGAAAAAACTACAGGAACTGAAGTTACTAATAACTAAATTAGAAATGATAACAGGACAAGTAAAAAATTAACAGAAAGATATTGAATAGGTGTATCTATGCATTAGGGAAATAGTCAGCATGCTATTCTATAAGACTGGTTTTACCCATATCAACACAAACAATGTAAGCTTTGGCTAACAATCTATGATTTAATGATGAACAAATTTATCTGCAATTGTAGAAGATAATGAACACTTAATTTGCAAAAGCATTTTCATCTGTTGTCAAAGGTGAGAACTTTTCAGACCACTCTCAGAATAACTGTGCCTAACAAAAAAATGAAACAAAATGATGCTTCCAAATATATTTTATTCTAGAAATAGAACAGCAAAAAATAGTGTGGTAATGTTTATATCATGACGTTAAGAGCATTAGAGCTTGAAATAATAAATCTGACTGAAACAACCTCTTATAGAGAGAGAGAGAGAGAGAGAGAGAGAGAGAGAGAGAAAGAGAAACCAGTTCCACTGTGGAAGTAAATCAAGCTCCAAAACTTAAAAGAAATTTGAAAAGATTTCTTCTGTTTCTCCATGACTTTGCCTGCCAAAACCATCTCTTAGTGTCCTTTTGTTTCCTTGAAAAGCAAAATAGAAACCGTGTTCACGGTTTTACTGTTTTTATGACATCCAGCTGTCTTCTTTCATAAGCAATGGTTCTCCTCTCAGTACCCACTTATATCGCATTTGCTAATCAGCTTCTCTTGTTCTCATAATATCCAAAATATAAAGTCATAATTTTGACTATTCCTATTTCCACAATTTTACCAGCCTCTTAAAAAGACTAGGAGACTAATAAATTGTACAGAAAAAATAATATTCACTGCAGGAACAGTAGCATCATGTGGCTGTCCCATATGCCAATGTAATTTATTACGTTAATGTATCCTTAATTTGGACAAGGGAGTGGCGAAAATACTCTAACCAAACACATTACATCCTACATTATGCAAACTAACAGAAAGGCCATTTTTTTTGAGCGGGCACAGTTTAGAGCCATTTTAAAAGGTGTCCTAGTTTTGCAAAGGCAATGTGACAGTTACAAGATGATAATCAGTTCTATGGTAACATGAAATGTGAAAGAGATTTCATCCACTACAGTTAATTTCTTGTTTCAACTGGTACAATAATAAAAGTTGTATAGGAAGCATTGGTGGAAAAGATGCAGGCAAGCAAATGGGCACATAAATTCTACGTAAGCAGGTGATGGAGGTAAGACAGATACTAATGGAAGAATTAGAAAGAACTACAAGAATCCAAAATAAGACTTTAAGATTTAGTAAATTTTACAACTGTCATGATGTTACAAAATGCTTCACAAGATCTAAAATATATTAATCATGCTGCCACTTTCCATCAACATTTTTACCACTGTCTCAGGTCTTCTTCAAGGGGTCCAACCTCCTAATGTCAGGTGGTGGTAGTCCTGAAGAATACACAAGACAATATTTGAAATATCGGAAGAAAGTGGGTGCATAATCGATACAGACTATTATCATATGGAGCACTCTGCGGCAAAACTAGACTTGATTTCAAATTCCTGGCAGTAGGTAGAATTTTCCTGTTGTGTATGTGAGCAGAAAAAAATTTCCAGGAGCCGCTAGGCAGTTGAAGAAAAACTGTTTACGGAAAGAAAATAAGTTTTTTAAGATACGTGGCACAGTGACACGATCTTCGCCATACATTTAATACTCACAGATAGGTTACTGATTACTCACATCTTTGCCTGGCAGTCCAGGAAGTCCTCGTGGTCCGGGTTGTCCTGGAGGACCCACTGGCCCCGAATCTCCTGGCTCTCCCCTCACTCCCTGGAATCCCTGAGGACCTGGGGGACCAGGTGGTCCTGAAACAGAGAAATCAAAAACTTTGTAACAAACTTATGGTTTGGATAGTAATAACAAGTATGGTATTATTGGTCTGGATATGCTCGACGCGTTTAGTCGCCAACTGACAATTTCGATTTGCTGCACATTCACCTCTGTCATGGCAACCTTAACCCAATTTAATAATCCCACTGAGTAAAATGGACCTATGGTTTAACATGGAATCTGAACCATGAAAGCATTAGGGCAAGCTTCACATTGAAATAGCAAGCTGTGACAGAGGTGAAGGTCAGATAGCTAGTGATATAAATTAACTTTATACATATTGTAGAATGTAAACAAGTAATTACATTCCTTTGTCAGCTCTTTCAAATAGTGCTCTAAAAATGATGGAAAGAACGAGTTAAATGTGGTTACAGAAATAACTATCAGTTGACAGATTTAGAAAAAATTGTTGCAAAAATGAACAGCATTAAGATTCAATAAGAAACAAAGCTGCTGATTAGAAAGTATTGTATAGATACACTCTTTCATGATTCCATCTTTTTCTGCCAAGGAAGAGGGTTTTCACTTTTTCAAATCCAATTGTACAATTCTCCCAATCTTAATGTGTGTGTGTGTGTGAGTGTGTGTGTGTGTGTGTGTGGTTTTTTTTTATATCAATTTGTGTGAACTTAATTCAGAACATTATTTAGGCATATTTTAAGACCCATCTTAAACATAAAGGGAGAGTGAGACAGGCAATTAAACCAAAAATAAGAAGAGGAACTAATATTGTACTTACCGGGAGGTCCTCTCGGTCCCACTGGCCCAACCTGGGCGTGGAGGTATTGGAATGCATCTGGGGATAGTCCAAAGCCGAGACCTCCCCCACCAGTTGGTCCCTTGTCATTGTTGGCTTGGGAGAGAGCCAATTGAGTGTAGTATGGAGAAATCTGGAAACAGGCACCTGTTTGTAACGGCAATATCTATTACATTAAGTCAAAAATTTACAGCTCTGACATACTTACATCAGGAGCTGGTCCTGGAGGACCAGGATTTCCAGGTATTCCTGGAGTTCCTGGAGGCCCTGGGTATCCTGCTTCTCCTGGTCTTCCTGGCTCCCCGGGTCTTCCCGCATCTCCCTTTAAAATACATATATATATGCTAGTACATTTAACAGAAAACAAAACCTCTAGTTTCAGCAATGGAGGCAATACTTCTAGTTTGATACAAAATCCAAGATCAGAAAATTTTGTATCAATTTAAACATGGGATCCTAGTACGGTATTCTTACATGAATTATAGTTATCTGGGTCATTAGAAGTGTTAAATTACAATTGTTTCAGATATATGTTACATCAATCAGAAGTTGAATACTCACGGCACAGCTATATTTAAATTTACAACGCAGTTGTGATTATGTTAAAATGCAGCCTGGGATAGAATGACATATAATATTCCTCAGCATTAAGCAAGGGTATTCTAACTCAGGTAATAGGAGAACAAGTAATGTTACTGGATCTGTAGGCACTTCTCTGAGTCATAGTAGTATCAGGCATGACAACTGAACCAAGACTGCTTCTTAGACTGTTAAAATTAACATTGTTTTACAAAGTTTTTCATGTGGTAGTTGATTTAAATATGCTATTCATAATCACTTCTACACAAGAGTTATTTTATACCAAGAGCGAGAAAAGAAATAGATAGAAAGGAAATGTGTTACACTTAACAAAATGTGATAATAATTTTGCAACAAAATGTGTTAACTCCCATTTGAGTGCCAGGCACTATATAGATATATCTTTTGAGTGCAAATTTCTTCATTCATCTATTTTTGCCCTTTATGAATTTTAAATTTTTTCAATGTTTTTGGTAAATTATTCATCCCTTCCCTTGGTAATTTATTCCAATCCCCAACTGTCTTACCTTTTTTTTTTTTTTTTACCATTCCCTTATACATTAAATCAAGTGCCAGCTTGTGGTCATGGTCAATCTTTTTCCTTCCATGCATTACTCCTAATTCTTAGGCCAATTTCATTCCAAAACTCATCACTCCCAGCACTTTCATCACCCTCCTCCTATGTTCCAATGACTAATGTGTTGTCAGTTTTGCCCTAAACTTTTTTTCCAAACTTTTCTATTAATGGCATTCAAAACTGCCTTTATCTTTTGATGAATGTAATTATGAAATGAAATGAAAAAGGATCAATAAATAGTTTTGCTGACTCACTCTTGGTCCTGGTAGTGGCACAGCCTCAACATGGGTTTGAGGTAGACTAGGCCTGTTGCCGATATCTCGGTTTGGAGCAACCTGTAAAATCATATAAAGGTACGAGTAACAGCAGCCATACTCAGTACTTACTATATTAGGGTCATCCTAAAAATATCACTACAGAGTATAAATAGAAAGATTTTGTAAACATATATTACTTTTCTCACACATATAGCATTTTAATTTTAGTAAACACCTTTTCATCACTCATTCTGGTTGGAAATGGGTGCCCTCTGCCATATTAAAAGATTACTCAACTTGATTCAGTACTGAAAGAACTCAGCAGGCTGTGGCATAACTTAGACAGTGTCAAATATTAACAAACTGAGCTTTGTTTTTTTTTCTGTTTTAATGGCAGATGTTTGTCGAGGCAATGAACTGCCACTTATTTTAAATGACTATTACGACAATGTCACTAAAAGTTTATTTTTGTGTGTAGACCAGCCTGTTACCAAAAATCTTGAGCAATTCGGCAAATGTTTATAATGGATAGATGGCCCTTGACAATGAACTATCCCAGTGTTGACTACTTCTGTTTATAAGAGATTTAATCAATGTTTTCTTGAATATGTTTTATATCTATGTGGCTTCTTTACAGTCAGCCAGGCATTTTGTTGTTTTACCATATTTTACATTTCTCTAGCTGCTGTTTTACCTGTGGTATTTCTGATCAATCATACTGACAGGAAATTCATTTGTTTTAAAATCGGCATTGACTTTTTAATTTTTTTTGTGCTAAGGACCATTCTTTACTATCAATATTATTTTAAAATGAATTTACACCTTGTAATCGTAGGCTTCCGCGGCCAGAATCAGTTGATTCTTGGTTGTCCGGGTGGCGCCGCGTCATGTTCATTGTAGCCGACGTTTCAACCCTCATTCTGGGGTCTGCCCTGGAAGAAGACCCCAGAATGAGGGTCGAAACGTTGGCTTCAATGAACATGACGCGGTGCCACCCAGACATCCAAGAATTAATGAATTTACACCAGCAGTGTTGATGTGCTCTAAAGCCCCAACGACAACCTGAATAGTTCTAAACATCAATTTTAACAAGATATTTGAAATTAAAATTCTAAAAAATAGTTTATCTATCATAATTGAGACTACAGAAAATTCATATGTTTCATGGAAACAATAAAAATATCTTTTATATTTGGAGCTGCACCTATCAAAAATATTTGCATGTGATAACTGAAGATATGATAATTTACTGAAAGTCATCTTCAACTTACCGGCAGAACAGTAAGTTGTGGCTCTTCCTCAGGTTCCTCTGAAAAAGAAAATTGAAACAGATTTTTTTTTTTTTTAATCTCTTATTTTAACTTTTTAGAGTAACCAACAGATCTTTATGAGTTTTTCAAACACTTCAGTTATGCAATCAGCTATTTATTTAAAAATGTGCATGAAAAAAGTTGTCAAAGTGCCCAATTTCTTATCTTAAACTTGTAATCTTCCTTTAGTTATGAGGCTGTAGAAGCGTGAGAGAGAAAATAAGAAATATTATATCATATATGTTTTGTGCTACATAATTTACAACAGCCACATATTCTGCAGAAACAACGTTAACTGGCATTTCACGCTCATGGTCACAACTGCCAAGGAAATTTCTTATGTTTCAATATGTAAACAACAAGTATATGGAAAGTAAACCCATCACTTACAGAAGTTGGAGGCAAGATAGCTGCAATGACACAAACATAATCACACAAACTCTTGGTCATGTAACAAAGAAATGAAGCCCTTAGAAAGGACAATGAGTACACAAGCACTAAATTTGCTGTTAACGAATTATTATTTGCTATCATTTCCAACATAACTTTTTTTTTTTTTTTTTTTTACTCATTTAGCATTGCCCCCCACAATCATTCTTGCTTTATCTCTAACACTCAAAAACAAATTCACACAGGCATATCTGTTATACTCACATCTGTCTACCTTGCCTTGTGCTTAATATCTGTCTCAGATGATGAAGGCATTATCCAAATAACTTACAATTGTGTTATCATAGCCTTCCAGCCTCAAATTTTTGACATGTAATGGATTTAATTTCTGCATCTTTATTGTTTATTGTCATCTCAATACATTTTCTTTACATTATTACCTAATTTTCAAAAATCATGTTCCATTTAAAAAATAAAAACTTTCTGTATAAATTTTGAAGTAAAGGTACCAAAAATTAAATTGAATACTGTATGAGACTGAAAAAGAGACAAAGGTAACTATTCAAGTTTATATATGAAATTAATCCTAATACGTAAATGTGATTCGATGGCAGAGTACACTTTGGCCCCGTACGCACCTATACAGACAGGACAGCACTCTCCAAGAGGAATATACTGCTGTGTGGTACATTGCAACTCTTCACAAATCACTTCCTTGCACAAATCATCTGCAACAGCATGCAATCAAAACTCTTTATCAGTCTAAAAAAATGAGTTTATATTCCACAGTACATAACTAATATTTGCATGCTCTAAAAATGAGTTCATTAAACTTTGAACCCAAAACATTAGATTTGACTATTTTTCCTATTAATTTCTATTCTGTATTTTGGTGACATTACATTTGATTTAAGCTGGTTACCAGTCCAAGATGCTTTAGTGTAAGGTATTTCTAAGGCAAACCTGGATGATCATTTAGCCAGGCTTTTATGGAAAACTGCCAAAAAATCAGCACCAGCAGAACATTACGTATAGCACAACAAGAAGCAAAATTTAACATTTCTATATGATGAGAAACTAACTTAGATTGTTTCAAAAATTTAAACCCAAAAGGATCTAGTCCTCTACTGATGTGTAACAACATTGCCTATACTTGGTATTACATCCCATAAAGCATAACCAGGAACAAAAAATACTCATTTGCAAATGTAAAAAAGGATAGAGAAAGGACCATTGCTGATCACAGAAAAAGGATGCAGTACTTAAAAACACAAAAAATGAAGTAGAAAAAATACTGTTTTTGGTTTAAATCCTTGGCGGACATCTGAGAACAACCTATCGCTAATTGTTTAATGGATATTATTTCTCTTATATGCAGTGGAAGGTTATGTCGCAGTTGCAGATTTCCTACATACCTGCATTACTTGTATTTCTACTTTAAAGTCTTTCCTGATTTGAGGCAAATTTCTGTGACATCCCACAATAACTTATTTTAAACACATAAAAATGGAAACTTTTTCACTCTCTTGCATCTGAAGTTCTAATTTATGTAATGTTCCTCTCTGCCCTTTCGCATACGACTGCTAACTCTTCTCCCAATATCCAACAAGGCTTCATCACCAACATATGCCTTAAAAATGTCCACAACTCCCTTTATTCATCACCTGTATTATCCCAACTAAGATTACACTATTATTGACTGCTGAAAATGAAAAGACAATGGATGCCAGTGACAAATGGTTGGAGCATACCTCTGTTTGAAACTACAACTGTAATGGAAGTAGAAATACTAATTCAGCAAAAAATGTGGAAGCATTAAATAGTTTTACTTTTCTTAAATATTGAGAATAGATGATTTTGATGGTTGACAAGATTTTCCCTTGTGTGTCGTGGTTGCATTTTGAGATTTCATCTTTCCATTCATATGTCACTATCAAAAAAAACATTTATATCCTACTTTACAATTTTAAGATTTCTGGGAATCTGTCAATAATTTTGATGCAGAAGATATTAAAAATATTCCTTTCTTTTGACAACCTGTGAAATATTTCTCTCTTTCTTTAGAAACATGTGTTAATCCCTGTGTACCAAGTTCTTAATATCAGTCTCGAGTTTTCATTCTTTCTTGAGATTTGCTATTAGTTCACCTGGAAATATTTGAGTTTCACATATGTAGTTTCCAGTTTTTTATGATTTAGCTCTTTCACTCACTTTTTTAGTGTGTTAACCTCCTCATAATCGAATATTTCAGTAAAAGAGTTTTGAATGGCTTGATCAGCTGACAAACATAGATCTATCCAGAATGATGGATGTGCAAGACATTACAGAAAAAAGGGATGTGTGAAAGAATGTTAAGGAATGACCAAGAATAATATGCATAAATGCACTAAAATGAAGAGACTTACAAAATACAGACTTGAATGAGAGTAGTGACTGATGGATACAAATCAAAACATGACATTAAAAGCAAAAATGCAGCTAGTTACAAAATTTGCTAGGGTAAGTTATTGATATCTATGTTTTTACACTTTCATATCTCAAAATTGACTATTATCATATTTTTTTAATCCAATAAAAGAAGAGGATATACATTACTGTTACTTTGAGATCCTCAGCCTTCATATTATAAAGGATGATTGTAATATCTTTGGGAACCGTGTATTTCATCACAAGCCGCATGAACCAGACAAATAAGGGTCACTTCCTAATCTGAGATTAGCACAGTGGTGCGGCCAAGGGCAGTCTGGGTCATTTGAGATAGCTCACCGAGTTCATTGGCTTTGGCATGTGTCTACTACACCTGTACAGGGAAACAATTCATACTTTAACGAGACTGTCAGTGAAATTTTTTTTAACTATTTAAATGATCTTTCCAATTTTGACAACCATTTTGAGATTTTTTCCCACCGTTTAAAATACACCTGCAACTTTTTTGTGTAAATAAATTTAGTCAAGTACACTTGATTAGATCTGCTCTAACTCCAATCTAGAGTGCATATGCCAAAAAAAGGTTTAAACCCATAAATTTTACTGTTAATATTTTCATGATTTTGTGAACACTGATCAAGGGTCATTTTGTTACCAGCAATTCAACTCTTTGTTCTAGTTTTGATTTGTGCAACATTACACGTGAAGCCATAGACTAACAGATTCTTAGTGATTTTTAAACCCTTTTTATGACTATATTCATACACAATTCTTCAAGATTGGCTTTACTTGGCTGTACTAAAACGTAATCCGTTTTCATGATATTTGAGTATAACAGATGTACAAAATGGAAAAAGATATGCATTTGCTAAGAACTTGCTAAGCAAAAGTAATGGCTTGAAAGGGGATTTCATGAAAATGTATCCGACTTAACAACTTGGGCCATAATCAATTGTTAACAATTCTTCTGAAGATATTGAGTAAATCAAATTATGGAATATATGTTTTTCTCAAGTCCATGCTGATTATATTTACTTGTTTCTTTTTTCTTTCTTCATCTTCTTTTTTTTTAAAAGTTTTCTATTTAAAAAAATGTGTGATAGATCTACATCCAATTGGAATAACAGCACTCAGGGAAATAATTACGTATACTTTAAGTGGAATTTTCCAAACATATAACAAAATAACATGTGAATACAAAGAAATAATTATTTTGTTAACATATAATCACACAATATATGAATGAACTGTCTATATCAATTTATTAATCTAGCATGTTTTGTAAACTGTTTAATCCAGTCATATATAGGACTGTGGTATAGTAAATGAAAGAGCATTAATATGGAAGAAGTAATACAATATCTACACATGCTGAGGGCTGGTTTGCCAATAACTACTAACATTTCCATCATCCCTAAAACTTCACTCATAAAATAAGATTCAACTTTCACATAGTATACTTCACATAAGCTTTGTTAGTACCTCAATTCTGAGTATAAATATAAAAAAATTAAAAAAAAAAAGATTCAATATATATCATGCGAAGGTTTTCTCCTTCAATAACATTTACGATTCTGCAAAATACATTGCTTCAGATGGAACTTTTTTTTAATAAACTTTTAGTTTCATTGAATAAAATAAAACTAAGAAAATCATGATTCTTTGTATTGCAATTTACTACTCAGTGCAAAGACTACATATAAGCTGGTCCAAAATTTCATATTACTGCTCACAGGATAAATGTCAAGTAGTGTGTTGAATGGAGCTATCTTGAACTGGGCCAGGAAAAAAATAAAATACGAAGTTGTTTATCTTCATTGCTGCCTGTCATTTTTGGCTGTAATATTTATGAATGGGTCAAAGAAACAAGCAGTTAATGACAAAATAAACAAAGCAGAACTGAACTTAACAGATATGCTGCAATTTTGGCTGGAAAATACAAGTCATTGTCTCAACACTAGATCGTAGAGCTATATATAACAGAACATCTATCCACAGTAGTGTGATTTGAGCTTTTGTTGGATGATCACATTAAATGTCTGAATATTTTATGACTCTACATTAATTGCTTCTAAATGTTTCATGATTAAATGAAGAATTGAGTTAAATTAAAGCCTGAGCCAAAGTTAAGTTAATAATAATTAAAAATCATAATAAAACAAAAAAAACTTCACCCAAAACATGTGCACTAAATTTTGGTTAATGCATTAATGTTGTTACATATTTTGTGTAGTCTGGAATTAAAAGCAGTTCAAGTTGAATAGTAGTTACATTCAATGCTGTTCAAATTTTGACCTATCAGTTGTTTTTAGAGTTTAATGATTACAATGTATACAAAAATTGAGAAAAAATGTTGTGCAAAAGTTATGTACTGTCTGAAAGTTCAAAACAATACTACCATGTTATAAAATTTAAAATTAATACCTTTAATCAAACAATTTCATAACTATATTGAATTGTTTTAGTCATTAAGAATTCAAAATCACAGATTTATGAATTTAATTATAAAAGGCTCATTACAAATAAGAAATTAAGTTAATTATGCTCTCTATATTAATTCACATTATATTTAAGTGATTATTAAACTTTATTACTCTATAGTCATATGAGCTTTGAAGGAAAAATCAAAGTAAGGTAAAGAGCAAAAATAAAATCAACTAAAAAAAGTTATTATTAAAAATCATTATAATTACAGGCTAGCAAAGTATTAATTTCCTAGTTGGTTTTGTTAAAAAGCATTTACGTACATCAAATTTTAATTACAAATTTAATAATGATATAAATTCTTCCATTACAGACAATGTTTTAAAAACTGCAAAACTAAATAAAACCAGTCACAAAAACTGGTGAAACAATAGCATTATTTTAGTTACTTTTCTTTAAAATGTATTTACTGAATATACTGTATGTGGTTTTATTTTATCTTTTTCATTTTTGTCTGTCAGGGTAGTCTGACCTTTGGAGCATCCAGTGGCCTCCATACATTCAACCCGACCCCTCGTGCAGGAGCAAGACGTGCAAGCGTCCGGCTTCCAACGGTCCCCGTCCAAATACGAACGGCCCTCAAACAGGCAACCTCCATCCCCTGCAAGAAGGGGGGGAGCCCAGAATGTTCATCAGGAGTGTGATACACTTTCTACTCAGATATAAAGTTTAGTGAGGTACTAACAAAACTTACACTTTTTTATCGCAACTTATCTGCATGATGTCCATGAAGTTGTTTTAGCCACCAAAGGTCAAAGAACATCATGTGGCCACTGTTCTTTTGGAAAGACCCCAAAAAGAAGCCAAAATGGCAAGATCTTACTCTACTATATAATTTCCTAAGCTCACCCAGTCACCTCGATAGCTATTGGCTGGAAAAAGGTGACACGCGTCAGCCTTCGCTCACAAATTAATAGCAACCAGAGATATCATAAGAAGAAATTCAAGGTTATGTCCACAATTTAATAGCTAAGCAATTGCTATGAAATTAATTGCCAGAATACATTAATTAAGTTTGTTTTTTTGTAGCATTTTATTCTTAAAAAAATATGGAGAAACTTTATATCTGAAAAAGATGGAACTCCGAGTACTTTTCAGTAACTTGTCGCTTACGTAAAAAACTGAAATTACAAGTGGTATCTGCTGTAACCTCGAAAGCCAATTATCATTCCGGCCTAGGCTAAATTTCAATTTAATTAAAGCTTTCGCTAATGTTGCTGCTTGACCACAATTTATACATTACAGTTTATTTGTTTTTTTACATATATTTCTGACCACCATCTTTGTTCATGTTTGCTGTACGTGTGTTATTAGGTTCTTTAAAGTGGACATCATCCCAAGTATGTTACCGTACTGAGTCGAGTATTCTGACAATTCATTTATTTGGAGTTGCTCAACTATTTAATAATCTGGTATGTATTAAGTTCTCTGGCCATTACAGACACTATGACTAAAGATTACATTATGAATGTTTTTCCAGCCTCAATAAAAGAAAAATTGCGAGTTAACTTACAGGGTCAAATACAAGTCAAGTTTGTATTTCAGCAAGTTTACTACCTTTGAAACAATTATACGATAACGCAATCATTCCTGTTCATGTTTAATACTCTGAGTTCTTCAAGCTCAAGAGATTTTATTCACCCTCAGATCAAGTCAACCTGTCATAATCTTTGATCCTAAAAGTTGGAACTATTCTAGACCCGTGACAATACGCAAAAAATGGTCACGGGCTTACACTAGTAAAGTAATAATACAGAAATGTTTGTATGCTACAGGAACTTTTTCTACACAGCTTTATGTTTAGCCAATAACCAGTCATTTAACGGACAGGGATTTGAACTCGCATTCTCCCAAATGTTACTGCTCGCTTACCTAGCTCACTAAGTACTAACTCAAATCATAGATGTTACCTGTACCAACAAACGGAGCTGTATGATCTGTTTGCTTTGAATGACCTATCCTCTCACCTATTAGGAACAGAAAATAAGATAGAACAGGGAATAGTAACCTGTCACTTCCTGTAGATGAAGGCAGGAGGGCCAGCCGAACACACAACAAATACACACATATTCACAATATTTCAGTCAATACTCTTAGACATGTAGGAAGTGAAACATATGGCAGGAGGAAAGGTATTCTCACATCCAAACCTGCCATGTAAATGAAACATGTGGGTGGGTGGTATTTGAACCAGTGGTGGGGGAAGAAAGTTGACCAACAATAGTTGTAAAACAGAACATTTTCCGTGACGTTCAGTAGATGTAAGATGAAATTTTATAAATAACATAATTTTAGGAACAGAGACCTGCAATATATTTCCAGTACTCTATGACTAAACAGAATTGTGAGATTTCACTTAAAACGCAGTTCCCTGATAACAGGGCACCTAATTGGAAAAAATTTCTCGGAAAGTTATAACTGTGGTCAAGTGGCAAGGACAGTTGTCCAGAAACTCTTATAATTTTGCAAGTATATATAATAAACGACATATGTTCCACTCCATACTCCTAATTTTCACTGACTGTTCTAATTTATTCAGTTTGTATATTAGTAAACTGTATCAAGATGATATTGGAGTTACCCATACATAAGGTAAGAACTGAAGGCAGTCATCAGCAATCATTTCCATTACCTTTCATTATGTCAGGAATTTTGAATATCCACAACACACTTCCATGACTGGTCATATAGTACGATAGAGAAATTAAATTAAGTTTGTTTCAACATTTTCTGGTGTTTAATTTTCTGCTGGCATTTACGATGATAAGACACAATCTGTACCAACAGAAGGATTTGAGTGTAACCATTTTTCTATGAACCAAACAAATGTTTGTGTTGTTATTTGGGCCATGAAATATGTATTTTAGAAACGAAACTTCCAATAGATTATTAGAAAAATGTAATTGATAGCTATATGGGTCCATGCATAAATTTATCCATTCTCTTTGGCCAAGATGTAGTTGATTCTTGCAACCAAAATACATAATATGTGACTTTGAATATGTACTGTTTGGAAAGTCTGTTAATTACTGCTCATGGATAAATAACATTAAAATTCTATCTGTTCATTAATAAAGAATTATACAAGAATGGCAATAGGTTCTAACAATTCCATAGACTATCAATAAGGCATTCAGTATACTGAATAAATAAGTTTCCACTCTTCATTTTCATTCAATGGGTCATGAAGTCTAGTAATTTGATTGGTCTGCTCTCACATGCAGAATCCTCTATTACTTCAGAACAGAGACAAGCAACACAGCGGTTGCATTCTGAAGTATATCAAACCGTGTCGACAGTTACTGTAAGTTGCTACCTGCTGACAGGTCAGAAACGTGTTTTCACAGTCTTTTGTGAATGGCATCTTTACAAGTTATATTGTTTATTTCAATGTAAAACACCTCCCACTCAAATAAGTTGATCTAAAATTAGTCATGGGATTACCTTTGTGCAACAGGCAAATCAAATATTATTAGTAATATATTATTATTTTGATTTTTAAAGGCAAACTGAGAATGTTATCTCATTTTTATTTCACATGTTTAAGTGTTATTTAACAAATAATTTTACTTTACAATAGCAGTTATTCCTTTTTTTTTTTTTAAAAAAGAAAGAAAGTATTTTTTATCACTGAACATGTGGAAAATATATACCATTAGTTCCGATATTTTATCATTAGTGCCATGTAAATTTTTTATTCTTTCCTTTCGACTATCAAATATCTTGTTATTCTCTTTATGAATTATTATCAATTGTTACTTTCAATGGAGCATATAGCCAATTTTCCTTTTGCAAGAGATGAATTTTCACTTTAAACTATTTTACTGTTACAGTAAATTGTTCTGTTTATCCCTCCATAATAGATGAGCTCATTTACCTACAAACAAAAACATTCCCCACTCCTTTATGCCTCAAATCAGGCGCTATTTTATGTTTAGGTACGCTGTTCCTCTTCCACTCATTACTCCATATTTTTTGCCCTATATTCATCCAGACCTCATGGCCAATGTATGCACTATTTGTAGCCACAATTTCTGCACTCACCTCCTGTCTTCCAGTGACTCCCAAACTAGCTCGTTTATCACATCAGTTATTGTGTTCTATAGTAGTTTATAGAAACAAATATGGTTGCCCTATCTTACACCCCCTTCAACTCATGTATTTGATACCTGTCATGTAGGTTGCCTATTATTCCGTGCAAGGGCCAAAGAAAGGTTCCATATCCCAATTCCTTCACTTCCCTGATACCAGTGGCGTAGCTAGGTCAAAAAGGGCCCCGGTGCAAAAATTTATTTTGGGCCCTCAGGCAAGATGGGCGCCTTCTTTTTTTTTTGCTTTGTGTTGCTGGTTGGGGCCCTCCAGAGCTGAGGCTGGGGGCCCCTGAGCAGTGGTTGGGGGCCCCGTGAAGGCCCGTGGGTCCTCTGAACTGTGCTTGGGAGCCCCCTGAGCGTAGGGGCCCCAGTGCACTGCACCGCCTAGCCCCATAGCAGCTATGCCCCTGCCTGATACATTTCCTAATCAATACCTCCAGCAGATGGAAGATTTAGAAACTGCTTCTCACCATCTGCTTAAATTATAAATCATCAAATGATACACAATATAAATTGCAAGGAAAGGGGAAATGACTCATGACTCACCAAAGTTGAAGGCAGCGACGGGAGAAGAACATATATCACGAACACACAAATATACACAATATTTCGGTTATTAAACCTTATTCATGTTGGAGAAAATGAGTCATGAGGCTCGGGAGGTGTGCACACGCCAAATGTTGCTACATGACTGGGTGGATTATCAATATGGCAGTGGGACTGAGATTTTCTATATAAATATGAGTTCAAGCAGATAATAAGAAAGTGGGAAGCAAAATTTATTCAAAAATAGAAAATAAAGAGAAGTATAGAACCTGTGTACTATAAAAGGGAGGCGAGGAGGTTAAAGAGGTTGATAAGAAGAGAACATAACAGAGTTAAGAGACAACAGCGTAATAGGGAATATTTAAAACAACTAAACAAGGATGTAATAATAGCGAAGACGATGACTAAAGATGGGTTTATGAAGAGTATTGTCAGTGCAGGGGGACCGTTGACTGATGCATCTAGAAATTTCTATGGCTATGTTAGAAAACTGAGGGGAAGAGAGAGTATTATAAAGAGAAGTAGAGAACTTGTGTACTATAAAAGGGAGGCGAGGAGGTTAAAGAGGTTGATAAGAAGAGAACATAACAGAGTTAAGAGACAAGTAGAGAACCTGTGTACTATAAAAGGGAGGCGAGGAGGTTAATGAGGTTGATAAGAAGAGAACATAACAGAGTTAAGAGACAACAGCGTAGTAGGGAATATTTAAAACAACTAAACAAGGATGTAATAATAGCGAAGACGGTGGCTAAAGATGGGTTTATGAAGAGTATTGTCAGTGCAGGGGGACCATTGACTGATGCATCTAGAAATTTCTATGGCTATGTTAGAAAACTGAGAGGAAGAGAGAGTATTGAGATGGTTATAGATAGGGATGAAGAAGAAGTTACTGAGGATTAGAAAAAGGCAGAGATTTTAAGTAAATGGTTCAGTGAGAGCATTAGGGACAATAAATCAGAAACAGGGGGTCTAAATTGGATAGCAAGCTTAACAACACAATTAGAAGACCAAAAAGTTGGAAATTCATCCTGAGGAAATCATGAAGGAACTAAGAAAACTGAAAAAAACATCAACGGGGTGGTATAGATAATATTACTACAGATGTCTTAAAGATAGCCGGATGTGACATTGTACCTTATTTTGAAATATTATTTAAATTGAGTCTTAATACTTGCTTCTTACCACATGACTGGAAAAGTGCAATAGCAGTGCCAGTACATAAAGGAAGGGTGAGAAATAGAGTAGAAAATTATGGGTCAATCTGTTTGAAATTAGTGGTAAGTAAATTAATGGACAGATAGATATGCAACCACATCTGAAATACATGTGAGGAGCGTAAGTGGTTCTCAAGTAGGCAACATGGGTTCAGGCAAGGATATTCATGCGAATCTCAGTTGGTGGGATATATGCAAGATCAATGGTGTAGCACTAGATCTTTCAAAGCCTTTTAACAGAGTGAGCCATAAAATGGTAGTAAATAAGGTAAAAACTATTAGAGTGGACGAGAAAGTGATTTGCTGGGTAGAAGAATTTTTAAAAGGTAGAAAACAGAAAGTTAGGGTAGGAAATGCAGTATCAAAAGAAGTGGAAGTAAAAATGGGGGTGCCACATGGTAGTGTATTGGGACCATTGCTAATGAATAATTGTGTTGATGGTTTACTATCAGAAATTGAATTGTTTGCAGATGACATAATGCTATATAAAAGGATCAAAATGGCAGAGGACTGTAAACAGCTTCAGGGTAATCTCGACACGATATCTAGTTGGGGTGGTAAACATGGAAAGAAGATAAATGCAAAGAAGAGTCAGCTTATTAGATTCACAACTTAATACTAAAGGTTGATTATAAGATGGGTAAAGAATTGCTTGTTGAAGACTTGAAATGTAAATATCTTGGCATTACATTTGATAACAAGCTTAACTGGGCAGGACACATTGGACAGGTGGTAGGAAATGGTTTCAAAATTCTGCACTTGTTGGAGTGAGTGATGAAGGAATGTAGGAGAGAACTAAAGGAATTGGGTTACAAAACTTTGGTCTGACCATTGCTTAAATATGGTAGTGTAGTATGGGACCCACATTTTGAGTATCAAATACAGGAGTTGGAGAGGGTACAAAAAAGGGCTGCTAGATTTGTTTCTAGAAATTGCTGCAGAACTCAATTGGTAGCAAATATGATAAAAGAGTTGGAATGGGATTCATTGCAAGATAGGAGGAGGGTGAAGAGGATCACGGGAGTGCACGAGGTGTATACTGGTGATAAGGCATGGAAAGATATTGGTGTAAGAATTGAAAGTAATGCATGGAAGGGAAAAGATGACCATGACCACAAGCAGGCACTTGATTTCAGGCATAAGGGTGTGGGAAGATTTTCTTTCGTAGGTAAGAGGATCAGTCATTGGAATAAGTTACCAAGAGAAATGAGGAATAATTTACCAAAAACGTTGAAAGAATTTAAAGTTAAAACTTGTAGAGGGCAAATCTAGTGCAGGAATGGGGGAAGTGGGTGTGGAGGAAAATTGCCACCGGAGCAATACAATACATTGATTTACCGTTGATCTCAATATAAGAGACTGGCTCTGTGGATGTGGAAAGTTGTCAATTTATAGATAACAATTGCATAACAAAATAATGCATACGCCAGAAAATCTACAATCATTGCATTCATGGAACATTAATTATGTCAACTTCATTGCAATTTTAATTAAAGATTATAAAATAATGTGCAAGGGAAGGAAAGGAACTGGTATACAGAATCTTTGTTAGGCCGTAGCATTTAAGTTGGGGTAATTTGGGATCTACATGATGGGTATCAATTATAGGAGTTGGAGCAAGTGAAAGCTGTGTTAGCTAGATTTGTGTGCAGATATTGCTGAAGAACATAGGGTAGCTGGAGATCGAAATTCCGCTATAACAACTTTCTGGCGCACGAAGTACGGATTGCATACGTCAATCGTAAGACGTATGATTTTCAAGCGGTAATTAGGTTTTAATACTCACTTTATCAGCACGCTATCGCTAGAATTAGGTACTTTCCGAAGTAGCCTAGTTCTACCGATGGTTTGCTGCTCCAGGGTGTTGAAAATAATCTTGTGATCGACTGCCGCAATATTATGAAGTGATTACCATGCGCGGCGGGAAATAGTTGTTGAGAAATTGCGATCTTCAGGTTAACACAGAAGTGGATTTTTTTATTAACTTTTTTAGATTTCTTAAATGATGTCACTCCATTCGAATTAAATATTTCCATATATGACGTGATCTATGCAGCTTGGACAAAAATGATGACTAATTCCATCATACAGAAAAAGAAACGAGAATATAAGTACTTAATTTAGGCACTCTCATTACCGTCGTACTGTTATTACCTCAGTCACTAGTGGTTAACTCATATTGTGAGTTGATCTCTGGTAGGCGTATTAGTGTCAGTACTGTGTGCTAATAGCCAAGGAGAAACAAAGTTTTACGAGAGAATAATCTTACTTACCGATCTTCAATACTCCCACTCTGCTTCTACTTCAGACATATTACCATCGCATTCGCGCAGGTTTACAGCAACACGCGTAGGCCTGTCATTTGATAGTTATAGCATTATCAGGCATATTCGTAAGCGCGCACACATACACACTGCTGGCACGTCAATTTTTCGTAAGTATATGGTGCATCTTACTTTTAGCATTAAAAAAAGAAAAAATTTATGTTGGAAAAATCAATTTGTATACGTGAAAGAACCATGGTATCAATATTAACAGCAAGACAGCTTCGCTCCCAATTCAGAGGACCCTATGTAACGACTTTGTTCTAATCTTCAATCAAATCTTGAACGCGAGGACACAGGCTCAACATGGCAAAAAATGCGAAGAGTGGTTTTAAAATGCTGTATTCAGTATGAACTAAGCACGACTCATTAATACAGCCATCACATAACCTATGAAAGTGACACTAAACTCATTTATGTATTGTTAACCATTACCACTGTTGGTGGTTCAAGAGCAGAGACAAACGCTTTATGTTGCGATCTTTGTCATGATCTTTGTTAACCCAAGGTTATGAAAGTTCAGTGTTGCCAACTCAAAGGAAATGTCAAAACAAAACTAAACTCCTGCCGTTCTCTATCAAATTATATTTACTAACTCTAACGAATGGAGAGAAATACCGTCAATGTTGTGCATTCGTAATATTCGGTTGATAAATAGATATGATAATAATTATAAGGAACCGGATTCGTTTTTCTCTAACCACAGCTTGCCTGCTAAGATTTAATTGTGGAGCATTAATTTCTTTCATTTACAAATAGTAGACTAAATTTTGCTATTTTACACAATCACAGCTGCAAATTACAAGTCTTCAACGTCTGTCTTTTTTTATTTCCGTTCTCTTGATGCGAACGAGACAGATAAATACGTGATTTGATTTGTGAAAATATTGTCAGGGCCGCATTTAAGCTTTGTGGGTCCTTAGGCTACACATGCTGGCCCCCCTGTCGGCAGTGGCCCCTCTGACCGGAGGCTTAAAAATTCTCTTTAATTCGAAATTCGGCCCCAAAAAAATTATTGGCGACTTTTTTTTAGCTCTACCACTTTTGATGCGTGCCCCCTCTCTATGGTGCGGGCCTCCCTTTGTGATGCGGGCCCCTAGGCTACAGCCTATGTAGTCTATGCTTAAATGCGGCCCTGATTCGAGTAGGCGGAAACAAGAAAAGGGATGAGGAGTGAGTAAGTATACCTGGTTTTTTCCGTTTCTTGTTCTTTACCTTAATTTTTTTGAGTGCAATTTCCATACCCTCTTACTTTTGTACGTTAAGGATTTTTAATTAAGTCAGTGTTTTCGGCAAATTGTTCAGCATTCCCTTTGGTAATACACGTTTGATATTCTCAGTGTCTTAGATGTTCTTAGATTCGTCGCTAGATCCGCATTTCAAAGGTGTCGATACGCTGATTTCTCTGATCTTCTTCGTTAAGTGTCTTGTTCCGCCATCCAGACACTGGACATCACATTTCTCTCTTCGTTATCATGGGCAACAGACCTCTATTACCAGTCCTAGCCCTCTACTGTAGCCAGAACTTCTTCCTGCGCTAAACTGAATGTCGGTCATCGATTTTTCCTTCCAGGATCATTTGCACCAATTGGTATTTAGCTCCACGCAGAATGTGATCCACATTTTGTGTCGTTTGACTATAGTAAGAAGTGCTCGGATCTTCACTGCTTCACTGTTTTATACCTTTTGGTTTCATGATATTCTTCTCTGGATGTTTATCGCAAAAGATACACAATATATTGTGATAAATGGATTTATTTATTTTATTATTATTATTTTTATTACTATACACAGTGGGATAAGCATTTTAAGATCCGTGTGACGGTCAAAAACTGTAGCAGTCTTCAACTTTCGTTTCTTCAGGCTGATCTCTAGCTCATTCGATCTATATGCAGGGGCGTAGCTACTATGGGGCTAGGCGGTGCAGTGCACCGGGGCCCTCACGCTCAGGGGGCCCCCAAGCATACCTCAAGGGGCCCCAAAGCGCACCTCTAGGGGCCTTCAAGCGCAGTTTAGAGGGCCCCACGAGCCTTCACGGCAAACTGGCGACCTTTTTTTTTTTTAGCTCTACCGTCGCCTAAGGGGCCCCTGAGAGTACAAGAGCCCCTCACTAAGGGCCCTCGCTGTGCTCAGGGGGGCCCCAACCACTGCTCAGGGGCCCATAAAGAATAATTCAAGGGCCCTCATCCTCAGTTCAGGGGGCCCCTACCAGCACACAAAGCAAAAAAAAGGTCGCCCATCTGGCCTGAGGGCCCAAAATAAATTTTTTGCACCGGGGCCCTTGTTGACCTAGCTACGCCACTCTATATGACAAGTTCTTCCTCGCTGTTGGCAAATAATTTAGATTCGTCAGTAAAACGGAGAGTATGTATTTGTCTTCCTGCTATATAGATACGACCTTCCAGCCATCTAGTTAATTTCCCACCTCACATTTCCCATAGCTTCGGAGACAGTAAGCGTTTTGTTTGACCCTCTCTGGAAATACGAAATTCCCGTGGAAGTTTCTTAATAGCCTTGACTATTACTGAGTTAGTTGTTGTTATACAGCATATTACACTCCAAAGCCGTTTTCCTTGAAATATCTTTACAATTCTGACATATACACTTTTTATAATGTCACCTATAATTAGCTTAAGTTTTTGGCACTAGTTTATTGAACCCTATATAATGGCAGAGAATTAGAAAGTTAATATCAACAACGTAAAATAAAATTTCCAGTGTCTTAAAATTCAGATAACTCAAGACTATCGACGGTGAAAAAAGTGTGATGGCATTTAATTGCGATAGAGTGCTTTCCTTAGACACTTATTTTTCCGCTTTGCCCTATAATAATTTTAATTTCAAATTCTTTTAGCGTTTTTGGTAAATTATTCATCATTTCTCTGGGTAATTTAGTCCAATTCATGACCCTTTACCTACAAAAGAAAATCATCCCACAACCTTATGCCGAAATCGAATTCCAGTTTGTGGAAATGGTCATCTTTTTACTTCCAAGCACCCTTACTTTTCCACCAATATCTTTCCACGCCTCATCACCAATATACGTCCTGTACACTCCCATGACTCACCCCTCTCCTGTCTTCCAATGAATCCTATTTCAGCTCCTTTATCACATCAGTTACTGACTGTATCCTACAGTAATTTCCAGAGACCAATTAGTAACGCTTCTTTGCACGCCCTCCAGCTCCTGTAATTGATATCCAAAATGTGGATCATGCGTTACCTCTCATGCGTTATTATTGTGGTGCCATTGTTCAAGAGGATAACGCTGATCCATATACGGCAAGTGTCTCTGTCAACTGTCTGTTGACGTCGAGGTATCCGCGTGCCCAGCAAGATGGCCAGATCCATCCTCGATAGGACATGTGCGGTACCAGCTCGGAGTCAACTCCAGCCCAGTGTCAGTATCCGGGATATCCAGGATCAGTTACAATAGTTGTTGGGCAGCTTGTCTCAAGAGAGGATACAACGGCTTTATACCACAATTCCCAATCGAATAAAGCATGGATGCACTCCAGAAGGGGTGCAGTGTCATACTGCCTAGTTATTTGTCGATTTGACCCGATTTCGTAATCACTAATACAGTATCACGTACCTTCTCAACACTTGAGGGTTTACTTTTTTTGTCAGGCAGTGCATGCCTCTGCTGCCGTTGTCAATGGCGGCGGAGTACTGATCGCTGAATTGGCATTTTTGTTCAATCAATGTTGGGAACATTTCACGTGTCGTCGCAGTAGATCATTTCCCATTGTGCTGTCATCATGGTGACTCATTGGTTAGACAATGTCGCTACAGTGACATGGAAGATGGTTTTCTTACCTGGTGAGGCAGGCTGGACCCTGGACCCGGAAGGAGGTGGCGGAGGAGGCGGCTGCACGACGGGAGGCGGCGTGGCCGGTGGCTGAGTTGGTGGCGGCGGTGGGGGCGGTGACGGCGGCTGCGGTGGGGGTGGCGGAGGCGGTGGCGCCGCCACGGGGGTCGGGGGCGGCGCGGGCGGCCGCCGCGGAGGCTGTCGTCGAGGCGGAGGGGTGGGGGGCGGTGTCGTCACTTCCACCTCCACTGCAATGCAGAACGGAATACAATGTCGCAATGTAATCTTGGCAAGTTCGCTTTCGACGGCGTGCTCTGTCGTTATTCTCAGATCAGCTGCATGCGTTGAGACAGCCAATGCTGGTCCTGTCATCGAAGCATAGAAATGAGGGACAATGAATTTTTAATGGAAATAGCTGCATCGACATTATGAAGCAAAGTACAGCGAAATAGATAACCGTGATTCACAATGTTTCATTGTTATTATTATTTTTTTTAAAAAATGAATCTTCGAGTGAAAGGCTGAGATGTAATTCCAATCCATATGCAGTCAGAACCGAGCGGATACAACTGACTAATTTGACCAACAGGAGCTATGACTAAGGGTCGGCCATAGAAGCCGACTTGGATTCAGATTTCATTATACGATTATTATATGTGGTACGGAATGGCTAAAAGAGGTCCAGAGGGACCTACAACGGATCAACATAGAAAATCTCGAAGACCGCATTGAGTGTCATAAGAAGATCACAAATGCTAATTTGAAGCAAAGAACAACACGACAATCTGGAAAGAAATGGACAGATAAACGGAAGAGAGAGCACTCCGAGAGGATGAAGAGATTTTGGGAAGAAAAGAGGAAAAACAGCTGAAGATTAAATCGTGATTTCAAGTTCAATCGCTCTCTTGAAGGGGAATGATCGCAAATAATAATATTAATATTCAGTTCGCCATGTTATCTTTAAAGGGTTATATTTACATTATTTACACACTGATATACAATGATTCAAAATAGAACAACTAAGGGGCGTCCTCAGTAGCATATAGTGGAGAAATTGATACACTTGATTTCATGATAATCACATTGAACTGGCGGTATAGCCTAAATAGCCATATGCTAGTGCAAAAAAAAAAACGATTACGGCATGAGAGGATAACTGAGTGGGTGTTTCGTCAGTCAGAAATTTACTTAACGGTTACAGGCATCTAACTCGAGTGAAGAGAATCTTGGGAGTGTGCAAGGCGTATATTAGTGAAGATATAGGTGGAAGGGAAGAGATGGCCATCACCACAAGCTGGCACTCGATTCCGGGCACAAGGGTGTGGGAAGATTGTCTTTCGTAGGTAAGAGGACCAGGGACTGGAATAAATTACCAAGAGAAATGATGAATAATTTACCTAAAACGCTAAAATAATTTAATGTTGAAATTAGTGGAGGACAAAAGTAGATGGGAAAATTGGTGTGTGGGAAAATTGCCACTGGAGCAAACGCTCATCGAAATTAAATTAAAATTTTAAAAAATATCAACGATCGAGAATAGGAGTTGTGGGGAACAAAGTAGCTTTGCGCCAACTGGCGTCCATAAGTTGCTTCCCATTGCCACCCATTTCTCCCGATAGAGCCCACTTGCATGATAGCTTGCAGCCACTCGGCGACGGCCGCTGGGTCTAGCTTCAAGCAGATTGACCTTGAGCCGCCTCTGTTAACTGAACGGACTATAGTAAGACTTAAAAATCAAGACAGAGGTGGAACACGCGGGAATTAGAAACTGTCTTATCCGGACTTTCAAGACTAAACGAGTTAACTTACCAGTACGCCCGCGGAATGTCTGACTGATACCGAAGCTGCTAATAATAAACACTGAAAGATAAACGAATTAGATCAAACTCGATTTAGTACTAACTCCATACTAGCGATATATCCTTATTATGTGACTCTAGCGGAAATGTTATTTTTTCACCGTCGACGCCACTGCAGTAGTCAGATGTTCGAGTGTCAATAATGGATCCATCGTCAAACGGATCAAATGCTGTCTTATAATTTAATTTATTGCTTTGGGACGCACGATCTGATGGCAATTTCCTTACTCATCCATCTTTCCCCTTTCTTGTTCCCGCCTACTTTTGCCCTTTACGAATGTTAATTTTAAATTCTTTCAGCGTTTTTGGTAAATTATCCATCACTTCTCTTGACAATTTATTCCAATCCCTGACTCCCATACCAACGAAAGAAATTTCCTCATTCCTTTGTGCCTAAAATCGAGTGCCAGCTTATGATCATAGTCATCTTTTCCCTTCCAGGCACCTCTCTTAATTTTTCCACGTGTCATCACCAATATCCGTTTTGTACACTCCAACACTCTCTTGACTATCCTCCTATCTTCGAATGAACCCCATCCCAGCTCCCTTATCATATTACTGATTGTATCCAGCTCCTTTATCATAATATTTACACAATCATCATCGTCCATTGCTTCCGCCTGCTTTGCACACAAACCTCCCAATTTTCCTGTTTCTTCCTACCGACTCCCCGTGAACAGCTAGGTCCATTCCTCTCCACTCAGCCATCTATCCCTTTGTCTTCCTTTGAGAAGTTTACCTCGTATTTTTGTTTAATGAATTGAAGTGGTAAATTATGGGAATGCTAAGTAGTGTCTACCGTGACAGACTAAAGACGTTGATTTTAAATAAAAATTCAAATAACATTTTTTCTTGTTCATGTCAAAGGGAAAATGTTGGTAAGATGTTTGTATGCTGTCGCAGCTTTGAAACAGTCACTGGTATGATGTCTGCTGTTCGCAAAATTCACATAAAATTCCTACTAATGAATGAGTGTGCTACTGACATGAATTAAGAAAGAAGATTGGTAGAGTAAATAACCAGGAAATTGTGTATCTCAGGAACAGAGTTGTAACCATCCACTCACCTTCCTCCACTTCCCCGTTTTCGTCCGGTCCCAGCGCTCCCTCTGAAACAAAAAAAGCATTACGCAGTGAGCATGTAGTGTTTACACGCGGTGGCGAGAACAGCTTTTAATTAATGGTAAACATCATCCGACAGTGAATCCCCATCCACGCCATTCGTGCAACTAGACAAATCACAAGGTTCAAGCAACAGGAGGCCAAAGGACGCTTCCAACTGGGAAAGTCAAAACGCGGATTAGAAGCATCTCCACACCTGTCATGCCTGCACAAACCACACGTGTCATATCGACGCAGGCTGTAACCTCAACGTCAATCTATCAAAAGTGATCAATCTGCCGACTCAGTTTATCATCAACATATAGATCATCATAACTTTCAACCCACGCATAAAAGTATTCTTCTAGCTCGAACTACACCGAAGAGCCACAGAAACTGGTATAGGCATGCATATACAAACACAGAGATATGTAAATACTCAGAGTACGGTGTTACCGTCGGCAACGCCTATATAAGACAACAGATGTCTGGCACAGGCGTTAGATCTGTTACTGCTGCTACCATGACAGGTTATCACGATTTAAGTGAGTTTGAACGTGGTGTTGCAGTCGGCGCACGAGAGATGGGACACAGCATCTCCGAGGCAGCGATGAGGTGGGGATTTTCCCGTACGACCATTTCACGAGTGCACCGTGAATATCGGGAATCCGGTAAAATATCAAATCTTAGACATCGTTGCAAGAACAGGACCAACGACGACTGAAGAGAATCGTTCAACGTGACAGAAGTGAAACCCTTCTGCAAATTGTTGCGGATTTCAATGCTGGGCCATCAACAAGTGATAACGTGCGAACCATTCAACGAAACATCATCGATATGGGCTTTCGGAGCCGAAGGCCCACTCGTGTACCCTTGCTGAGTGAATAAAACAACGCTTTACGCCTCGCCTGGGCCCGTCAACACCGACATTGGACTGTTGATGATTGGAAACATGTTGCCTAGTCTGACGTGTCTTGTTTCCAATTGTACGGGTATGGAGACAACCTCATGAATTCATGGTCCCTGCATGTCAGCAGAGGACGGTTCAAGCTGGTGGAGGCTCTGTAATGGTGTGTGGCGTGTGCAGTTGGAGTAACATACGACCCCTGATACGTCTAGATACGATTCTGACAGGCGACACGTACGAACGCATCCTGACTGATCACCTGCATCCATTCATGTCCATTGTACATTCCGACGGACTTGGACAATTCCAGCAGGACAATGCGACACCCCATACGTCCAGAATTGCAACAGAGTGGCTCCAGGAACACTCTTCTGGGTCCAAACAACTCCGCTGGCCACCAAACTCCCCAGACATGAACATTATTGAGCATATCTGGCATGCCTTGCAGATGCAGATATGCACCTAAGGAGAAATAACTTCTCCATAACCTAGGAATGGTTCAGAAGAGATCTCCCCACCCTCTTACTCTTACGGATTTATGGACAGCCCTGCAGGATGCATGTTGTCAATTCCTTCCAGCTCTACTTCAGATATTAGTCGAGTCCATGCCACGTCATGTTGCGGAACTTCGCGGGGGCCCTACACGATATTAGGCATATGTACCAGTTTCTTTGCCTCTTCAGTGTATAACATTCGACGTGAATGCAAAACAATCTAAAAGACAGATTCAAACATCATAGTATCAAAGACATATAGGAGGGATTATCCAATTGAACATTGCCCCCACAGTGCGAAACGTCATCTCCAAACATACTTCATGCTCTGGAAGTAAGGATGCTTGCTTGACGAGACGTCTTAAGGAACGCTCGAGGGGATATAGACGTATTCATGAAATATACTCTTAAGTCCATGTCTCCGACCATGTTTGTTTAATGTGATTAATAGCGCGGGAATCGATTTTGTCGATTGTGTAAGACTGCGGAAACGGGAGCCGTGAATTTGAAGGGCGGTCTGTTGACGCCACTTGAGGACGAGGTCGCTGTCCGACCTCCAGACCGCCGCTGATAGCCACCGGCCGAAGTCCGACTTCCTGCAAACTGCAACACCTACAGCACAGTTCACTGCCCCCAAGAATTCGTTTTTATGTCAAGGCGCGCAGACTCGGGATACGCACTGTCCTCGGATAGAGCAAGCGACGTGCTGATATACAGAGGCCCCGCTGAGAGTGGGAGAAGGCGCATATCTCCGCAGCCCTCATCAAGGCCTCATTAAAGCATAGGCTACACAAAGGGGGGCCCGCACCTCAAAGAGGGGGCCCTCACCACAACACTGGGTCCCCCCGCCCGAGCTAGTAGTAGAGCTAAAAAAAAAGGTCACCCATAAATTTCGAATTTCATCATTAATTGTTGGAAGCAGCCAGGGCAAATGCCGACAGGGGGGCCCGCACCACATGTATAGCCTAGGGGCCCACAGAGCCAAAATGCGGCCCTGGCGCTCACCACTAGATTCTCTGTAAAGAAGTATTCGCACGCAACTCGAAAAAACAGGCGCCAGCACCTTAAATCTATAGCTACTAATAAAAGTCTAAGCTTTGTAATTTTGCAGCCGTGTCCGTAACGCTGTGGTGTCACGCACCCATTCTTCTTCGCTGCATTAACAACGACCAAAGATATTACTACATAGTAGAAGTTGTAAGTTTTATTTAATAACAGTTGTATTTAGTTAGGCATCCTCGAAGAAATGAATTGCCAAAACACTTGAAATAAAAATAGATATTTCTTCTAAATCAACATATTAATTATTCGTTGATTTTGTTTATTTACATTCAGTCGATGTCGATGTTTTCTTATATTCTCTGCCCAGAGATATTACTGTTACAGCAAACTAAAAAATATGTACCACGTTACATCATTTTTAATGTTATGAGCGTTATTTAATAACATCTGTATTTAGTTAAACAACTACGAGGAAATAAAAATTGTATCCAATCCAATGTGTTAAGCCTCGTATCCACTTGAGCACACTCAGGCGAATGAGCCGCTCATTCATTTGAGCGCGCTCGTTCGAGCGTGCTCAAGGAAAAAGAAATTTTGGTCGAACGAGCCTGGTTTCAGTGCTCAGAAAATGCTCGGCTATTGACGTGTCGTCACGCGTAGCTGCAGCCTATTTATTATTATCCACACGATGTCAAAACAGAGAAGAAAATTACCAAGTTGATGGATTAGAGAAAGTCATCGTCTGCGAAGAAATTATCTTAATAATTTAAATCGCGAATTTACTTTAGAAGATGACAATGAGCTATTTCAAAACTTTACGAGATCGATTTAGAACATTTGCTGTCATAATTTGGACCTCATATTAAAATGCACGATACGCCTATGCATGAGGCGATCCCACCAGAAGATAAAATTTATAATAACTTTAAGATTCCTAGCCTCAGGAAGTCCCTACACAAATCTGCAGTATATGTTCAAAGTATATAAACAAAGAATCTCATCCGTTTTGTACTGGTAGTCTGTGATGGCACTATTGAGTCACTCCTAAATGATATGAAGGCTGGTACCTATTTTTAATTTGTGTTTACAAATATAGATTTAAAGGTTATTTTTATGTTTTTTTTAAATTATGGCATTAATTTCAAGTTTTTAATAAAATTGGTAAAACAATTATATTGCCTGGCACAAAATCAATATGATTTTAGGCACTTAGGATCTGAATTTCGTAACACCAAATTCAATCAAAATTCGTTCAGCTGTGAGAAATACTATTAAAAAAAGACTAACCACTTCCCGTTATAGAAGTTCTCTTCTGTTTAGATCGTTTTCGCCTGAATGACCCTAGCTGGCTTGTTATTTTTTTCTTTACATCATCAATACTAAAGTTTAATATCTTGCTGATTTCACGCCATGCACCTTATTTTTTGGTTCGATTATAATACAGGGGCGATCCCATAACACCTTCTCTGATTCATACGCATCAATTAGAGTTAAGCAAGTTTCATTGTCCCACGTGCTCGCGCTCATTGTAAAACCGCCAAATACCGTCCACACTGAGCGCCGAACAAACACTGGCTCGCCTTTGAGCATTCCAAAATACCGACAACCGATCGGCTCGCCCTGAGCGCGCTCGCTGTCGTTCGTTGCGAGCGTGCTCAGGCGTCCACACTTGAGCCGCTCGCTTCACTGAGCGGCTCATTCGCCTGAGCGTGCTCTAGTGGATACGAGGCCTTAGACGAACTTTCAAGGTATATACATTCGTTGTAGATATTTTCGCCACATTCTATGCGTCTGTAATGGTAAACTGGAAGAAGTGAATTGCAAAAACACTGAATTAAAAGTATATGAATAGTGAGTGTAGGCTTTTCCGGCGAATAAATAACAATAAATCTTCTCGGGTTTGCAGCTGGATTTTATTAAAAAGCGTAACGGCAAGATCACCGGCACATAATTGACCTGATGATGGCTGCTGAGCTAGTTGCCGAAAGCTTGTCGCTTTTTAATAAAATCCGGCTGCAAACCCGAGAAGATTTGTTGTTATATGAGTAGTGTTTAAATTAAAATAATAATTATAAGATAATTTTTATTACTGATGTCATTATGTCAGCCACATAGAATTAGTTCCTAAGGGTCAAATTTATTTATTTACTTATTGCTTTACGGCTAAGGTCATTAGAGGCGGGATGGGACTGGGGACAAGGAAAGGGAAAGAATTCGGTCATGGCCTTTTTGAAGGAAGCATCCCGGCATTCGCCTTGAGTGATTTGGGGAAACCATGGAACACCCAAATCTGGATTCCCGGACGGGGATTCCAACCCGCGTCCTCCCGAATGCGAGGCCAGAACGTTAGGTCAAATTTAGATTACGATACAGTGAACGTATTCATAAACGGGTGACAGAAGTTATGATTTACGAGCTTCAATATTGGTGGAGGTTGTGGTTAGGTTGAAATGCAGCCAAGACCAGAATGACAGCTAACGCATTTTTTTACAGCATAATTCACTATGATATTAGTATTATAAATAATTCAAGGTGTTTTGATTGACGCCTTGCCGATGGAAGTTGTTCACCATTTGTTGCGCTGAATGTGGCACGGAGCAGGAATAAAACTGATATTACATAAATTTTCATTCGCAGGGAAGGTTGGCAGGGATTGGAATAAATTAACACGGAAAGGAATTTAAAATTAAAATCTATACATGGCAAAAGTAGACGGGTGGAGGAATTTAACACTCGGAGTATATAAAACAAAAAATAATAAGGTAGAATTAATTAGATGACTAAGGGAATTGGCACCGAAGAGTGCGCTCCAACGCAATTAAATTCAGTTCATCACATAGTACAGCGTAAGGTTTTGGATTCCTACTGTATTAATGCTCTACTGATGTGATTACTGGATGATCTACCGGTAAGTTCCTTTTATTTTCAGTACTTTTTTTACGAAATCACAATCTAAAAAAAAAATTCTTCGTTTGTACTGCTCAACATATTTGTCGTTTATCATAAAATAAGTTCATTGCTCCTTTTCTACAAATCAATGCTTCTTGCTCTTTACTATTTTGTTTGCTTATGGCTTTACGTCCCGTCGACGTCAAGGTGATTACAGGCGGGAAAGGACAGTGGGAAACGAACGGGAAGGAATTCGGCCATGGCCTTTTGAAGTGATTTGGGGGAACCATGGAAAATCCAAATCTGGATGTATACGCGGATTCAAACCCGCTTCCTCCCGAATGCGAGGCTAGAGTGTCACAACTACTACACCACGCTCGGTTTTACTATTCTGTGCGTCCACTACGATTATGGTTCAATATACACTTAAGAACTGACGCAGTGATCGTGCCAACTTCCCACGATCACGCCATCTATCCATTCTTGGATCTGGCCACTCCACGCAACAATGTTACCATCTCAACATTACCAAGGGAGCGTGCACAAACTACGTGGCTCGGTCCAGGGGGGGGGGGAGGGGTTGGCTGGAAGGCCACACTG
The DNA here is from genome assembly GCA_031002005.1 of Vandiemenella viatica. Classification (NCBI taxonomy): domain Eukaryota; kingdom Metazoa; phylum Arthropoda; class Insecta; order Orthoptera; family Morabidae; genus Vandiemenella; species Vandiemenella viatica. The sequence goes on along the minus strand of CM061918.1, from coordinate 102,116,734 downwards.
GGCTACGAGGGGGAGGGGTGGTTCCGAAGCCAGGCCACGTAGCTTTCCTTTCATAACATTTTTCTCGACTAAAAAGAGGAGCAGAACACACAACAGCATGTGAAAATTTATTTCCCTCATTTAATTATCTCATTATGTAATTTACAATCATGTGACAAGAGAAAACAGCACAAAATATCTTCTGGAACAAAAATGAAAAAAGCTACGTGCTACGTGAGGGGGGGGGGGGGGGTTCTCAGGAAGCCAAAATGGAGCTACGTGGTTTATGCACGCTCCACAACAAACGTGACAGAAGGAAAACTAAGACAAACTATTGTATGAAGCAAACAGGAATGGCTTGACCTTGTCACCAGACAATAACTATCGTAATTTTAGCCACGAAAACATTTACATCTCTTCATGCCTAAATCTGCAGCGGGCGTTGACCGTCTGTTTATTTGTTACGGTATCACGTAAAAACTTCTGAATTGTTTTGAATGAGATTTTCACTGTTTCAAAGTTTATGACCTAGCTTAAAACCTGCGTTATGTCTCTACAAGACTGGGGTACGGCGTAAGAAATGATGATTTGTTCGTATCGTGAACAAATCGACGCCAAAGATTCTCAATACAATTCCGACCACAGATTTTACATACCATCAACGATAAAAACCTGAATTATGGCTAGAAAGTTCAGGATCTGACATAAATGCACAGCGACTTTCAAACATTAATGTTAGTTTATTACGAACAATTTGTGGATACGATTTCACGATATTTTGAGAATCCTGGCCAAAGATTCTACAATCCCCCAAAGATATCACTTGTTGGTTATTTTGTCTGTGCGTTAACCTAAATTCCTAACAACATGACGCAAATAAAAAGTTCACAACTACACGAAACATTCATAACGTCTGAAAATCGAGAAAACGGATTCATGAAATTATGAAATGCGAAACAGTAGAATTTACAACAGTAATCCACGTATTAATTTTCTTTTGAAAATACTATTTGTGCGGTCGCGTAGCTCAGGCGGTAGAGCGGAACGAAACCCCAGTGCTTCTCAGCCTGTCATCGGATGAGTACCGTGGAGCAACCCCGCGGGAGCCCACTCAGTCATTTCCATCCCTAGTGGCAAGGGTTAGTGTGGAGCGCGGAACTCTATCTCCGTGAATCCTGAGAGAAAACAGCTGCAGATCTAGCAGCATATACAAATCGTAGTTTGCTATTTAAAAGTTTCGGAAATGACTTAAAAATGCTACAGTAATTTCTTTCGTCAGCAGCTTAGTAGATAAGCGGTAATGCTTAGGCCTCGAATTCGGGAGGACGTGGGCTCGAATCTCCGTCCGGGCATCCAGATTTCGGTTTTCCACGGTTTCCCCAAATTACTGCAGGCGAATGCCGGGATGGTTAATTTAAAAGACCGTGGCCGAATCCCTTCCCTTTCTTGCCTTCTGTCGTTTCTCGGCTCTAATGACCTCGACGTCGACGAGGCGTAAAGCCAGAAGTAATAAAATAAAATAAAATATTTTTCTCCACTTTGGTGCGCGCCGTTCAAACTGCAGTAAATGCTTGTACTGTTATAAGAAACTTATACTTTATTTTCAAGAACGATGACAGTAATTTTTCTTGGATTTCATATTTTCTTTTCTGGCCGCAGCAGCGTCATCTACGGCACACTCTGGAACTATTCCGCCTACCACCATGACTGCATCCTCACACGGTTTTACGTTGTGCTCGTATTTTCACCAGCGTCTGTATGAGATGGACCAGCAATGATTCCTCACTACTGCCGTTTCGCGACACACCTCACTTCATTACATGATAAGCTTTCCATATTTGTCTCCGCACCCGTAGTTCCATTCTGGCTGTCTGCTTGCTTTCCACGTTTGTACTCAATTCTCTCTTCTAGCACCATCCCTCCATTTTCTTCATGTCATTCCTACTGCATTATTTTCCGAATCTTGCATGTCTTCCGTTTGCCATGGAAGTCTGGTCTGTGTATTTCTCTTAACGTGACCCAGCCAACGTATCGAATCGCCAGTCCCATTTGTTTCCATATTGTATCAGTTCTTGAATTGCTTGCTTTCGGCATTGTATTTGAAAAAAAAATTCTCGGGAAACTAACGAAATGAATCCGGTGATAATACACCACGTTCCGACTAGCAAAGTGTCTGTAGTATTATCTGTTGACGGTAGAAAACTTACTTAACATACTTCGTTGTTTTAACTTTTTATCTGCCTCAAACCAGTCACTGTTCCCTACCATTCTTCTCACGCAGCAGTAATAACTCTTTTGCGTTTTTTTAACTATAAACGTGTTCGTAGTTCACATCTTAGGAAGAACTCATCCGAAAGAAATAAAAGACTTTCGCTTACAATTAGGCATATATAAGAAAGATTAACTTTTTACTATAGGTAACATCAGAAGTCAAGAACTGTAGAGGAATAATGTTACTCATTTTTTGAAGCTTTTCGGTAGCGGAGCGACTAAAGGGAATGTAGATGCGGAAGAGAAATCGGCCATGAAGTTTACCAAGGAACCATTGCGGCAATTGTGCGGAATTATTTTGGAAAGTCACAGGAAATCCAAACCTGGTTTGCCGAAAATCAAAATCGAACCCGGCTGAATGCAAAGGTGGAAAAGTTTACGCTCAGGCCCCAAGAACCCCGAAAGAGCAGACTATGTGAGCAGATAACTGAGAATGTTAGTTACGACAAATACCTGGAAATATTAGCAGAGGCACAGGACAACAAACTGCACCATACCAGTCAAGTTGAGGAGAAAAAAAATCTATGTGTAAGTTAATTATTGTAATATCTTTGAAAACTGTGTGGCAGGAAATAAAATCCATATAGCTGTTTGCACGACAGGAGAAAACTCTAGGGATTCAAGAAGGATGTTAGAAAACGATCTGCGAGACGATATGAAAAAAAGTGGATTGTAGTCAGCAACATTTTCTTCTACTATAGGACCTACGCATTCAACTGTTGTGTTAGAGCTTCGATCATCTGATAATTCGGATGCAAAAAAGTCGGGGGCGGTGAGGAAGAATGTCACGTATTCACAATGTGTTTGATCATTTTGGCTGTTCCTCCCGAAAACACCTAACCAAGGGTACAATGAACACCAACACTTTAAATTTAAAAAGCTGGAAACCATAAACAATTATTATTATTATTACTAGCTGGTACCCACGACTTCGTTCGTGTTTGTAAAGAATTTTGATTGACAGCTACCGACATCTAACCACCATAGTGCACGATGGGAGACTCGATGCTATTACCACACACAAACGCTATGTATTTCAGGCAGCAAAGTAAAATATACGGACACACATATCTATGGTCGAAATACGAAAATATCCTTCATCGACCAATTTCAACCACCATATCTCCCACACTACCACAGTTACCGAAACTCGGCCAACGTTGTTATCGACGGGTGATTCTGTGTTACTACCACACAAAAACACCAGTGATCTGCGCTATGTAGTTTTGGCTGAAAAGTGATACACCATGACACATACGTTTTTGGTACAAATATGAAAGTGCCGCAGGTCGACCACTTTCAACCACCATATCTCCCACATCCCCATAGCTACAGACATCTAACCACCATAGTACACGATAGGAGACACGATACCACTACCACACACAAACACCAATGGTGTATGCTAGGTAGTTGTGGCAGCAGAGTGACATATACGGAGACACATGTCTTTGGTCGAAATACGAAAATATCCTTGATCGTCCACTTTCTACCACCATATCTCCCACACTACAACAGTTACTGAATTTCGGCCAACGTTGTGCACGACAGGAAACTCTATACTTCTTCCACACACAAAGACCAGTGATCTGTGCTAGGTAGTGGTGGCTGAAAAGTGAAATATAGGAAAACACATGTCTATTTATATATATATATATATATATATATATATATATATATTTATTGGCGAATTCTCCCAATAAATGGAAGACGTTAAGCAAATGACCCAATCAAGTTTTCTTTGAGTTCTTCTTGTTGTTCCAGTAGGCTTTCATTCATTCAGATAAAGCTTGTTTGCGTTCTTCCGACCACTTTGGTCGGTATTGTTTTGGTTGCTCAGTTGTAACTTCCCATTTGCTACTTTGTATCTGAAGGTGTCGCATTAAGATCTCTGTTGCTCCTATGTTTACACTTTTAAGATCCTTCCGAATTTAATTCAGCCAAGGTGTTGGATTTTTAAGTGAAGTTACATAATCTATTATCTTTTTTGTCAATCGATTTTCTGGTAGCCTCTTAAGGCGACCAAAGAATTTCATTCGCCTTTCCTTGATGTCAATTTCGATGTTTGAAAACTTTTCTGTTGTTTTAATTGATTGTAGTCTGTAACCATCTTTAGTGAGTCTTGCTCCCAGAATTTTTCTAATGATTTTTCTCTCTACTTTTTTTATTTCTTACATTATTATTATTATTACCATCTTCTAAGCCGTCAAAAATGACGTTTTAAACGCAGAGACATGGCAATTAATTTCTTCTAGTCTTTCTTTATATATATAAAAATCTCGTGTCACGATGTTCGTCCGGGATGAACTCCGAAACTACATAACCGATTTAGATGAAATTTGGCTTAATGTGTGTGATTTAGTCCAACTTAATAGATAGGATAGTTTTTATCTGGATTATAGACCTCAATATTTATTTTTTGCGAAATAAAGGTTCATTAAATGTTTGTCATAGGACAATGGTTTGTAATTATTTGTAAGCCGCCAAGGCTAAGCGGTCCGCTGGCTAAGTGGGTAGGGCGTCTGACTGGAGAGGGAAAGGTCACCGGTTCGAGTCCCTGTCTCGGCGAGGATTTTTATAGACACTTAACCCGGCATTAACCCCCGGCGCAGCATGCTGTATGAGGTGAAATACGCCAGGACTGTACTGTGGTTCGGATTCGATGTTAAAATGTAGGTCCCCTGTACCAGGCAGGATGGGCGGGCTAGGTAAAGGCGGCTAACACAGAGGCAGAATGCCAAGCCAGTAGAAACCATGTCACCAGGTCATTACGACCACACGTAATTATTATTATAGTTCCATAAGTTTCTAACATATGGCGATGTGTTAACTTATCTATACAACACTTGGTTAGCTAGGTTGGGTAATCATCCAGTAGATCACGTTCTGTTTCAATTTATTTATGCTACAGTTTATTCCTAACAGATGGCGGTGTGTTAATTTATCGAACCATTCAGTAGATGGCGTTGTATTTCGATTTATTTATGCTACGGTCTATTCCACGCCATATGCGTGAGTTTCTTCAATTTTTATAATTATACTGTATTGTTGTTCATCGTTTGTGTGTCTTTATACCTAACGACAAAGTAATTGCACACATGAAAACGTTACGATAAATTCGAATCGTGTAAGCATTTCTCGCTAACTTATAATTTTTCTTCTTCTTTTTGTTATGGTCAGCTAGACTCCACGTGTCAATTTCAGTTCCTCTCCTGTTGTTTTTTCTTTCTTCCTCCCCAGTACTCCTTCATTATTGCACTCCTCTCTACCTTTGAATCCTGCCATATTCAAAGTCTGCTATCGAAAAATTTTTCTTTTCATACGGTTCACTGGTATTATTTCGTTTCAAATCTTTCTAAACCTCTTGAAAGCCTGGTGTCATCCATGCTATAAATGTATCAAAAAAATATCATTCTTCTTTTTCTGGTTTTTTTTTTTTTTTTCTCTATGTTATTTTATATTTCCTCATTAGTTCTTAACTTCCATTTTACTGTATTTTTCAATGGACCCAAAAATTCCGGTTTCACCACTGTATTATAGTGTCTTATTTTAAGGCTTTCAGAAAGGCACTTTTTGTTGTAATTCAAATATTTTTCAGTGAAATGTCGCCAATTTTTTTTTTTTTTTTTTTTTTGTTTGTAACTGCTTTACGTCTCTTTTTAACATCGAGGTCTTTAGAGACGGGAAAGGATGGGGGGCAAGGATGGGGGCAAGGAATGGGAAGGAATTCGGCCATGGCCTTTTTGAAGGAAGGATCCCGGCATTTGCCTGGAGTGATTTGGGGAAACCATGGAAAACCCAAATCTGGATGCCCGGACGGGGATTCGAACCGCCGTCCTCCCAAATGCGAGGCGAGAACGCTAACCGTTACACCGCCCCTCTCGGTGTCGCCAAAGAATCTAACCTCGACAATGCGTGTAGCAGAGAGGCAAGACGCACGACTGTGCCTTCAATACGCCGTGGATATGTACGCCAAGGTTGAAAACAAGCATTTGCGATTTATTCGATACAACCAGGTTGAATTACGATCGGAGGAATACATCCTCTTACGAGATACTGTTATCGGCAATATTTATGAAAATTTAAACGCCAATGATATCGGTAATGCATTTATTTTACCTTCAAGCTACATCGGCAGTTCACGGAACATGCAGGAATATATACAAGATGCGATGACTTACGTACGTCATTATGGTCGTCCAGATTTGTTTATTACATTTACATGTAATTCGAATTTGGAGGAAATACAAACTTTGCTATTACCAGGCCATCAATCAATACATCGTTATGATGTCACGGAACGTGTGTTCAAACAAAAATTAAAATCATTGATTGATTTAATCGTAAAACATTCAGTTTTGGGTAACACACGTTGCTATCTGTTTTTGATTGAGTGGCAAAAGCGAGGTTTGCCTCATTCTCACATTTTAATTTGGCTTGAAGTTAAAATCCGTCCAGAAGAAATTGATCAAATAATTTCAGCCGAAATTCCGGACCCATTAATTGATCAAGAATTGTTTGATATTGTTACCAGTCACTCGATCCACGGACCGTGCGGTGTTTTTAACATGACATCGCCATGCATGGAAGGTGGAAAATGTAAGAAGCGTTTTCCAAAGGAATATACGAATGATACTATTACGGATAAGGATGGTTATCCGTTGTATCGCCGCAGAAACACTGAGAATGGTGGCCAAACATTTACAATGCGAATGTCAAATTCTAGAAACCAAGTTGAAATTGACAATCAGTGGGTCGTACCATACTCACCATTGCTTTCAAAAACGTATAAGGCTCATATTAACATCGAGTTTTGCAGTTCTGTAAAATCCATTAAGTACGTTTGCAAATATGTTAATAAAGGCAGTGATATGGCCGTATTTGAAGTTCAAAATGTAAATAAAAATGACGAAATAACACGATACCAAATAGGTAGATACATCAGCAGCAACGAAGCTATCTGGCATATTTTTAGTTTTCGCATCCATGAAAGAGACCCTTCCATCCAGAATCTTGCAATACATCTTGAAAACTGTCAACGTGTATATTTCACCGAAGAAAATATTTTTCAAAGAATACTTAAGCCACCAAAAACGACAAACCACAAACTGAATTTTTCACATTGTGTCAAAAATCTTATGTGTTCCGCCAATTCGCAAAAACATTATTATACGTATACCGATGTTCCAAGCTATTTTTCATGGAACAAATTAGGTAAAAAATGGTAGCCACGTAAACAAGGAGAACCACATCCTTTGATCGCAGGCATATTCAAAGCAAAGACTTTACACAGTGCATCCAAAACAACGTGAATGTTTCTTTCAGCGTTATTTATTGGTTAATGTTCCCGGACCAGCTTCTTTCGAATGTTTACGAACAGTTAATGGTTGAGTGTTCAATACATGTCAAGATGCATGTCGCGAGTTGCAGCTGCTGGTAGACGACAATTATTGGGACCTGACACTTGCTGATGCAGCGTTGACAGCCACGCCGAATAGTATTCGTCAAACTGTTTGCAATTATTTTGACAACATGTTATCCAGCACAATCTTCGAGTTTGTGGGAAAAATATAAAAACAGTATGACTGAAGATGTAACTGAAATTTCAGTTTATATAAATAAATAAAAAATAATTTATTTATTTATTTTATAAATATCAATTTTTATATAATTTAAATTAAGTAATTTGTAATGAAATGTAAATTAAAATTTTTTATGATCATTTGTCCTTAATTTAAACTCTCCGTAACTCTTTACCAATTAAATTTGAATTTTCAAATCGACTACAATGTTTTTGTCTTTATTAGTGAATATTAATTTGACTACTTGAGGAATTTTAGAATAACATTAATCCAACGTACTATAATTAGTAAGTCACAGCAAAGCGTGACCGGGTCAGCTAGTTTACTATAACACTGACATATAAATGGCTTCAAAGCGCGTCGAAAATAACGGTTTGAACACAATATACTGGCAGTTGTTTAACTAATTACAATTGTACTAAATAAATCTTATAAGCTTAAAAATGATGTAATGTAGTACATATTTCATACGTTAATGTAACAGTGGTATCTCTGAATGTGTGGTGGTAACCGTATCAGTTGATAACAGCTTACTGAACATTACAGAGGCAATAGCAGTTAACTTATCCTTACAGTTATTTCATTCAATTACACGAAATTTCACTTAAAATTCTTTCAGTTTTTTTAATGAAAATTTTTCAGCAGATCCCTATATACGTTCTCCATAGAAGTAACTTCGATATTAATATAAAAAATATGGACAGTCACAGATTGCGAGCTCACAGTAGACATTTTTCAGTGGTTAAGGACCACACCAAAATTTGGCTAAAATCGACGAGATTAACTTGTGATGTGCGGTTTGAGAGTTAGACGGAGCTGATGTGTTGACAGCGCTGAGTGAGGTCATCTGATACCAGCGCCGAAAAACAGGCGGGCCACAGTGCCGGCACGTGGCTCCAGTCGCAACCATTCACAAGTCAAACGTTCCCACGATCCTAGGTCCGAATCCCGTAATTGGTTAGTTGACGGCTGGGAGCGGAAAAGTTTACTCGACAGCTTATTTATTAACTGATTGTTATGGTCATGTCGATGTTTATTGTGAAAACCCTGAAAATCAGCTCAAGCTTGTTCTGCGAGTGACATTAATTACAGAATCAACGTCTAAGATGGGAAAATTGAACACCGTGCTTTGTACATGATATGGCTCTTATTCAAAAACAGGGAGTAGCTGATACGAATGCATGAGAGCGTGGATAGTGAGTATTCTCGTTGACGAAATGGAGACTGACGATCTGCTGATGAGTCGATTAGAAGATGAAGCAAGGAAACCGACCCTTCAGTTGAGTCCGCGAGCTGAAGTATATGAAAAAATCACTACATATATAAATCTGTAAGCGGTCTAACCTATTTGGGAGCTGTTTTAACAGGTTGAAAGCCAAGTATCTAACTTTAAAAAATGAAGCATATTTTATGACACATCGTGAACGTAACTTGGACAGTTAGGTGGCAAAGATCACACTACATCAAAACTAAACTCTCCATTCTTAAGCTGAAGAGATTACAAACAAAGATCATAATATACCAAAGATAAAAAACCTTTATTAACTTGAGCAGAGTTTCACCAAAGATCACAACACATCATAGATAAAAAATCATTATTAGCTTGAGCAGATGCCCACCAAAGATCGCACATTATCAAAGATAAACACAGCTTTCTTAAACTGAACAGATTCCCACTAAAGATCACAATACATCAATTATAAACTGACAACCCTTTAAATTCTGTTAATATTGTTATTGATTATATAACTTTGATTATTTATTTGTTCAATTTTTATGAAACAATGTTCGTTGAAATAAATGGAAAACGTAAATAAAATCTTTAAGAGAGCTGTAAGAACTCTCGACTTATGAAAGAAGGACCGTGCCTTGCGTCACCTTTAGGTTTTCCCCCCCCCCCCCCTACTTGGGATTAGTAAAGCCGTCAAAGCTATTGGCAGTAGTAATGACGTCAGTAACATGGCACTGGTGAAAGTAACTTAAATTATTAAAAACTAAATTCATTGTGTCTTATGCTGTAATACAGAATGTTATTTCTCATTCCGTCCAGGTAGTATTCCAGCTTAACCACAGCCTCCGTTAATATAGCCGCTCGACAAATCCGAATATATATCACACCTGAATTTGTAAACATTTCTAGGACAACGAGGGCGAAGCTATAGACATGAAGAAATAAAGGCGATGATCCAAACCAGAGGCCGCTGTTATTAAAGTCACATAATTCAAATTCCAACTGCATAATACGTTGATACACCCAGTTCTAATGTATTTGAAAAGACAATTCGATTTTCCGAAAAGATGATTTTAACACCATCTTAATTTCTGTGTGGAAGGTTGTCGCTGTTCTTTATCGATTAAGCGTAAGGCTTTTGTTTGTTAGTTCTTTAGCAGTTGTAGGCCGAAAACAGATTATCTTTTCATATCTTACTTAAACTTACGAATTTAACATTGAAATAAGTTAAAGAAACGTTTAATGAATAAAAGATGGATAGCAGTTCGTTCCTTCTCGAAATAACTTTAACTCAATTAAGTTCGCCGGCCTCGGTAGCGTAGGGGCTAGAGTGCTAGCTCCACGTGCCGAAGGGCGCCGGTTCGAATCCGGCCGCGGGCATGGATGTTAAGTGTTGTGTGTCTGTGTGTGTGTATCCCTGTCCGTCCTGTGGCGTCCGCACTTTGAAGACTATATAAACACTGGATTTAACTGATTCACTTGAAACTTTAATATAACACATTGAGCTGGCTGTATGGCCTCAGCTGCCAAAAGCCATGAAAAAAAAAAACACAAAAAACTCAATTAAGTATTTCTTACAGCCTTATCAACAACAACAGCAGATCGAAATTCGCTGACTTTCCTAGTGGACCTTGCGGTGATTTGATTCTTCCTCACGACATAACGGTGTTCCCCCGCTACCGACCAACGAGTTTACATGAGGATACATGTGAACATGGAATAACTGATAATTTTATCACCACAAGGTCTCGGATTCAAATCCCCGTCCGGCCTTCCAGATTTGGTTTTTCCATGGTTGCCTCAAATCACTCCAGGCAAATTCTGGGATGGTTCCTTCAAAAGACCATAGCCGAGTTCCTTCCCTTTCCTTGCCCCCAGTCTTTTCCCACGTCTAATGGACTTCGACGTTTGCAAAGCGTAAAACGATTCAGAATTCCATAGGAACCAATTACCGGAAACGTTCTTGGATTTCTTCCTCTGAGGTAGTACTTAAATCAGTTAGTGTATCAAACACCTGTCGATTCTGATGAGATGTGGTTGCAAGAATCGTCTATTCTGCTGCTGATATCTAAGAAAAATCCGATAGTTTTCGACCGTGTCCACCAATCAATATTCGGCGAAGTAACGCATGTGTCGAAAGTAATGGTCGGAACTTCAAACATCTCCTTACCATAATGAAATGGAATGAACCGTTTCCCCCTTAATATCGGCATTGTTGCCTTCATTTCTTGTACCTCTGACACTACTTGTCATAGGGACCCTATGCAATTCTGAATTGTTTTGATGTTCTCCACATCCTCTAAAGTTTGTTCACACCAGACGAGAAGATATGATGTTGACCATTAGTTATTTGCCTATTCAATGAAAATTAATTTCATAAACAATAAACAAAAGTTCAATTTGAGCTAATAATATACATTAAAATTGCTTCCGCCATGGGCCATACGATGTTAAATCCGAAGGTTGAAAAGTTCATGGAGACATGTTCATGTGAACCACATCGTGTTTACAACTAAACTGGAGACATATTACCCTTCGAAGAAGGAAAACCGAAGCCGGCCCTGGCAGTGTAGTGGCTAGCACGCTGGCTCCACATTCCAAGGGTCGCCGGTTCGAGTCCGGCCTCGGGCATGGGTGGTTTTAACTAAGTGTTGTGTTCGTCTTGTGCTGTCCTCACTATAGTGTCCACAATATCTCAGTAAAAGCCTGATACAGCAGTTGGTACATTGACAAAGTTGAGCTGGCAAAATGGTCGCAAAGACCGAAAGCCATTTATTTAAAAAAAAAAAAAGTAAGACCGAAAGGAAAAAATCTTAGGCACCGACAAGTCAAACCACGTCTCATGTAACTACAATTGCCATAATTTTTAAATTTTTTCTCGTCGACGTTGAGGTGACTAGCGGCGGGAAAGGACTGCGGGCAAGGAACGGGAAAGAATTTCGCCATGGTATTTTGAAGGTAGCATCCCAGGATTTGCCTGGAGTGATTTGGGTAAATCATAGAAAACTAAAATCTTGATGACCAGACGTGGATTCGAACCCACGTCCTCGCGAATTCGAGGCAAGGCCAATCATATTACTTTTTCAATTGAGTCTTCTAATCTCAGGAGCAACTAATTAATATTATAGTCACTAAAGCGTGTCCTTGCATACCCGCAGCACATTAATGACGTAACGATTATAGAATTTTACTTAGCGTGGTGGGTGAGCTGGCTAACGCTCTGGTCTACACATTCTGGAGGACTTCTTGTTTGAATTCCTAGTTCGACTATCCAGACTTCGGTTTTCATGGTTTCTCGAAATTACCCCAGGCGAATGCCGGGATGGTTCCTTCAAAAAGGGCATGGTCGAATTCGTCCTTGATCCTCGCGCGCAGTCCTTTCCCACCTTATGAATGACCTCGACGAGGCAGTAAAGCCATAAGAAGAAAAGAAAAAACAAAAGTTTATGAGGCGAAATCGTAGTCCGTTGAAAAAGCAGTGTGTCATATTTGCACGCCTCTGCCATCTAGCGGCGGTGCTGAAAATGATACGTCTTGTTGATGAAGGCGCACGATGTTGTTTCCAAACTACAGTTCATGGAATTATTCAAAATTTTGCTTCTGACTATTTCGCTGTTACGAAAGAGCGTATAATGAAAATGTTTAAATTAACCATTGAAATATTTCCGACTTTTCCTAACAAACTTCCATAGAAATCGAAATAATTAATACTAACTTAGTCCATTACCCGAAGGCTGGCTGGATTCTCCAGAAGAAGGAACGCTGAGCCACTGCGTAGGAGGTAGGAAGGCCAGTTCCTTTGCTAGTTTAACGCGGGATCGAATACGGAACGTCGTGGCGTAGCTCATGTGATCAAACTCAACTCTCAAACAATCCTGGTGAAAGAAGTCAAATGGTAAAACCCAGAAAACAACTGCTTATACCTGCTCTTCCGGCATACAACGGGAGACCGATGTTTTTTTTAGTTTTTTTTTTTTTTACGCCTCGTTTACGTCGAGGTCGTTAGAGGCGGAATGGGGCTGGAAACAAGGAATGGGAAGGAATTCGGCCATGGCCTTGTGAAGGAAGCATCCCGGCATTCTCCTGGAGTGATTTGGGGTATCATGGAAAACCCAAATCCGGTTGCCCGGACGGGGATTCGAACCGGCGTCCTCCCGATTGCGAGGCCAGAGCGTTAACCGTTCACCCACCACGCTCGGTAAACCATGTGTATTCTTTACTAAGTAACGAATACATCGCCTGACTCGAACTACTGATTCGTTACTCGCATTTGTCGTACGGATGTCAGTTTGATTCCATAAACGATCAAATACGACGCAACATGCGGGAACTAAACGGCTCGCTCAGTGACTAAACGAATCTGAACGAAAGAACAAACATCGGGCGTCGCGTATTTCTGGGAATTTTGATTTGAATTCGTTTCGTTACAAAGGAATGTTCAAGTATAAACAATATTTTAATATAATTAATATTATTTACTGTTAGATGTTGATATTTTTAACGAGGTAAGTAATTTTGACAACATAAAGAGTTATTCTGTAGTTTTGCTTTTGTTTAACAATAAAATTTACAGAGCATTATTTTTAAATAGAAAATTAGGATAGATAATTTGAGATGATTATTGCTTTTTTAATTGATCATACCTTAGTGAGATTTTATTAAGTTTCATTAAACATTTATGAAATGCATTTATTCAAAATGCGATATGCTAACTTCTTATTTTATTTTACGAAGGGGTAGCCAAAAACAACCGGAATAGCATTGCCGTTGGCGGGGCTTGTGTAGTACGCGTCTGCCGCTAGGCGTTTATAGCGCAACTCGTGTCAGTTCAGTGCCGCCTGTATAATTGATCTGGCTCGTTCTGTTAATCAGCAGAGATTGTTTTTGCTAGCGCTGTTTTGTTATTGTTTCGTTTTTGATGACTGCAAGTTTAAGCGAGCAACGTGAAGCTGTGAAATTTTGCTTTCTACTCGGTAAAAATGTTGCTGTAACTGTTTTAATGTTGAAAACAGCTTACAGAAAGATGAGGTTATGGGAAAAGCTCAAGTGCACGAGTGGTTCGCTCGGTTTAAAAATGGCGACATGTCGATTGACGACAAACCTCGTTCTGAACGTCCATTAACTGCCCGAATCACGAAAATGTTAAAAAAAATTCGAGAGCTTGTGCTCTCAGACCGTCGACAGACAATTGATCAACTATCAGAGATTAATGGTTTATCTTTACTGAATGTACAATTTACTTAAACTTTCCAAAGTAGGAATGAAGTGACCTCCAGCCGTACGTGACACAACTCGATGCGATGCTTCATACAAGTACTCGATTGTTTCAAAAGTAAGGAGTAACGAAGTCGTTCCGTACGCGGTGCGACTCGATACAATGCTTCATACTAGCGCTCGGTTGTACCAAAAGTAACGAGTAACCATTCGATAGTAACGAGTAACCATTCGATAGTAACGAGTACTGATTGGTTTAATAACGAATACATACAGGTACACAATTTCTCGTTACTTATTACCGTCATTAGTGTCGAATACCCTCACCCCATACGAGCTGTAGAGAGATTTGCGATTTTATGCCAGCCTTTGGATGAAAATCCGGTGTTCAGAAATTGTGCACCACAACGTTTCACGCACCTGCCAGTGTGGCTGAGCGCACTCAAGCGCCACCACAGTGAATCGGGGAGGTTCGACTCCTGGACCCGCGAACTGGAAGTTCTGATTGCGGTTTCAGGCGATAACTTCTAGCCAAGCGATGGCACAGAACCTAATATCCGCCTAATAAATTGTACATTTTACATACAAATATATTCCTATCATAAAGAACACAAGTTACACATTTCGCAGACAGATGGCATCACAATCGCCCCACCACCCAGCAGTAATAATCCCGTGTGGTCGTAATGACCTCGTGACAGTACTCCTATTGGCTCCACATTCCATCCCTGTCTTAGCCATGGAGGAAGGATGTATGGAGACGAAATAACGCCAAATCGGTGAAACCTCATATAAAAACTCGTCTCTTACTGCACATGCGCGGCGGCCACCGGCGGCAATAGGAATCACCCCAAAACATTGGGCTGTTTGTACTGTGTATGCTGCTGTGAACATTTCATTTTCTAATATTTCAAAGTTTTTTATAATGCCAAGTTGTGTTGCATACGGTTGCACAAACAGACAAGATGGGAAACAACCTGGTATAACGTTTCGTAACTAAATCACTTCGAAATAATTCTTGCGATGTTTGATAGATAACTGCAAGATTAGAGCCTATAGCTATTAATTTATTCATTGCTCTCAATAGGATGATATCATTCTCAAATGTTTGTTGGTGTAGTATAGACAATCAGAAAATTTTACTACTTCGCACCTAAAAGGCTAGCCTTATTGTAAACAAGTGTTGATAGTCTAATTTAAGTGGGTCAAAGTTACATCGCGATACAGTGACTGTGCATGCTTTAGTCCAGTTTCAGTTTACACTGAAAGTGTACGATGTAATTAATTGTGATTATTTGTGCTGTGTGAACTACTAAACTTGATGAAGCAAACGTTGCTGTTACCCGAAATGAAATTCGCGATGCATTTCATGTGTTTAGATCTGTCCACATAGTTTGATTTTGTAGCGGCATTATTAATGGAAAATGTGGGTAGATTAAAATGCAGCCTTTAGCAGAATGGTACAAACAATTTATTTATTATTAGTTTTTAGTACTTTCATAAGCACCAAGTTAGAGACACAATGTGTATCGCCATATAAACTACTCCCGTCTAAGCTCCTGACATTTGATGTATGGTAAGAAGATAAATGCACTGATGTTGCTAGCAAAAGAAAAGTTACATAAGCCACTAACAGTACAATATCTTCTGAGTTAGCTCAGAAGCTATCAGATCTTTTGAAGGGTTCATTTTTTTCTAAACGTTGATTTAACCTAACCTAACCACCCCAATTTGGAGACAGCATATTTCGAGAACTAAGCGAGATATCGAAAATACGGTATATATATTCTTCACTTTCGGGTTATCTCGTCATGTTACATAAGAATCTATCATTAAATTTGATCTTAGGGAAATTTTTCTTCTGAATTTCAACCCGAAACTCCTCTCTCTTGAGAAAGTATATCTCGAGAACTAAGTAGGATATTAAAAAAATTAATTCTTCATTTTTGATGTGTCTCGTCGAGTTACATAATAATCCATCATCAAATTGCGGTTCCACGGTTGTCTTATGATTCCCTTGAGGTTTTTGTGCCTTTTCCCCGTGTTTCTACGACCGAGCAGTATGGCGGCCTCCCCACCCCACTTCTCTCTACCCGGTTTCACTGCAGTGCGTGGTGAGCGTCGTCTCCATATATTCCTCCCTCCATGGTCTTAGCCGCCTTAACCTAACACGGTAGACCTAACGGATATAGGGGACCTACGGTTTAATGTGGAATCAGAAACACGGAAACGTTCTGACGTATTTCACATTACACAGCAAGCTGTGCCAGAGTTGAAGGTCGGCTTAAGGGACTCCGAAAATCCCCGCCGAGACAGGGATTCGAACCGGGGACCTTTCGATCTCCAGTCAGACACAGTGATGCTATATAAGTAGCAACTTTACATCTTCTTTGCGTGTCGCTTAAAACTTTAGTTACATTTGATAATAAACGCATCTGGGCAGGATACATTGGACAGGTGGTAGGAAAAGGTTTCAAAATCCTTCATTTGTCGGAGAGAGTGATGAGGGATGTACGAGAGAAGTAAGGGAATTGGGTTACAAAACTTGGTCATACCATTGCTCGAATATCTTGTCATTGTTCGAATATCGTGATGTAATATGGGACCCCCATTTTGGGTAACAATTACAGGAACTGGAGAGGGTGTAAAGATGGCCTGCTAGATTTGTGTCTGGGAATTTGTGTCCGAACACAATCAGTAACAGATATGATAAAATGGCAATTCACTGGAAGATAGGAGGAGGGTAAAGAGAGTACTTGGAATGTCCAATGCGTATATTGGTGATGAGGTGTGGAAAGATATTAGTTAAAGAATTAAAAGAGATGCATAGAACGGAAAAGATGACCATGATCACAAGCTGGAACTCGATTTCAGGCATAACTGTGTAGGAAAATTTTCTTTCGTAGGGAAGGAAGTCAGGGATTGGAGTAAATTACCAAGGAAAATGATGAATAATATACCAAAAACGCTGAAATAATTTAAAATTAACATTCGTAGAGTGCAAAAACAGGCGGGTACAAGAATGGGAGAAAACGTACGTGAAGTGAAATTGCCAACGGGAAGTGCGCTCAGTAGCAGTTAAATAAAATAAAGTCAATAACGACTAAAAAATTGAAGTGTACATCTATACATTTCAGTCAATAATTACATAACCACATATGGCTAACAACTGGTAGGAAAGAAACAAGAAACCGTCGTTACATTTTTATACTTATAAAACAGAGAATTTGTTCGTTGGTTTGTTCCTTATAGAAAACCCCAACGGTTGAATTTATACATTTCTAATTTTACACAATGCTCCGGTATCAAAAGACTGATTTGATGTTGCTTATGCGACGTCTTTTACTTTCATAGAAATAAATTAATATTTATGTGATCAAAAAGAGCAAATGCAACAGAAGAGCGACGAAATTAAAGCGGTATTAAATGAAAAACAAGTAGATACTACATTACGTATCACACTAAATAAGGCAATTAAACGCGTGTGGGTTAAAAATTCAACTCAGGTACATAAATAATTATAGTGTGTGTATTCAACCGTGTTTTGCCAGTTAACTGAATAATTACTAAAAAAAAATTATGCAACAGAAAATAGCGAATGCTGGCATGATTCTTTCAAAATGACATGGCTGAATTCCTTCCTGATTCTTGCTCCCAATATTTTTCCGCCCCTAATGACCTCGACATCGACGAGGAGTAAAGCCATAACAAAAACCATAAATCAAAAAAGATTTTTTTTTTTAATTTGACGGAATTTTTAAAATTGCATTTATTCTCTTTCTATGATTAGTGTTATTTTCTTAGCCAACTTTAATGTCTGTAAATTGTGGTGACTTTAAGGAAAGGGAAGGAAAGAAACGTAGACTTGAGCGAAGAAAGTGTGTCACCGAGGTAGGAGGAAGGCGAATTTCGCCGTCCTACCTATCATTCGAGGAGGCCCGGTAATTAAATCCTGATTCGGCCATCCTGACTGGGGTTTTCCGAAGTTTTACTCAGTCAATTTAGGCGAATGCTGGGATGGTTCCCTACAAGGCCACGGCCGACTTTCCTTCCCCCCTCCCTCCCTTTAGGTTAGTCGGCTGAAAAGGATCCTTTGAGATCCTCCAGCAGCCAGCCTCCCAGACTTTACCTGGGAGAAATGAAATTTGTAATAATAATAAAAAAAGTGTGTTAGTCAATTAATGTTTCCCCCTCACAATCAAATTAAATTGTTTCCAACAGAACAGAAACACCGATTACTTTGTCAGTGATAGAGTTAAATATAAAAAGGAATACAGAATTATTTCGCTCTAAGCCGTAGATGAATCATATCAAGTAAAGGAGCAAAAAAAAAAAAAAAAAACAAACAAAAAAAAAAACACACACACACACAGTTTGCAGAAACATAATGTAATCAAGAAATTCAGAGACGAAAAATTAAAGTATTTGAAATGACTATTCCTGTTCATCAGTAGGAATTGTAACAGAAGTATACAGAAATGATAGTTACTCTACATTGAAAACTGCCGTATCTACACTAGCACGTAAATTTGTAATGGATTTTCTTTGTCTATTGTAAGGGGAAGGACCAAAACGTCAAGCAATTATAATTTTTACTTGTTTTAATGTTAAATAGAAAGGAAAAAGAAGGATTCTCGGTTATATATACTGCTTGTTACAAGAAAATGTTGTAGAAGACCAATAGGAAATATCTGAGGCGAGTGAACGGATTTCTATGCGTAGTAATCTTTGTTTTAGAGCAAGCAGTGAAAATGGGATTTCTGGCGAGAGAGGACGGAGCTTGAGAAATGGACAAAAACAGAATAAACTGAGAATAGTTTCAGTTATGTCTTCTGGGTCTCATTTGTATGGTTGTATAATACTGCATTATCTGTACAAATGTTAATTAGAACACGGTTAATTTTGTTCAAAAGAACAAACACTTTTATTACGAATTAGGATCTACGACAGAGAACATCCTAAAACTGTCCAGACTTCATAGAACCAAAAAAGATTTTTTTTTAAAATCATTTCAAATTTGATACTATAGAACGATGTTGACAACTGGCAAGTTAGAGCATCAATGAAATAAGAACGGACATAATTTAAAAGTAATGAGTAAAGAATATTACAAGAAGAAGACAAAAAAATAATATTTTTAGAGACTTTTTTGCTTAGGGCTTTACTACGTCGTGGTCAGCAAAAGCAGAAGAGGACTGGGTGCAAGGAATGGGAAGAAATTCGACCATGGCCTTCTGAAGCAACAATTCCGGCATTAAAAACCGAAATCTGGTTGGCAGGACGGGGATTTGAAAGCGCGTCTTGCAGAATGCAAGGCCAGAGAGTTACCGCTCACCAACATTCCCGGTTTGAAATAAAGAGACTTGTTTACTTTCCGTGGAATATAAAGGAGGACGGACTTTGGAGAGAAGAAATATCGCAGTACTTGAAATATACAACTAAGGACGCAGCCTGTAGTAGGAGGTGGAGGACGAACCAGTCGATAGATTGATAATAAGAAACCTTGAACCTACAGCCCGGACTCCATCGCTCCAGTAAAGTAATTACTTATTATTAGAAACGGGATCAGTACAGATTTGATTCCACGCAAAACTTCGTACGCAGTGTGTATTCTAGGGTTGTAACGGAAGTCATCTTTGCGGATGCGGATGTTCCGCGCTTGTCATACGCGGATGCGGATGTTTTGTGGAGGTGGTACCATAAATTTATAATCATGCAGGTTTTATATTTTATCAAAAATAAACTTAAAATCAAAATAATTTTTTTATGCCAAATTCTACATTTTTTCGTAAATAATTTCCATATAAAACTGCCACATTGATTTCTTTTTGTCTCATCGCTCAGCAACAAAAAAACTTGGGAAGATTTCACAAGTGAATTAAATTATTTACACCACCACGCACGCGTCAACAAAACAATTTTTGCCATGTGAACTTTGCGGAGTTTGTGGCTCGTTTAATTTAATCGTTCAGCACAAGGCCACGCTACGCACATCTTTGTGTCCGCCACCCGCTTTTTCACCGCTCTAGCAGCGAGGGACGGCGCTAGGATTTTGTGACCCGTGGTAAGCGTTCTTACCAGTTGGGGGCCCTTGGCCATTTCATCGGTTGGGGCCCTCCCTCATACAAAATGGGCGAACTTTTTTTTTTAAGCTCTACAATTTGTCGAGCGGGGGGCCCCTACAGCCGGTTATCGGGACCCCCATCAGCCGGGCGGGTCCGGGTACATTTCACCCGCTTACCCCCCACCCCCTCAACACCGGCCCTGCTAGCAGCCCATTCACAGTCCAACTAGTAGGACCTACGATGATCCGATTTTCGATAAAGGACCCTTGATGGCGGTAGTTCCACACAGATGTTCTATATGTTGGACCGTGAATAGACCGCTTTACTTTACATGCAAGTTTAAACTTGTAAATTCGTTGCTTATGTAACTACACCGTTCAGTTAATTGTTACTTTTATTGCAGGATGGTAAGGAAAAAGCAACCACCTTGTTAGCTAAGCAACGATGGGCAGACTCTCGTGTAAAGAGAACAGAATAACACAGCGGTTCCCAACCTATGGGTCGCGACCCACTGGTGGGTCGCAGCGTGTGTTTTGGTGCGTCGCGGAAAAATCGAGGTTTTTGCCACCAAAATATATCATAATGGTTTTGAAAAACAAAATACAGAAATAAACTATGTGTAGAAAGTGACTTAAGGTTAAAATTAACCAGTGTTAGCACTGATATCGACGCCCTCATCAGTAAACACCAGTGCCTGAAATCTCACTTATTGTAACGTTGTGTTTCTATAATAATTAAACGTATTCTTCATTATCTTTGTAAAAAAAAAGCGGGAGGCGTCTGCACAAAGCATCGCCTCGTCGAGTTGACGGCTGAAATTCCAGGATTAGTTAAAACTCGATTTGAAAATTAAAATGGCTCTGATTTGCTAAGTCATATATTGGTGGGAAACACTTATAAAAACCCATTTTAGTGGTTGACTGGTAAGTTTACCATTGTGTTTTCCTGCTCGCAGTCTTCTATATTTTCATACATTTGGTTGCAGTAAAACACAATTATAAAGTTCCCAATAAACCACGAAAATCAGATCTGCAGGTGCTTTCCACCAAAAAACGACTTGGAAGATCAGTTGCATTTTAATATGCTGATCTCGTTACTTCTAATCGTGGAATTTCAGCAGGCAACTTGATGAGGTGATGGTCTGTGCAGCCGCCTTCCGTTCTATAGTATGTTTGTTGTTTTATGTATTATCAATCCTTGTTTTTGTTAATAGTATAACCTTTTCACTAAAATTTCCCTTTTCGCAGGATAGGATAGTCGATAGCGTATCGAGGTCATACAAAATTTCCCATTCTGAAATTAGATAGACTCTCATATTAGGTGGGTCGCGAAATTTTTTTTTACTTAAAAGTGGGTCGTGTACCAATAAAGGTTGGGAACCGCTGGAATAACATATATTGCAATGTAAACACACATCCGCATTAAATTTGCGGATGCAAAAGCGGACTTGGTTTTTACGCGAAAGTTCCGCAATTGCGGTTACGGATGCGGGGCTCCGTTACATTCCCAGTCTATACAACTGACTAACAGGTACCTTAATTTTACATTAAAAGCACTAGTAATCTCCCGATGACAAAATGAAACCCAAGAGTATAAAGTAGTTAACTAAACTGATGGTCAATGCTAAATAATATTTTGTTATTCTTTGAATGTAAGATCTGCTTTTACGGGGGAAGGCTGCAAAAGTCTCATCCCCGACAGCGAGCGTGGTGGGTGAGTGGTAAAGCTCGTGTCAGGCATAGGGGAGGACGCGGGTTCGAAGCCCCATGCGGCCATCCAGATTTGGGTTTTCCATGCTTCCCAGAAAACCCTTCAGGCTAATGCTAAGATGATGATTCGTTCAAAAGGTTATGGATGAATTCCATCCAATTTCTTGCCCCAGTCCTTTCCCACCTCTAACGAAGTCGACGAGGTGTAAAGCCATAAGCAGAAGAAAAAAACAATATGCTCGGCCACAGAATATGGAGCTATCGGCATACAATGAAATAGGGATAGAGATCTGAGATCGATTAATCGAAGAATCGATCTTTTGAACCAATGAATCGATTTATAGTACTGAATCGATCCAATTTATCGATATTTCACCCGTGAAAATCGAATGTGAAAAAGCACTTTCTACATGCAATACACTTGCACATGAAAGTCAGGGCTTAAACGAAGAATTGAAACACTTTATCGCAAGCAGTTGTGCACCTGAAGTATGATCCTATACTTTACTGGCAAGAAAAAAAAATTATTATAACGTTTACTCAACAGCCAAGAAGTATATCTGTATAGTGGGATCATCAATACCTTGCGAGCGCCTTTTTTTATTTCCGGCAACATCGCAAGTGATGAGCGGAACCGCTTGGATCCTAGTACACTGGACAGACTGTTGTTCCTGAAAAGCTTCGACATTAAGCATTGGGTATTGTAAACTACAACATTTCAAAACTGTTTTATGTAAGCAACAAATTTGTGAAATAAATGTCTTAATGTATACCTGATACCTTGATTTTGTTGTACAAAAAGCTTTAATTAGTTTAAAAATGATAAAAGATCGATTATTATGGTGTCCTTTTTGTTTCCATGATTGGAATTATATTGAAAATACGATTTTTAGAACATCGATCTTTTAGACCTCGATTTTTTGTGAATCGATTTATCAAATTTCGATTTTTTTTTTTTTTTTTTTTTTTTGTAACTGCTTTACGTCTTTTTTTAACATCGAGGTCTTTAGAGACGGGAAAGGATGGTGGGCAAGGATGGGGGCAAGGAATGGGAAGGAATTCGGCCATGGACTTTTGAAGGAAGCATCCCGGCATTTGCCTGGAGTGATTTGGGGAAACCATGGAAAACCCAAATCTGGATGCCCGGACGGGGATTCGAACCGCCGTCCTCCCGAATGCCAGGCGAGAACGCTAACCGTTACACCGCCCCGCTCGGTTTTCGATTCGAATGGATTCAAGAATCGATCTTTTTCGAAAACATCCAACATCCACATTACTACACACCGAGCGTGTTGGGTGAGCGGTGACGTTCTGGCCTCGCATTCGGATGACGCGAATTCGAATCCCCACCCGAACATCTAGATTTTGGTTTTCCATGGTTTCTCAAAATCACTCCAGGCGAATGCCGGGATGCTTCCTTCAAAACGCCATGCCCAAATTCCTTCCCCTTCCTTGTCTCCAGTCCATTTCCGCCTCTAATGACTTCGACGTCGACGAGGCGTAAAGCCATAAATACTGTTAAGTAAAAACTACAGACACCCTCCAGTGTGGCCCATTGCACTCTTGATCGGGGAGGTACAACGGGACCAGGCTAGAGTCCTGGTCACCCCGTATCGGTCGTCCTGATTGCGGCTTTTTGCGGTTTCCGTCAATCATCTACCCGAATGATCGAATGGCCCCCAATCTCCGCTTCATTAAAATACACGTTACACTCTTTAAAGAGGCACGAAACATTACAAGGTTCGCAGAAAGATGACAACACAGACATTCACACCCGATTTTAATTCTGGAAGGACTCTCTTATGATTCACATTGACCACCTGTATAAAACATAAAACAGGGACCAGTACACTTGGTCATGAGCTTGCCAGATTGTGGAAAGTTTTTTTTTTTTTTTAAAATGTATAGAATTATCAGAACGAAAGAAATATTTTTATACAGGGTGTTACAAAAAGGTACGGCCAAACTTTCAGGAAACATTTCTCACACACAAACAAAGAAAATATGTTATGTGGACATGTGTCCGGAAACGCTTACTTTCCATGTTAGAGCTCATTTTATTACTTCTCTTCAATCACATTAAACATGGAATGGAAACACACAGCAACAGAACGTACCAGCGTGACTTCAAACACTTTGTTACAGGAAATGTTCAAAATGTCCTCCGTTAGCGAGGATACATGCATCCACCCTCCGACGCATGGAATCCCTGATGCGCTGATGCAGCCCTGGAGAATGGCGTATTGTATCACAGCCGTCCACAATATGAGCTCTAACATGGAAAGTAAGCGTTTCCGGACTCATGTCCACATAACATATTATCTTTGTTTGTGTGCGAGGAATGTTTCCTGAAAGTTTGGCCGTACCTTTTTGTAACACCCTGTATATTTTCGAAGAGAACAAGAATACTTACTGTGTGAGTGGCATCGTATTTTGCTAAAATGAAACAGCTGTTAAAATTTATGCTTCCTTTTTTTTTTAATGCGTGATAAGAGTGGATAAATGACTAAAGTCTGTTAAGCTAATTCTCGAATAAAACAATCATATCACCGTCATTTGGGTACAATATTCCTCTTTGGGGCAACACTTATGATGAAGTAAAATTACCGAAAGGGACGAACAAATAACAGAGAGAGACAGAAATACGCAGCAGACACAATCAAAAAAAAACGGATAGAAATGACAACAGAACGACAAAATCGATTTGGAGGCTGGAATGTAAGTCGTTGAAACACTTGTGTTATAGGTACAAGGAGCAAAACTATGAGATGGCCGAAATGAAGATGCAGATTAACATCAATGAGAAAGTAGGGAAGAAGCCTTCTAGTATCCGCTGAAACAGTCTTTTTTAAATTGTTACATATGCAGTAAAGGTAAGCTTTGTATTCAACCCGCAGGTTGCTGGACCCTCCCGAAGGAGGTATACATAGCCTTGTACTGGAGGTAGGATAGCCGGTTCCTTTGTTCATTACCGAGTCTAACCTAACTCTGTAAAGGGGAACCCGAATCACGGAGTACTTCACTCTACCAACACAGCAAGTTGTGCCAGAGGTGAAGGTTGGGTTAAGGAGGGCCTTTGAAAATCACAATCGAGGCCAATAATCGAACCAGGGACTTTCGATCTTCATTCAGACGCCTTAACCATTGAGGCACAACAAACATGAAGGCAGGAATGCCACGAAGATGGAAAATTCAAGAATTTTTAATAGTATGTAACGATGAGGTGGGAAATAACACACTTTAAAAACTAAGAGTGGTGAAATGTCTCTGTGACACAATGTAAAATATTGAAGAGATAGGATGCAAGAATAAAGATAACAAACTGTAGACGAACACACAGGTTAGAGAAAGTAAACCAGATAACCGATAACGCACGCTGTAACGGATATGTAAAGTAAGAATAGCCAAGTGTAACCCACGCTGTGACGGGTATGTAAAGTAAGATTAGCAAAGTGTATCACACCACGGACCCCTCTGGTTGTCTGGGTTGGCTGAGGCACCGTGATGGTGTCCGGCGCTGACACGGGGTTAGCTGATTCGGGTTGTAACATTATCGCTTACCCCCCCCCCCCTCCCAACAATTTTTATCGATAATTTACTATTATTTTTAATATTGAAGAATGTAGCATTTATTAATTATAAGTATCCTGAATAACTGTATTAATGTTTGTAACTTGATTTAATGGCTGTAGTTTGTTTAGTAACCGTGGTAGAATATATTTAAGTAACAATCTCTGACGCTGGGCATCACAGCTTTGCGGCAGTGATTGCTGATTGGGCGCCTGCATTGTAGGATGGCAGGGCGCGGGGCAGTGTGTGTATCGCGGCGCTTGGAGATGGTTGTATGCCGCGAGAACAGGCTCTCTGTATTCAAGGTAAAACAACTTGTGAAGTATATTTGAAGCGTGTTAGAATGTAACACAAGTGTTTTAAAAATTCTTTCAAGGAACAGTAATGGTTAAATTCAGTATCATTTCATTTCTAGACGTTATAACAATACCTCTATATTTGTTTGGCGGCTATGTGCCAGAAAAAAGTAAGGGGCAATCTATTAACTACGTGAGATTTTTTCCGGAATTCCGTATCCCTCTCCCTCTGGTGAGATCTGGTCTGACCCTCCTCCCCCCCCCCCAAGGTGACGTGAGATTTTTACAGGTTACCCCGCCCCCCCCTCCCTCCTGCTGGTCGAACTCATAGTTTTTTTAGACTATTTTTTAAGCTCTCCTGCTTCCGAGGACGGTTATAACCCCCCCTTAAATCGGTTTCTACCTTCGTTTGTGGACCTTTTCTTTTTAGCTCTACTGTTCTTTCAAAGGCTCAAGTGAAATTTCCGTCGACCCCCCCCCTTCCCCTTGGTGAGATTTGGTGAGATTTCGCCGGACTCCCCCCCCCCTATTTCACCTCAAGTAATTAATGGACGCATCCTGATTAAAATTATCAGAGCTTGCATGTATTGAGAGTGGAGTATTGGGCCATTATCGTCTAAATAACACGCCGTAATCCACCATCGCAGTAGTTAGCTCACAATTGCCTGACGATTTCGAGGATAATTGGTAGCTTACATTTGGCGATCAATGTGAGGATTGCTCACAGAGTTCTGATGATGGACGAAATTTTCATCGTCAGGACATCGCCGGCAGGGTAGGAAAGATGGTGATGGACAATTGCGAAAAACGAGTTTTTGTACCAAAGTCCTGTCTTTAATCAGAAACCTCTCTTAAGAGCGTATGGAGTTAGGGCGTACGACACGGTTAATGGTGATTCGTTCGTCGAATAGGCACGTTAAGCCTGACAGCCTTTTTGTGTCTTTTGGAAGAGTAGGCCCCTTCTTTCATATCTCATCCGCAACACAAAAAACACTGAACACACACACTACTACAGTCACACACACTTAAATCAACACTTACAAACACTGTCACACTGGGGAAGACAGCGGGTTACCAACCCAGTTCATCTTTGCAGAAATTACAATGGCAACCCACCTACGCCAGGACTTGAGGAAGGCGTTCATAGAAGGCCAGACCAAGAAACAGATAACAAAAGAAGCAGAGTCAACACTATTCACGTCGACGAGGCGTAAAGCAATAAATATAAAAAAGAAGTCTATAAATTTTGAATCATTAGAAAAGATAGCGTGTTGGCATTGTGAAGAGTGAAGCTGTCTTCTTAACACCTCCACCGGGAGGGAAAATGCCAGGGTCGGTGTTTGGACAAAGCTACCCAAATTTTCCAATCAAGTCGCGAAGAATATATAATCCACAAGGGACTGTGGATTTTTCTAAAACCTGAACTTCTGTAGCGTCCGGCAAATGAGTACCGACCGAGGATAAAAGGATTTCCAGAGCAAAGTAAAGCCAGACGGAAGACAAACACCTGTTGAGCCGTACCTGCCTTAACCGAGAGATCCGGCCATCAAAAAGAAACAAATGTGATATCATCTTTGGCACAGAAATTTGTGAAAATATAATGAAGTTTCCATCGAACAAGTAAGAGGGCGCCCATTAATTAATTTTAAAAGCGGAGGACCAGTAAACAGTCAAATATAATGTTGTAGACCACTGGCTTATACGAGCCTAATATTTGTTAATGAAACTAATAATAATGTTACTTAATAGTCTTCTCGGGTGACTAGCCGTGTAAGCAGCTTATTTTCACACGATAATTGGGCGATCGGAATCTCTGACGTCATCTTCACCAGAAGACTATATTAACTCTCAACGCCGAGAAACTTTATTCTTTATGTTATTTTAGGCTGGATGCTACACTATACCATCTACCTCCATGCCAAAATAAAATAAAGGAAAGAAAATACGACACCTTTTGTTTTTGTTTCCTTCACCTCTCTTATGTTATCGTACTATGTACCGTAGTATATCACACCTATTGAAAGACATTCAGAAAACGTTTGTTAACTTAATCCTGAAAAAAAGTCGTTCTTTTTATGTCGACTTGAAATTAGTAGACTATTGTAGGAACAGTGTTGTTCTATCCTGGAAATACCGGATTTATGCCTGGCCATCAAAATATTTGTCACTTTTAAAAAGGTTGAATATCTTAATCTCGTTTACTATTACTAATAATAATTTTAATTGCGATTCCCCTAGCCATGTAATTACCCTTTTTATATCATTTTTTTTAAAATTCTTTTATAATTTTAGTGCCTAATTCCTCCCCAATTTACTTTTCAATCTTAGAAGTTTTAAATTCCTTAAGCGTTTTTAGTAAATTATCAATCACTTCATTTGGTAATTTATTCCAATCGCTGACAACCTTAGCAACAAATGAAAATTTTCCCACTCCCTTATGCATGAAATCGAGTGTCAGCTTGTGGTCATGGTCGCCTTTCCCCTTCCATGCACTATTCTTAATTCTTTGACCATTATCTCTCCAAGTTCCATCACAAACATATGCTTTATACATTCCCAGCACTCTGTTTAACCTCCTCCTTCCCTCCAATGAGTCCCAGTTCAGCTCCTTTATAATGTCAGTTACTGAATGGGTCCTGCGATAATTTCCACAAACAAATCTAGCTGCTCTTCTTTGGACACCTTCCAACTCTTGTATTTGATAACCAAAATGTGGGTCCCAAACTACACCATCATATTCAACCAATGGTCTGATCAGAGTTTTGTAACCCAATTCCCTAACTTCTCTGGTACATCCTCTCATCTCTCTCTCCTGTAAATGAGGGAATTTGTAACCTTTACCTAATACCTGTCCAATGTGCTCTGCCCAGTTGAGTTTGTTATCATACGTTATGCCAAGATATTTACACTTCAAGCCTTCTGATATCATAATTAACCTTTAGTTTTTTATCTGTGTTCCTAATAAGCTGACTCTTCTTGTCATTTATCTTCATTCCATGCTGATCTACCCATTTAGATATTGTATCCAGGGCAGCATCATATAGCACGAATACGGTATTTTAATTTATAATAATCTGCCTGCGTACCATCTTCGCGGACAACACTACTATATTGTAACTAGGGATTACAATCCAGCAAAGCGGAATCCCGCACATAATTAAGCGGATCCGCAATCCTCATAATAGGGTGAAAACGCGTGTCAGTCTGCGTGCCTCGCTGCCTCACTCGGTCTCTATCGGATGTATTGCACTGTCTGCCTGCACCCTTGTAGTTGGGATTTGACTCATGTGAACAAACGTTTGTTTTTGTCAACCTTTGTTGTTCAGAAGTAAATAGTTCCACTTTTACGTATTCATTAAAACTTACGGGTTCTTTTTCTTTTTTTGGTACATATTTCTGTAATTTGAATTATCTTGCGTATTTAGTACAATTTTATAACTATATAACAAGTATTTTTTTATGGTTCGCACATGTCATCTGAGCCACGCATTTTTTTTTTTTTTTTTTTTTATTCACGGTTTCATTATTCCCATTTTCTGTATTTGAAAATAAAATAATTGTGACTACTACATTTATTTGTGGCTAAAAATTTGATTGTTAGTTGATACGAAACTGATGTTATTGTAATTTTAACGACTGCATACCTATTTATTTAGTAGTTTCAAAAGACATTTGCATATCCTTTGACTTATTACTCATACCAACAAGCTGTAGATATCTGACATTATGTTTTCATTTTATAAGGCAGTTTCACATGTTGATTTCAAATCTGGAAACTGTTCTGCTGTATCACGTCAGGTTTCGAAGATATATAAAAAATACACATTTATATGGAACACCTTTCGTAATTATATGATTTTTAATGCAACTTAGTTTGTGTTTTAGTTGATTTTGAATACAATTACACTTCACATAACACATCGAAATATTTTTTAGACCGCAATACTATTATTTCATTTGTTTATTTTTTATTTTCAGGAAAAAAGATGGCGTTGAGAAGTTGCATGATTCACCAGATTTGTGTGCGGCTATCTGACAGACAAATCCCATCGGAAGACCTTTACATCGTTTCTGAAGAGAGCATATGAGCCATACTTTGATTCGAAGGTGGACAGTGGTAAGTCGTGGGCACCGCAGTTCATCTGCTTGAGATGTGCGTGCAACTTACGCGGTTGGCTAAGGAAGGCGAAGAACAACCATCTGGCATTCAGAGTTCCTATGATATGGCGTGAGTCAAACAACCATGTCACATACTGTTATTTCTGTTTAGCAAACC
This sequence comes from Vandiemenella viatica, assembly GCA_031002005.1. Taxonomy (NCBI): domain Eukaryota; kingdom Metazoa; phylum Arthropoda; class Insecta; order Orthoptera; family Morabidae; genus Vandiemenella; species Vandiemenella viatica. Next base: position 102,086,541 of record CM061918.1, on the reverse strand, counting down.
TCACCGGATTCTCCTATAAAACTCGTGCAAGTGTAAAGTATCCAGACATTCCCTCAGTTTCAAAGCCACTTGTCCAATGCCAACAGCGCCTACAGAATACAGAGTTGACGAAGGAACGCAGGAAGAGAGCTCTCCTGGAGTAGATATTCATTTGATGAATAATGCTGAACTTGTGACCTCGTACGGGACTTGGCACTAACAAAAAGCCAAACTGATAGGTTCACGTCTTAAGGAATTTAATTTGCTTGCACCAGGTACAACGACTTCGCACTTTCGGTACAGATACAAAGAGCTTGTGCAGTCCTTTGCAATGAGTGACAGTTTTTGATACTGCACGGACATCCAAGGTCTAATGTTAAGCCTTGGGTTTGAACACAGCATTGACGAATGGCGAATGTTCATTGATTCGTCAAAGACAAGTTTAAAGGCAGTATTATTACGCAACGGTAACAGATATGCATCAGTAACAGTTGGTTATTCTATCCACCTGAAAGAGACGTATGAAACCATGTCGCTACTTCTTGACAAATTACGCTATCACGACTACAGCTGGCATATCTGTGGTGATTTAAAAGTTATCACTATTCTTATTGGAATGCAGACTGGGTACACAAAGTACTGCTGCTTTATCTGCAAGTGGGACAACAGAGATAGGAAGCACCACTATATAAAGAAGAATTGGTCCATCAGAGATAAAATACAGCCAGGAAATAAAAACGAGTGCCGTTGATTGAGAGTGACAAAGTTATCACATCTCCACTTCATATAAAGCTGGAGCTCATGAAAAACTTCGTGAAGTCACTAGATAACAACTCAAATGCTTTTCTGTACCTGTGCAACAAGTTTCCGGAGTTGAGTTACGCAAAAGTGAAAGAAGGTGTGTTCATATATCCACAATTAAGAAAGATCATTGCTGACAGCCACTTCCAAGACTTACTTGGAGATACTTAAACAGATGCATGGATGGCATTCAAATTAGTTGTAGCCAATTTCCTTGGAAATTATAAATCTCCTGAGTATGTGAATGTTGTATAGAAGTGCATTAGTGCGAACAGCCTGCTGGGTTGCAACATGTCCCTCAAAATTCATCTCCTCGACTCACATCTCGATTTCTTTCCCGAGAACCTAGGTTCTGTCAGCGGCGAACATAGTGAACAGTTTCATCAGGACTTCTCGGTGATGGAGTCACGCTATCAGAGCCGATAGACTACAACAATGTTGGCTGATTACTGCTGGACGCTTCAGCGCGAGATGCTAAATGCTCAGCACAAACGCAAGTCTACAACCCAGAAATTCAAACCGAACTCACTGTAAAATATAGATGTTTATTTTATATGTATGCGATTTATGTATGTATTATACCTTCAACTAGATTGACCTATACAGTATGTGCTCATTAGTGCTACATGAAGTAATAAGTGCTCTTCTGAAACTTATGTCTGTGGCTTGTTTGCCGTAATCTATAATTGGTTAATGTCTTATATCTCAAGAACGGTGGGTGATGGAGACAAACGGTTTGTATATTCTGAATCAGAATGTCTCAACTGTCTTAGAACACACGTTGGATACCCAGACATCCACCGAAAGATTTTTTTTTGTTTATTAGTGTTATTATTTCGACCGCCGCCTTAATGTGTTTGAAACACATGTTCTTTCACGAAAGCTACCTTCTTATATATACCGCTCTGGCTTTTGATTAATCTCTCTTGGGATGATTTGCGCAATCGCCACAATACATTATTTTTGAGTGAATAATGTGTGTTCTTTCATCTCCTTGTTATTATTTCGGCTAAGGCAAAAATATATATATAATGAAGTCTTTACGGGTGTATCACCGAATTGTGTTGTAAAAACACCATACTTCGACGGCTGCATCCGCCGTCTTCCTCACGTGTGAAATTTCGTGTTTTTACAACGCAATCCGGCGATACACCCGTGAGGTCTTCATTGCAATTATACGCCGAGAAAGTATACTTTCTTAATTAAAAAATTAGTTTCCATAATTTATTTAACAGGCGTTTACTATTTAATTTGTTAACACTTTAAATAAATATGTTTTAAAAATATGTGTTAAATAACTGTCAGCGCCAATCCCGCGGGATTGCAATCCATAATTGTAACCGAACAAGTAGGACATAGTTACCGGCATGACAAATATTCGTCCGCAACATGGCGAGGGGCTGTCTTACCGTAGTCGTAGTCCTCGTATTCCTCGTACTCCTCGCCGTCTGGCTGCTGGGCCTGGGGCCGCTCGCGGTCGGCCTTGCGGTGTCCCTTGGAGGGCTTGGCGGCCATCCCGCAGGACAGCAGCGCCAGCAGGAGCAGCAGCAGCGCCGGCCGCATGGTGCCCGCGTCGCAGCCTTCTGCCTGCACGCCCGCGCAGCCTCTGCCGCCGCACGCTGGGGCAGGTGGAGGGGGGCGGACCACTACCAACACCCGCACACCATCACAAATACTGTTCACCAGCCTCCATGGTTAACAGTACTCTGTAGACTTGCAACGAATACTATATTCGGCCATACGCCGAACACCGAATATTCGGCAGACTTCCTGGCCGAATAGCCGAATATTCGGCAAAAGTATTCGGCCGGAGAGAGCAAAAATCTTTATTGCTGTGCTTGTCTTTCGCCCGCTTGTTAAAGCAGATTTACGTCCCACCACTCTGTGCCTGTTTTAGCAAGCTTGAAGTATGGCCTCAAGTATCTACGTTGGATTATTTATGACATTACTTTTTTTTTCTCAAGAATAACATCCAATGAGGTGTGAAGTTGGAAAAACTTTCTTACGGTAGTTCATAATACAGGATAAGCAATTGGTATAATCTTCTTAAGACCAAATTGCTGATACCACTTTCTGAACTGCCCCCTTCATAGTAGTGATTACTTCGATCAATAATCTTCTTGTAGTATGATATGCCATTCTTCACTATATGGATCGATAACAGAGTGCAGTATTTCCGTAGTCACAACATCCTCAATCCTCGTTTTTAAGTCTGTGAGAAGGGCATTCAGACTAAATGTTGAATGAATTGGTGCAAGATGTCAGTACGCGGTGGAATTCCACATATTATATTCTTGAAAGGCTAATAGAACAAAAACGGGCAATTTCAGTGTATTTCACGGAGTGCAATATTGCCAACTTGACTTCTGCTCAATGGGAGCTTTTATAGCAACTTTTGATATTACTACAAACATTTGAAGATCTATCAAAAATCACCAGTTCCGGATATGCTTGCATTTCTCAAGTTATTCCGTATGTTGTTACTCTAACGCGATATTGCGACAAAACTAGCACATCAGAGCTAACAGCCAAGTGAGACTTGTCATGTAACAAGGGTTGAACGAACGATTTGAAGACATTGCCACAAATAAAAATTATTTGTCGGCAACCGCTTTGGACCCTATCTTCAAAATTAATGTTTTCACCAGTCAACTGCAAAAAGAAAAAGCAAGGCAGTATACGAGTATTTTGATCGATGGTCTAAAGACGTACTGTGAAACAAGCAGCGACGGCAGCGCGAATTTGTCCCCTATTTAGTCCAAGAGGATGACGGAAGAGTCGGGTAACAGTAAGAGTACACACTCATCTTTTATGGACTGTTTTGAAGAGATTGTTACAGAGAAATGTACGATCAATGCAGGGACATCACAAAAAAAAAATGCAGTTGAAACTGAAATTGATGTTTATTTAAAAATTAATAGTATATCATGGCATGATAATCCGTAAATTTGGTGGCAAGCAAGAATAGAGAAACTTCCGTGTTTGACAAAGCTTGAAGCAAAATACTTATCCACGCCAGGAAGCAGTATTTATTCGGAGCGGCTTTTCTCTGAAGCTGGAAATGTCTACGAGAAGAAAAGAAGTAAACTACTACCTGACAATGCAGAAAAATTAGTATTTCTGCATCACAATCTTCCACTCCTAAATTTCAATTATGATGATTCCAGTGAATAGGTATTGATAATATTTTTGTTTTGCTTTGACATCGTGTAAGTTGACCATGCACGATTATTTTTTGTAATTGTAAGTTAAATACATTACCATGCAATGAATCAATCTTTTATTTTAGGCAATTATCTAACTAAAAAAAATCCTATGTATTCGGTATTCGGCCGAATAGTAAAAAAGTGGCCGAATAGGCCGAATACCGAATACTTGCCGAATATTCGTTGCAAGCCTAGATAAAAGTAAACGCGTACGGCATTGTTGACCGGGAGATGCCGAAGGATTGTTCGGCCGCCTAGGTCACAGAGTTTCAATTTGCCGCGTATTCCGCCTCTGCCGTGGCTGGACCTAAAGTTTTCACGTGAAACTCGAACCATGGGACCGAGCGTGGTGGGTGAACGGTTAACGTTCTGGCCTCGCATTCGGGAGGACGCGGGTTCGAATCCCCGTCCGGGCATCCAGATTTGGGTTTTCCATGGTTTCCCCAAATCACTCCAGGTGAATGCCAGGATGCTTCCTTCAGACAGACCATGGCCGAATTCCTTCCCGTTCCTTGCCCCAGTCCCATCCCGCCTCTAATGACCTTGCTGTCGACAAGGCGTAAAGCCCAAGCAAAAAAAAAAAGCGAATCATGGAAGGTCTTGGTGTCACTTGTCGCTCATTTTATCAAACACATCTCTTAAATACCCATCATGACCCCACCGAGATTTGAACCCGGGGTATGACCCCGAACTTTAAAAAAAAAAAAAAAAAAAAAAAAAGCCTTAATCACTGAGCTACCATATCGTTTACAGTATTATTTTGGCGCTTGTAAGGTACCTAATCCTTTCTTAGAATTAAGATCATTATTGAGAACATATTTGTGTAAATATAGAATAATAAAGTACATTATTAACTCTGGAATCCTTAGTTAAAAGGGTTTTTTATTTTATTTATTTTGGGGTTTGGTCTGAAACCATTTAGCTAGTATTTAACGTTATCATATGTTTGTCCTAGTTTTTTTGTCAACTGTTGTGGGTGTCTTGGAGGAAGCTGATAATTGCTTTATAAACCTGTACATTTTGTTATTGCAAAATCGTATCAGACAGATTTGTTCTAGGCGCATGTACAATCGATTGCGTTGTAGCTGGTACCGCGAGCATGGTGTGATTGAGGTCGGAGATCTCTTGATCGGAGGTGCATATCGGTGATTCTGTCACCAGAGGAATGAAATAGTATCTTTGGTTGACGGGAGAATGAAAGAAATTGGTATTAATGGAAGGATCATCTTACCATTAAGAACAGGTTCCGAGAAAGGGAAGCTTAAAATAAAATTTAATCCGTTCTCGTAGAGTGGTAGAATCCATTAATGTTTGTATATAAAATAGCCTAAAGTCAAAGAAAAATGTTTAAATGTGATCTGGAATTATCACAGATAAATATGCTGGCCGATGATGGTTTTAGCCATTATTTTCTTTTGTTGGTAATCCTTGTATTAAAATCCGATTTATCTGTGATCTCTTTCACCAAATGAAAGAAATTTTTTAAATGTTATTTCATTCTTTATTTTTCTTTAATGCAATAATAATTTTTATTCCTTGTGGTCGTAATGACCTGGTGACAGTGTTTCTATTGGCTCCGCCTTCCGCCTCTGTCGTAGCAGCCTTAACCTAACCCGGCATACGTAACGGGTACAAGGGAACCTACAGTTCAACGTGGAATCCGAACCACGGAAGCGTTCTGGCGTATTTCGAGCTGTGTTCGAGGTGAAGGCCGGGGTAAGGGCCCATGAAAATCCCCGCCGAAACAGGGACCTTTCGATCGCGTCAGACACTTTAACCGCTGAGCCACCAGACCGCTTTTAATGTAATGGTTTTGGACAACAAATGAACCGTGATATAGAGAAAAGACTATCGGCGGGCTTCGCATCCTATCTAATTGATCGGAGGAGAAGTCTACGGTGATAATCAACATAAGGGGTTGATTTTCCTTTCAGTCTGACCACAAGAATAATTTCATTAAAAGTTCAATACTATATTATTACTGAATAAGCTGAATCTATCCGGCATATACTATACGAATGAATATGTTCTTCTTGCTACTAATAAAAACCTGTGCTCCAACAATGAGGCCCTTTTTATAACTTTTCTAAACAGCGATGTGTTGCGTAATTGTAACACATCGCTGACGTCAGAGTCCCACGTGACTACCTAACTGGCCAATCACACTCTATCTCAGTGAACCTTAAATGCAAACTTTACAAAACAAAATTTTGTCAAATATATGCTGTTAATCCCAACATCCTACACTACGTAATAGAATATTGGATATCAACGCATTGTGCAACACAATAAAGGTAAGTACAAATCGTTAATCTTAATAGAGTCGTAACTCTAATATTAATGTGTCAAAGAAAGCGTCGATGAGTAGTTTAAGAGAAATGTACTTGACAGTTAATTAAGATTATTGAGATAGGTATTTCAGGTGTTAAAGCACTGGTCATGTACCAGAATTGGAAACCGTATAGAAAGAATTAAAGTAACTGGTTAACAGTAACATAGCTATCGGAGGGCTAGGCTGTGCCGTACACCGGGGCCCCCTTGTTCAGGGGGTCTACAGCTCAGTTCAGGGGGCCCCCAAGCTAAAAAAATACCACCCATTTGGCCTGAGGGCCACAATTTTTTTTTTTAATTCGGGCTCTTGTTAACCTAGCTACGCTAATGCTGGTTAATATCTGGTAAATGGAAAAAGCGTGTACATGGACAGCAGTCGCATGTACGAAATTCGTCGTCGGAATATTTCACTTGGTGGTAATATTTGAGGTACGATAAAAAAAAAACAACAAAAAAAACAGCTTACTTGCTAATATCATATTCTTTGGGATCGCTACGTACGTATTTGCATCCAACGTCTTTGTGTTACGTTGGAGAAGACTGTGGAGCACCGAACTCGAGCTGTATTATACGCCCTCCTCCACCCAATTGATAGCACTCTGATTGGGCTTTGGTGGCAGAAGCAGAAGTCCATCTCTCGGACCCGAGTGTTGCAGTGTAACCCGAGCACCGTGCTGGGCGGACAGCCTACCGCGCTGTCGTCAGGCGCCAGCATGTGGAAGCCAAGTGAAGGAGCGACTGTTCCGAGCGGAAGTAAGGAACTCTCGAGCAAAAATATCTCATACAGGACTCGCACGAAATCACGAAATCACGAGACCGTGTCTGGGTGAAAGGCACAGTGGAAGTACAGCAAAAGCTGAGTACTCGCTCTATTTGTTGCACCGCGACTCCGTTCATGTCGACTGTTAGTGTATGGAACTCTCTCGTAAACCGATTATATCACATTTAACACATCACTAGGAGGGGGAGGGGGCAGTAATTTAATTACTCAGAAGCATACAATCCCACTCGTGCGGTCAGTTCACGATAGATATTTCAATTGCAAGAAGAAACATACCTTTAACTAGATATTGATTTGTATACGGTTTTACATTAATTTCGCAGCTTTGCCACGTCATATCGAAATAAAATATACCTTATTGTACTCCTAGTACTATGGGATGTACGCTGTTCAAAACCCCACCAAATTGCTATCTATAGTTTTTACGTAACTCGCTTTCAAAGAAAAATTGATACTAATTTTTGGAAACTTTTAACTTAAACCAGCTGTTACCCTCGATTCTGTAAGCGAGGAATTGAAATTTTATTGCTAGAATTGGATAGAAAAAGCTGTACTTAACGTAAAAGCTTCCCCCCAAAAATACGAAGTTGGGGTGATATAACGGTGTAACAGCCCTCGAACCTAAACTTAAATGGTATTGTATTTTATGAAGCATTTGTACTAAGCTAAAGTTTCGTTTAATATGATATGGTATGTTTGTTTTGCAATTACCTGTAAATCAATATATATAGACTTTATTTTATGAAAATAAATTATTTAGAGGTCATTTAATATGTTTAAGGACAGAACTATGCAAGAGAATTGCTTAAATATTTGTAATTCCAAGTATTAAGTAAGTAGTGAGGACGATTTGCTACAGTTTAAAATGATTTCTGTGGATAATTTTGTGTTTAAGTATCTTTAATTTCCATTTATGACCATTCTGTAATGATTGTAAATGATTATGTATTAATTCTGATTGTTTTTAATATGTTTCAATTGTTTAAGTATTGTTAATGTTCAAGGAATATCTGTCGGAATCCTTTGTAGTGTTCTAGAAATTTCGATGGAGCTTGTATAAAGCGAACATGCGAGACAGTTTTTACAGACTCAATTTACGACGACCAACGACTATATTGTCTGTGGAAGAAGTGTTGTCTGCAATCGCTGGATTGTATGTATGCATGTAACCAATATCTTTGACGTCGTGATTATGAAAATAAAAACAAGTTTAAATTGAAGTGTATGGTGGACTGGTTATTTATTATATTAATTAAACCACGAACCATCTAACAACGGGGATGCAATCACCATACGGTTCTACCACTGAACCTGTCTAATGAAGAAAACTAATTTGCAAAATGTTTAAAAAAAAAAAGCAACAGAATAAGATGGTGACGTGTTCAGACAACCTACCACATTTCATCCGGCTAATTTTTGTATGTGGTACAAAATTATGTCACTTCCTGGGGACATCTTATGTCAAAACCATTTATAACACAAATTTTTTGACTCTGCTGTCCTTTACTAAGGTATATAGACCTTAGGGGTTGGAACTCAGTGAGCTAGGTTCATATAAACTCAAAATAATATTCTGGTCCAGAGCAAATCCACAACTATAATAAGTTGTGTCTGTACATTTATTAATTTATTTCGTATTGCACAAGGGTACAAAGACAGTAACTACATTGAATCACAACAGACAGTACCTAACATGAATGTTACTACAGACTGAGGTCCAACGATTGCAGGCATGCTTCCGCAGTTGCTTCGTGAAACTTTTTTTTAATTTTAATTTTTTTTAATTGCAATGGAGCACAGACTCCGGTGGCAATTTCCCTACACACCCATCTTCCCCCTATCCTGCACCTATCTACATTTGCCCTCTACAAATTTTATCTTTAAATTCTTTCAAAGTTTTCGGTGAATTATTCATCATTTCTCTTGGTAACTCATTCCAATCCCTGACACCCTTACCTGAAAAAGAGTATCTTCCCACACCCTTGTGCCTGAAATCGAGTGCCAGCTTGTGGTCATGGTCATCTTTTCCCTTCCATGCACTACTTTTCATACCTATTGCAATATCTTTCCATGCCTCATCGCCAGTATATGCCCTGTACACTCCCATGACCCTCCTCATCCTCCTCCTGTCTTGCAAAGAATCCCATTCCAGCTCCTTTATCATATCCGTCACTGATTGCATTCTGCGATAATTTCCAGAAACAAATCTAGCAGCCCTTTTTTGCACCCTCTCCAACTCCTGTATTTGATACGTAAAATGAGGGTCCCATACTACACTACCATATTCGAGCAATGGTCTGACTAAAGTTTTGTAACCCAATTCCTTGACTTCTCTCGTACATCCCCTCATCACTCTCTCCAACAAGGGCAGAACTTTGAAACCTTTTCCTACCACCTGTCCTATGTGTCCTTCCCAGTTAAGTTTGTTATCCTGATTCATTGTACCATTGAATCTTCGAAGACGGCATTCCAAGGCGATATGATGAATGGTTTGCTGATGGTTTCGGCATTCACAAGAAGGATTCTCTATCATTCCCCACTTGTACATCCAGTAGCAGCATCTACAGTGGCCTGTTCTCAATTGATTCAGTGTCGTCCAGATTTTCCTAGATAGGTTGAATCCAGGAGACTGTCTTGTAGGATCTTGGATTAGTGTTTGTTTTTCAGGATTTGAATTGGTACACTCAGCGCACCATGCTTCGCTTATTTGTATCAGCACTTGACCAAACTTCCACATTGAATACCTAGATTTTAATTTATTTGGAGTCTTATGTGTGTAGTCCTGATGAATTGGAAGGTGTGGCTATATTAAACATACCTTTATTAAAGCCGCTTGTCTTCGCAGACTTGGCTGGGGCATGTTAGAAAGTATTCTGTAGATGTAGTTTTTACAGTTTACCCGAATGTCTTTTTTGTGTGACTCCTATTTAGTCATACTGGACTGCAGTATTCAGCAGTAGAGTATACTAGAGCAAGAGCTCATGTTCTGAGAGCTGCGGCATGTGCTCCCCAACCCGTTCCTGAAAGTGAGTGAAGGATGTTATTTCGAGTTTTAACTTTTTCCGCTATTTTATGGATATGTTCTTACGACCGGTACACGGTACAGTGCCCCGACTGTACCTGATATTTATGAACACATCATAAACAAAGTGACTGCGAAAGAAACAATGCCTGAGTGAGCGATATAACTTTACACAGAGTTACGCACGCTATCCGTCTGTTTATCACCAATCTATTAGTTTTCAAAATTTCATTGCAATAGGTGTTATTTATCTTGAAAAATGTATCCTTCATCCTTCCTAATGATATAGATTATTTTCTTGTCAAATGGTATCAAGATCGTTTAGTTGTGAAAACGTAACAAATAGAGAGAGAGACAGAGTTACTTTCGTATTTATAATACTAGTGCAGATTCCCAGTTTTATGACTTTACATCAAAATGAAACATAAACCCTATTTTACCCCCCTTCCCCTCGCAACCCCCATCAAATTCTGACTAAGTTTAAACCAAGTTTTAAAACTGTTGATTCCTATTCTGTAGTTCAATAAAAGTCCCCCAAAATCGTTTTTTTTTTAATGTCTTAGACTTTCTTCCAGTTAAAGTCTTATTAAATTTATAGATTATCGCATTTTTTTCACTTTGTCGTCGCCCTCTATAACGATTTGATATAATCTTCCATCTCTTCATAATTTTGATTGAATCTCTTGACCTACCCATTCCGAGCACACCCTATTGTGTGATACATACCTAGGTTTATAACAAACTATTTGATTCCATGTTTAATATCTGAAACCGAGAGGTTTTCTATTCTTGAAGGACGTTTCTTCTATAGTTAATTCGCTTTTTTCATCGTTTGTTCTTCGAGCATAACTCGACATTTTACTTCCTACATAACAGAATTCTCAACCTCATGCTCTTTGCTGGGACGGTCCGCAATCTGCCCCTCAGAAACTATAAATTACTCCGAAAAAAAAAAGTTCACGGTCATACAAAGAACAAGCTGCACGTTTCACAGACATATGGTAACATATCCAGTCTACCATTAGAACAAGTTCCCGCGACGGAGGCGATGGATGTGAGGATAAAAACTCCAAGGCGAGTCGAACTACCCGCTCAAGTCTTCCAGCAATGAAATCCACACGCTTAAAAAAAAACTACTATATATCTTTTCATCACACATCGAAAAGAATAAAGAGGTAGACGTTTTTTCTGGCCTCGCATTCGGGAGGACTGCGGGTTTGAATCCACATCCGGGCATCCAGATTTGGGTTTTCCATGGTTTCCCCAAATCACTCCAGGCGAATGCCGGGATGCTTTCCACTAAAAAGCCAAGGCCGAATTCCTTCCCGTTCCTTTCCCCAGTCCCATCCCGCCTCTAATGACCTTAGCCGTCGACAAGGCGTAAAGCCGAAAGGGAAAAAAAAGACGTTTTTCTTTTTGATGTCTTGGGAGAGATGAAGTGATCTGGTAACACGGAATAACGGTTCCGGTGCCAATTCAAAGAAGATTTGTGGTTGGTATGAAATTCTGTAGGAGCGTTACGCAATGTTTGGACGGGGGTAAAACTGTGAGTTCGTGACGTCACCGTGATGCCACCTGTTGCGCGCATGACGTGTGCGTTGGACACTTGTCGCAAAATCTTTATACGATCACACTGTTTTTATCCGATTTTAATTAAACTTTGCATACGTATACTTTAAAACAAGTATAAAAACATTGTTTACTTTTGATTTACTTTTAATTTTTATAAACGATCTCGGAGACAAAGTGAAAAGCCTTTTTAGATTGTTTGCTGATGATGCGGTTATTTATAGGGAAGTAAGGAATTTGGCCGATTGTTTAGAAATTCAGCGTGATCTGGATATTATTTTGGCATGGTGCGCTGAGTGGCAACTTACGCTAAATTGTAAAAAGTGCAAGACAATGAGCATAACTAACAAAAAGAATCCAATTGTTCAGAAATACGAGTTAAACAATTCAGTTATTGATATGGTCGATTCTATGAAATATTTGGGAGTAACAGTACAAAGGAACATGAAATGGGACTTACACATTAATTCGTTGGTAGGTAGAGCTAATTCTAGGCTGCGATTCATAGGTCGAATATTGAAAAATTGCAATGAACAAACAAAGGAGATAGCGTACAAATCTCTTGTGCGTCCACATTTGGACTATTGTTGTGCCATTTGGGATCCGTTTCGTAAGGGGTTGATCGAAAGTATAGAGAAAGTACAGAGAAGAGCCGCTCGATTCGTGACCGCTTGCTACAGTCCTTATGAAAGCGTCACAGAACTGATTAGTAGACTAGACTGGGAGTCTCTGGTAGATAGACGACGCACGTTTCGTTTAAACTTATTGGAAAACATGCGTACTCCCACTTTCACTTTTGAGTGTAGTGAAATACTTCGTCCACCAACCTATTTGAGCCGGAATGACAGGATAGATAAGATTAGAGAAATAAGGTGCCGGACTGATTCTTATATGAATTCTTTTTTCCTTCGTACCATTAGGGATTGGAATGCACAACAAAGAGATTAGCTTTGGTGCGGAGCACCCTCTGCCACCCACAATTTTGTGAATTGCAGAGTATATATGTAGATGTAGATGTAGATTTACAGAAACCTAAATTCTCCTTTCCCCGCTCACCTTAATTTCTGTCATACAAACCCACAGTTTTTATCCTATTTTGATAGTACTTAGCACACGTATGCCTCAAAACATGGCGGTCTGGTAGCTCAGCGGTTAGGGCGGTTACTTCCGAAAATTTTCTCTCCGGTCGTGGGTTCAAATCCCGCGGTGAGTAGGAAATTGTAGGAGTTGTATTTGATTATATGAGCTACGCCGGGATGTTCCGTGGTTCTGATTCCACGTTAAACTGCAGGCCCCTGAAGAAAGGAATTATCCTTCTTGCCTCACATAAAACAGCTTTGTACATACATTTCCTTCGGGAAGATTCGACCATCCTTCGGGTTGTGGACTAAGCTAGACTTTTGAAGTGAAAACTTCTTCGTCAGAACTGCCACAGATTTTACCCCTTCTTGTAGTGACCCTGCCAGCTGATTGATAAGAGCAGACAGGGTAAACTTTCACTGGAAACTTGGATAAGGGCCGAGAGTAGAACTCGGCCATGGTTCTGATGTGAATATTCGTCGTAGGTCCCTACTGCAACACCTCACAGGTTATTTTGCTCAGTACATTCAGATATTAAGATGGGAATGGAGGTTAAATTACCGTAAACGGCAATTGCATATTTACACCTTTACTTACATGAACAATGTCTGATGGCATATGTGAATATCTAAATTGTTTAATTGACTTTTGAACAAAAGATTATACATGGGGCCAAGGACTAGGCGAGCTTGTAACTGATGGGCGCCTCGCAGCCCAAACTATAATACCTCTAACCGACTATGCTCATAAGTTTGACCCAGTAATTATCCACAACCAGCTATCGCAACAGAGTAGTAGACGCCAGGCATCATCTTCTCTGCAACCGCCGCCCGGTACGTTGAAAGACTTCTTAACAGAACGGGATAGCCTCCGACCTCCACGTTCTGTGATATAGCGTTGGTGTCCACCACATTGTCGCCTACTCGTGGTTTCACCGTCCTTGAAACACTTTCCTTAGATGCTCACTACAACAGCAAGCGAACAGCCGTTTTCGAGATGCTCGTTCCCAGCCGCCGCGCCCACAAACCGCTGGCCCGTAATTTAAGAAATCTGGTGTTAGATACCTGTGGAAGCCTACCAAGGACTTGTATAATCTATGCTACGCCGAATCGCTGCTGAGTTCGAAAGGTGGACCAGCATGCTAGTAAGTGGGTGGCCATTATGTTTTGGCCGATCAGTGTATATGACTGCGCAGACGACCTCGCTGACGATGCAGTGTTTAATATTTTTAGCCGCGCTACGGAACAAGGGCGATCTGTGCTCGCGAACAGTGTGATAGCGCTCCGTACAGATAACCTCCTGGCCGAGGCCTCAGTAGCCGAAACTACAACGTGACTGGCCCGCTAAGCAGGCACAGGGAGACAACACTTACTAGCATACTGGTCACAGGTTCAGGGAGCAATATGTCAGCGACACAAACATCAATGGTGCACTAATCAGCTCATTTAGATGTGCAGATACCATGTTTGTAATCAATTCTATCAACAACTTTCTCTAACAGCAGATCTAGAATTAACGAAACAGGTTTACTCCTCATATTTTCATTCAGTGATGTAATATGGGAAAATTTATACCTTCATTTAGATAAACATTATGCTGCACATCAAAAATTGTACATAACTTGTTCTAGGGCACTGATGATGGTCTAATAAACCGAAACGCATATGCCATAACAAAGTTTTTTTCATTTGTTAGCTGCACGAGACGGAGAATAAAACCCAACATTCTTATTTGCTTCGAAATCATCACGTTGTTTTTTATTGAGACTGCGTAAACATTCATAATGTAATATTTGGTAACAGGATCTGTAACGGCCAAAGAACTTAATGCAGATACCAGATTATTAAGTCGTTGAGCAATTCCAAAGAAATGAATTTATAGAATACTCGATTCGGTAACATATTTGGTCTGATGTCCACTTTAAATAATAAAGAAATCGCACATGAACAAAGACTATTAACGAAAGTAGTCAGTAAAATGCGTAAAAAGCAAATAAACACTAATGTATAAACTTTGGTCAAGAAGCAACATTAGCGAAGGTTTTAATTATATTGAAATTAGGCTAGGCTTAAATGACAATTGGCATTCGTGGTTATAGCAGCATCCATCAATAAGTTTTTAAAAGGATTTTATGTTGTTTTCATTAGCAACATGTTACTGAAAAGCAGTTCCACGTTTCTTTCAGTCGTAAAGTTCACCGGTCTTTTAACTATGAAATGCTACGAAATAGCAAACTTAATTAATTCATTATGGGTATTAATTTGATAGCAGTTGCTTAGCTCTTAAATTGTGGACGTAACCTCGAATTTCTTCTAATGATATCTCTGGTCGCTGTTAATTTGCGAGCCACCAGTCTCCAGCCAGTAACTATCGAGGTGAGTGAGTGATTGAGTGAGCTTATGAAATTATATAGTAGATAGTTCAAGATTTAAACAAAAATAGACCTAGATCTTTCCCGATATCTATGTTGAAAAAGATTCTCTTCTCTTCAAGTATAGACGTCTTTCTGATTACGTGTTCCAATCTTGTTTCATTATTTTTTTTAACCCTGAATTCGCCTCGAGTGATTTGGGCAAACCGTGGAAAATTGAAATCTGGATGGTCGGACGGTGACTCGAATCCTCGTTCTCCCGAAAGTCACACTTGCTCATCCACCAGTCTCCGTGGGACAACGTGGACTTAAACCCTTCACCGACGTGCTCGTAACAGCCATAGTCCGTTCATTTTGAATAGGCGGCTCACTCTGCTTCGTCCCCCTCTACGTTGCACTGAAGATGGCTTCCCACGGCCCGTGCATTTGCCGGCCGCGCTGGTCCAGCTATCAACAGCGGGCCATCCGTCGAGATCCCAGTCGGTAAACATCAAACGCCCGGGTACATGAAACGGCACTACGCAACGTGGTGGGGAGGTGGCGAGGGCTAGCCTGTGGCGCGTGCTGATCCGTACATGACGCTACATGACGCGGCCTACTAACCACAGGCCGTGGGAATCCACCATTACATGGACGTAACCAGGAGAGAGAGATCCTCATGACGTGTTCACGTAAACAAAATCAGTGGTCAGCTCGTAGGCGTAGGCAACTGGAGAGGGTGACGAGGTGAGGTAGGGCGAGAGGCAATGGGATTGTGACACAGACTGCCAAATCGTAGTGAACATACTATATCGTTGCAGGGTTTCCTTCACCATACTTAGCAACAATCCACTAATTGGAAACGCTAAAATCCTCATCGTAAAGGGGAATGATGTCACGAACGGAGATTCCAGATTTGTGGCAGTGTTAATGGCTGCCAGATGTCAGAGGACGTTGCCTTTACCCTGAAGCCGACGTGCTTCCCGGAATGACAGACGCCATCCGTCTTCAAAGTTCTGCGGCAGGCTTGCATCACGGCCGAAGTGGGAAATACAGTCACCAGCGTCCAGGAATAATAGAAACTGTTGCTGCACTGACGGTAATAAAACTTGCAGCAGTTTCTGTCACTTATATTACACTATTGACTTTGGCTTTCCCTTCAGAAAATTATTGAACATCGTTGGATAAGCTGTTAAATCACATTATCTGACGGTATGAGGAACATGAATCAAATTGTGTTGAGGTGGTTTTGTACCCTTCAATATGAACTAATTACGTCCTTGTGTATTTGAATCTGTTGTAACATACTTACACTATAGTATTCTCCGTGCAACAGCGTTTGCTCAGACAGTGATTTCATACTTCGATGGTGGAGTTGCTTTAACATCAGTCCTTTTTTAAAGCACGTTCCCTGTGTAGGAGTGTTCATGTCTGTATCAACTTTCAACTTACTAGCTCCAGAAAACTGCGATAGATTTTAATGCTTTTCGTTATCAGGGGCATGGGTGTCTCTTTCAGAACCCCATGGTCATAGAATAGATACAATATCAGCACGATATTTTTACTGTGACACATCTGTAAGCGAAACCGAGGGTGGTGGGTGAGTGGTTAGCGCTCAGGCCTCGCATTCGGGAGGACGCCGGTTCAAATCCCCGTCCGGGCATCCAGATTTGTTTTTTTTTATCTGCTTAACGTCTCTCTAACAGCTAGGTCTTTAGAGACGGGAAAGGATGGAGGGCAAGGAATGGGAAGGAATTCGGCCATGGCATTTTGAAGGAAACATCCCGGCATTTGCCTGGAGTGATTTGGGAAACCATGGAAAACCCAAATCTGGATGCCCGGACGGGGATTCGAACCGCCGTCATCCCGAATGCGAGGCCAGAACGCTAGCCGTTACACCACCTCGCTCGGTATCCAGATTTGGATTTTATATGGTTTCCACAAATCATTCCAGGCGAATGCCAGGATGCTTCCTTCAATTCCTTCCCGTACCTTGTCCCCAGTCCCATAAGCCTCTAATTATCTCGACGTCCACGAGGCGTAAAGCCAAGGTAAAAAAAAATATATATATATATGCAAGCGAGCTGGATCTGTCCTCACCATTGTCCACGCATCACGCAAAACTACCGAACAAATTAGGATAGGGTTTACTCTGCTTAAATGGTCAACCTTAATATCTGCTGTGCTATACCTTATGATTCTGTGTAACCGGGGAATAGAGCAAGAATTTACAATTCTTTCGTACCCAGAACTTATGAGCATCACAGATCACACTGCACTTCAGATGAACACTACTTTACGAGATACCCACCAAAGATTACACTACAACACAAATAAACATTCGAAATTTTGTATTATGTTAATATTATTTTTCATTGCGTTACTTTGGCTATTTATTTTTAAGTTTTCTAAAATATACAGCAGAACCTCGGTAAATCGAACTTCGATAAGTCGAAAACCTCTAAAACTCGAAAGAAACCTTTGTTCCCTTCCCTTCCAGCCCCAAAACCTCCATTGCTCGAAATCTGAGTCCTCGATAAGTCGAAATAATCAGTATTTTCCTACAAGGTATTTCAATGCAAAAAATTCCCTCTACAGCTCTCTGTATCTCGAACATATCAATATTTGATTCTGCTACCTCTACAACTCTATGATTTTAAATTAATAATAAACTGTATATCCCGAAGAAAAAATAAGTGAGGTACCGACTTTTATAACATTGCCGGCAATACTTCCTTAGAAGTAATTTTTACGAGTGCGCATTGTCGGATAATATGGAAGAAAACACAAGCTGTAACATCGACGGGTTGCAAGCCATAAGAATGGCTGTCAAAGCGTGGCGAAGAGTACTCTACGACTACCATAAAGAAACTATTGTGAACGCTGCGGTTTTTCATCATCTACTAAAGAAGCCGTAGTTTAAGGAATATCTATTCAGCCTCCTGCGGAATACAGGGCAGTGAGATCTCACACAGGAGTATCTTTGGAGGACTTTGTTACGTGCAATGATGAAGTTATCACTGCTTGATCGTTATCTGATGACGAAATTATGGATTCAATTACTCAAAAATTTGAAATTAAAGATGTAGATGACGTAGATGAGTCAAGTAATGCACCATACGCTCCATCGGTTTCCACAAAAGAGGCAAGAGCAGCATTAAACACGTTAAGGAATTTTATAGAGCAATCCAGACGTGCAGAAGAAAATACATTTTCTGCTCTGTATACTATAGGTAATGCTATAGATATAAAATGTTCAAATTGTTTACTTTTTCCTTACTTTTTTTAATAATCCATATATGGTATCTTATTTGTGATTGTATTGGGACCATTGCTATTCATTATTCTAATGAATAATTGTGTTGATTGTTTACTATCTGAAATTAGATTGTTTGCAGATGACATAACGCTATATAAAAGGATCAAAACGATAGAGGACTGTAAACAGTTGCAGGGTGATCTGGACAGGATATCTAGTTGGGTTGGTAAACATGGAATGAAGATAAATGCAAAGAAGAGTCAGCTTATAAGACACACAAATCTTATATATATATAAAAATAGACGTGTTTTTTCCTATATTTCACTTTTCAGCCACCACTACCTAGCACAGATCACTGATGTTTGTGGGTGGAAGTAGCATGGAGTTCCCTGTCGTGCACAACGTTGGCCGAATGCCGATAGCTGTGGGGATGTGGGATATATAATGATTAAAGTTGATCAGTACAGGGCGTTTTCATATTTCGACCAAAAATTCGTATCTCCGTATACTTCTCTTTCCTGCCACAACTACATAACATAGACTTTTGGTATTTGTGTGTGTTAGTAGACTCGTCTTTCCTGTCGTGCACTATGATTGTTAGATGTCGGTAGCTATGGGGGTGTGGGAGAAATGAGGGTTAAAAGTGGTCGACCTGTGGCAATTTCATACTTCTGCCAAAGACAAAAGTGTCATGGTGTATCACTTTTCAGCGAAAACTATAGATCACAGATAACTGGCGTTTGTGTGTAGTAGTAGCACAGAGTCACCTTTCGATCACAACAGCGGCCGAATTTCAGAAACTGTGGTACTGTGGTAGATATGGTGGTTGTAAGTGGCCGACCAAGGATATTTTCGTATTTCGACTAGTCTCCGCATACTGTCACTTTTCTGCCACAACTACATAGCATAGAGCAATTGGTGTTTGTGTTTGGTAGTAGAAGCGTATCTCATGTAGTGCACTATGGTTGTTAGATGTCGGTAGCTATGGGGGTGTGGGAGAAATGGGGGTTGAAAGTGGTCGACCTGTGGCAATTTCATACTTCTGCCAAAGACAAAAGTGTCATGGTGTATCACTTTTCAGCGAAAACTATAGATCACAGATAACTGGCGTTTGTGTGTAGTAGTAGCACAGAGTCACCTTTCGATCACAACAGCGGCCGAATTTCAGAAACTGTGGTACTGTGGTAGATATGGTGGTTGTAAGTGGCCGACCAAGGATATTTTCGTATTTCGACTGTCTCCGCATATGTCACTTTTCTGCCACAACTACATAGCATAGAGCAATTGGTGTTTGTGTTTGGTAGTAGAAGCGTATCTCATGTAGTGCACTATGGTTGTTAGATGTCGGTAGCTATGGGGGTGTGGGAGAAATGGGGGTTGAAAGTGGTCGACCTGTGGCAATTTCATACTTCTGCCAAAGACAAAAGTGTCATGGTGTATCACTTTTCAGCGAAAACTATAGATCACAGATAACTGGCGTTTGTGTGTAGTAGTAGCACAGAAGTCACCTTTCGATCACAACAGCGGCCGAATTTCAGAAACTGTGGTACTGTGGTAGATATGGTGGTTGTAAGTGGCCTGACCAAGGATATTTTCGTATTTCGACTGTCTCCGCATATGTCACTTTTCTGCCACAACTACATAGCATAGAGCATTGGTGTTTGTGTTTGGTAGTAGAAGCGTATCTCATGTAGTGCACTATGGTTGTTAGATGTCGGTAGCTATGGGGGTGTGGGAGAAATGGGGGTTGAAAGTGGTCGACCTGTGGCAATTTCATACTTCTGCCAAAGACAAAAGTGTCATGGTGTATCACTTTTCAGCGAAAACTATAGATCACAGATAACTGGCGTTTGTGTGTAGTAGTAGCACAGAGTCACCTTTCGATCACAACAGCGGCCGAATTTCAGAAACTGTGGTACTGTGGTAGATATGGTGGTTGTAAGTGGCCGACCAAGGATATTTTCGTATTTCGACTGTCTCCGCATATGTCACTTTTCTGCCACAACTACATAGCATAGAGCAATTGGTGTTTGTGTTTGGTAGTAGAATCGTATCTCATGTAGTGCACTATGGTTGTTAGATGTCGGTAGCTATGGGGGTGTGGGAGAAATGGGGGTTGAAAGTGGTCGACCTGTGGCAATTTCATACTTCTGCCAAAGACAAAAGTGTCATGGTGTATCACTTTTCAGCGAAAACTATAGATCACAGATAACTGGCGTTTGTGTGTAGTAGTAGCACAGAGTCACCTTTCGATCACAACAGCGGCCGAATTTCAGAAACTGTGGTACTGTGGTAGATATGGTGGTTGTAAGTGGCCGACCAAGGATATTTTCGTATTTCGACTGTCTCCGCATATGTCACTTTTCTGCCACAACTACATAGCATAGAGCATTGGTGTTTGTGTTTGGTAAGTAGAATCGTATCTCATGTAGTGCACTATGGTTGTTAGATGTCGGTAGCTATGGGGGTGTGGGAGAAATGGGGGTTGAAAGTGGTCGACCTGTGGCAATTTCATACTTCTGCCAAAGACAAAAGTGTCATGGTGTATCACTTTTCAGCGAAAACTATAGATCACAGATAACTGGCGTTTGTGTGTAGTAGTAGCACAGAGTCACCTTTCGATCACAACAGCGGCCGAATTTCAGAAACTGTGGTACTGTGGTAGATATGGTGGTTGTAAGTGGTCCGACCAAGGATATTTTCGTATTTCGACTGTCTCCGCGATATGTCACTTTTCTGCCACAACTACATAGCATAGAGCATTGGTGTTTGTGTTTGGTAGTAGAATCGTATCTCATGTAGTGCACTATGGTTGTTAGATGTCGGTAGCTATGGGGGTGTGGGAGAAATGGGGGTTGAAAGTGGTCGACCTGTGGCAATTTCATACTTCTGCCAAAGACAAAAGTGTACATGGTGTATCACTTTTCAGCGAAAACTATAGATCACAGATAACTGGCGTTTGTGTGTAGTAGTAGCACAGAGTCACCTTTCGATCACAACAGCGGCCGAATTTCAGAAACTGTGGTACTGTGGTAGATAAGGTGGTTTTAAGTGGCCGACCAAGGATATTTTCGTATTTCGACTGTCTCCGCATATGTCACTTTTCTGCCACAACTACATAGCATAGAGCATTGGTGTTTGTGTTTGGTAGTAGAATCGTATCTCATGTAGTGCACTATGGTTGTTAGATGTCGGTAGCTATGGGGGTGTGGGAGATATGGGGGTTGAAAGTGGTCGACCTGTGGCAATTTCATACTTCTGCCAAAGACAAAAGTGTCATGGTGTATCACTTTTCAGCGAAAACTATAGATCACAGATCTCTGGCGTTTGTGTGTGGTAGTAACACAGAGTCACCTTTCGATCACAACAGCGGCCGAATTTCAGAAACTGTGGTTTTGTGGGAGATATGGTGGTTGTAAGTGGCCGACCAAGGATATTTTCGTATTTCGACGAAAGGCATGTGTCTCCGCAGATTTCACTTTTCTGCCACGACTACATAGCATAGAGCATTGGTGTTTATGTGTGTTAGTAGAATCGTGTCTGTTGTCGTGCACTATGGTTGTTAGATGTCTGTAGCTATGGGGGTGTGGAAGATATGGGGGATGAATATGGTCGACCTGCGGCAGTTTCATATTTCTGCCAAAGACGCATGTGTCATGGTGTATCACTTTTAAGTGAAAACTATCAATCGCAGATCACTGGCGTTTGTGTGTGGTAGTACCACAGAGTCTCACCATCGATCACAACGTTGACCGAAATTCGGTAACTGTGGGAGTGTGTGAGATATGGTGTTTGAAATTGGTCGATCATTGAATATTTTCGTATTTCATCCGAAGACTTGTGTGTATCCGTAAATTTTACTTTGCTGCCGGAACTACATAGCGCAGAAGACTGGTATTTGTGTGTGGTAATAGTATCGAGTCTCCCATCGTGCACTATGGTGGTTAGATGTCTACAGCTGTCAATATGAATTCTTTACAATCACGAAGGAAGTCGTGGGTACCAGCTATCATATTATAAATGTGGAAGTAAGTCTTTGTCTTTTTGTTACGTTTTGATGACTAAATGGCTATGTGAATATTGATGGAATTCAACAATGAAATAGTGTAGGAAGGACACAGGACATTTTTTCGGTATGAATAACAGTTTTAGTCACTAAATTTTAAGAACTTATCGAATGATGAAAGACAGACAGATTCGTGTGATTAGTCTGTAATGTTACGTTGGTTGCTCAGTCGCGCAGTCTGTTAGTGTTTGATTTGTTAATAAATTTCGATAAGAAACAAAACTTATTATTTAGTATAGAAGTCAATTTGCTCTGCACTGTACTATTTATTTGTGTCTTTATAAAAAGTTTCTGGCACCAATTTGTCTTCCTTTTTGACATGCCTTACGAACGTAAACCTGGCCTAAGGTGCAGGTCTAGAAGACAATGTGCTGCTATTAGATTATAAGATTCAGATGCTCATGTTGAAGAAAGAAGAAAAAACCAAGCTGAAATAAAGCTGCCATCAGTTAACCCCCCCCCCCCCACACACACACACACATCCCCGCACCTTCGCTTACTTTTCTGTTTTTAAATATGTTGTAAATTGATTCTCTTCATGAGACAGATTAGACGATAGGATGATATAATGATGGCTTTCCATCATATTATGTCGACTCGGTGTTGTTTGGGACAAATCTTACGTTACTAACAGTTTTCTATATCCAATTCTGGAAATGAAACTCCAAGTCCATGCGTTACGAAGTCGCGGGTAACAGCTAGTAAAAAACAAAAGGTTAATTATGAATATGAGGTGGGGAAAGAATTGCTTGCTGAAGACTTGAAATGTAAATATCTTGGAATTACTTTTGATAACAAGCTTAACTGGGCAGGACACATCGGACAGGTCGTAGGAAATTCTGCACTTGTTGGAGAGAGTGATGAGGGGATGTACGAGAGAAGTAAAGGAATTGGGTTACAAAACTTTGGTCAGACCATTGCTCGAATATGATAGTGTAGTATGGGACCCTCATTTTGCGTATCAAATACAGGAATTGGAGAGGGTGCAAAAATGGGCTGATAGATTTGTTTCTGGAAGTTATCGCAGAATGCAATCAGTGACAGATATGATAAAGGAGCTGGAATGGGATTTATTGCAAGACAGGAGGAGGATGAGGAGGGTCATGGGAGTGTACAGGGCATATACTGGCGATGAGGCATGGAAAGATATTGGAGTAGGTAAGAAAAGTAGTTCATGGAAGGGAAAAGATGACCATGACGACAAGCTGGCACTCGATTTCAGGCACAAGGGTGTGGGAAGATTCTCTTTTTTAGGTAAGGGTGTCAGGGATTGGAATGAGTTACCAAGGGGAATGATGAATAACTTACCGAAAACGTTGAAAGAATTTAAAGTTAAAATTTGTAGAGTACAAATGTAGGTGGGTGCAGGATAGGCGGAAGATGGGTATGTAGGAAAATTGCCACCGGAGCGTGTGCTGCATTGCAATTTAATTGAATTAAATTAATTTTTTTATGTTCATGTATACCTACAAATTCTTAAGTAAAGAATAAACATTACCTCTGTAACACGAATTTCTATTTATTTCACCTGCGTAGCTCAAAATTGGGTGGGATGGAATCTAAACTTCTACAAGTCGAATATGTACCTACAAAACCCTTTAAAAGTCGAAATCTCTCGACTTATACTGGTTCTACTGTAGTACATTAGAAAACGTTAAACAAACCTCTGGATCAAAGGTAAACAATCCAATAAGCGTATCAAAATTGTTTAATTTACAGTGAAGGTGCTACATTACAAACATTTATGTTTTGCTGCTGGAAGAAAAACAAATAGCGAACACATTGCTGGTGTTTCTCAATATTATTAGATTTTCAGTGTTTTTGGTAAGGTTTGATTTGAAGGAGCGAAGTTGATCGTTAGGTGGGACTTTGACTGCTATGTCTGAGGGTAACCTACTCCAACGTTAAGTCAGAACAGCCTACGCCGAACGAACGAACCGAAAATTGTAACCGCACGTACCACAGGCAGGGCCGTCAAGTGTTCTGATTCGTAGGGGACAAACGGGTCAACACGGTTCGTTAAAGCAACGTAAATCACACATTCTAGACGCTCTGTAACTGACAGTCAGGGGTACGATCTGATATGCAGTTCATTCACGTCAGGGCCATTCGATAATGTTGACTGAACGCCTCATTGCATCTACACGCATAATGCCATCATCTCTGTTTCTCTTACCGCGGCTCTTATGTCGCAGAATTTTCTTCCGAACTAAGGGACACTAAAATAAGCAAAGATTACAACACGTGGGGATAAAGTTTTTCACTACAGCCCCAATTGTGACTCTAGTATAATTCAACTAGACCTGTGGCCAAATGACGAATTTTTTTTTTTTTTTTTGCGCCATATGGTGTTTAACGCACGGCAGAAGGGAGCGCGCGGTAAGGTCTGATTCGATTCGCCGCATCTATAAACTCCCGTTCAGAATCTGTCTTCTTCTGTTTCTTCTTCTATGAACGCTGTGCCAATGTCCGGTTAGTTTACCCCTCCAAGGGGACGTTTGGGAAGGTAAACTAGGGTGGTTTCCCGTTGCCTTCCCCTGTGTGACAATTTTCGTAAATGTTATTGTAATTGTGGATACCTGTGATAGTGTGTGTGTTCAGTACAGAGTGTTTTAGATCAGAGAAGGAAGAAGGTGAAATCCGGTGCTGGCCCATTCAGGCCTAATCTTCAGAAAGACGTTAGTTTTAAGGTCGTCTCCTAAGTATTGAGGGATATCTGAACAAAAACCACTACATCAGGGAGGTTTAAGATCCCAATGTGCTTCCCCTCTTGCAGGCAGCTCCACATGCGATATATCAGCAGAACGACGGGTAGGACTGCTTCCCTGACCTCCACCTCCGCCCGTGATGTCACCCTTCAATCATGTCTGGGTTATAGTCGGTCGGCAACTTGTTCTCTCTTGTGCTGCAATCACCGTCGATGCTTTTGTGGACGTTCATGCACAGTTCTGTAATTCTAATGATTTATGTATTGTCATGTCCATAATGGGTGGGATAAATTTCATTGTAATCACGTGTTCCCCCTTCCTGGTGCTGTAATTTTCACAAATAGTAGTGTACATTACCTGATGGCGGAGTACGAGATCAAAAACTGATCTGAAGATTAACCTTTTTTATTTATTAACTCGCACAACGTAAAAAACTACCAAGCAGATTTGACGGGGATTTCACTTTGGTGCGTGACCTAAAATCTGATATCGATATCATCACGTTCGCTTAACTGAGAATGAGGTAGAAAATTAAAATTGATTTAGGGCTTAACGGAGTGGAGAAGTTTTCATTTGCAACTTAAGAAGCCGGGATCTATAATAAATTTCCTATGGAGGTACTAAAGAATTCACCA
Source organism: Vandiemenella viatica (assembly GCA_031002005.1). Lineage (NCBI taxonomy): Eukaryota > Metazoa > Arthropoda > Insecta > Orthoptera > Morabidae > Vandiemenella > Vandiemenella viatica. The sequence goes on along the minus strand of CM061918.1, from coordinate 102,060,753 downwards.
CATACAGAGAAAGGTTTTTGCGGAAAATATCCAGTGGGAAATAGGCTCCATCACAAGTACAATAATAATAAATTATTGTTCTTTCTAAATTCTTAGATGTCTTTAAAATTTTCAACATCTCGTCGTACATAGTTATGCAACCACTAAACGTAAATATGCAGAATGAAATTTTCATCCCGTCTATAGATACTTCGGAATGTGACAGAATGGTTGTCGCCAATCCGCAGTGGTGGAGTGGAGAGACTCGGGGTTGGCTTCACTTAATCTCTGAGCCCCGAGTCAACGAGCAGCAATAACAACAGGCCTCCAACACCACACGCACAACAAAACAGTGAGAGCGACACCATTAAAGTAGGCCTAATGTCTAGTTTTGCTGTGTAAATCTCCCAGTCGTAGGACAGGACAAGATTCGGAGTGCAAACTGCACCAATATTACAAGGTAAGTGTTGCATACCGAGGAGGCCAAAGGAATAAGAATCAATAGTAATAAAAGACCAGATTATTTGCAATGTTGTTGTAGGCCATTTTTACTCAGTTGGTCAGTAAATT
>CM061918.1:101956844-102059204 GCA_031002005.1 Vandiemenella viatica | reverse complement strand
AAGGGAAAAAAGCTACGTGCTACGTGGGGGGGGGGGGGGGTAGAGGCAAAAGCTACGTAGGGCTACGTGTGGGGGGGAGGGGGGTTGACATGAGGCCAAACTGGAGCTACGTGGCTTGTGCACGCTCCCTTACATACAGAGATAATTAAATGACGGAAATAAATATTCCCGTGCTGTTGTGTGTTCTATACCTCATTTTAATTGTAACGTGGTCTGTCTCGGAAAAGCTCCTCCCCCCACATAGCCCATCGTAGCTTTCCAGGCAATCCCCCCCCCCTTGGACCTAGCCACGTAGTTTATGGACGCTCCCTAAGCATGAATCTGGGCCGTAGCGTGGGGATAGGTGTGGCTGGTTTGTGCGGGTCATAGGTCAAATCGCTGCTGCAGATGCCGTCATTTCCTCCCGATAAGACGCATTCTCCGACGATTGGCTAATCCGACAAGCGGTGGTTATTGTTGTTTTATCAGCAAAGTCGACGAACTACTGCTAGCATTCCTGTCACGCTTCTGAGGACATGAGTCATTTGGAATCGGAGCCTAGTTTCTGAGCGCATTGAACAGTGGTTTCACCAAATAAGTTTCGGGATATATAATCCCCTCTGACCTTACGCGGTAAAGAGCACCCCAACAGGACTCTTAGAGGTACAAGGGGCCCAGGTTCGAACTTGGGTCATGGCATACCAGACTTCCTGATTACAGGTATCCTTAATTATGTCGGCGAATAATGTGGCGCCCCATTAAGAAATTACACCATACAAATGGACATTTATTACACGGAGTACATCTTGTCTGTACGTGTCCCACCGAGCGGGGCGGTGTAACGGTTAGCGTTCTCGCCTCGCATTCGGGAGGACGGCGGTTCGAATCGCCGTCCGGGCATCCAGATTTGGGTTTTCCATGGTTTCCCCAAATCACTCCAGGCAAATGCCGGGATGCTTCCTTCAAAAGGCCATGGCCGAATTCCTTCCCATTCCTTGCCCCCATCCTTGCCCCCCATCCCTTTCCCGATGTTAAAAAGAGACGTAAAGCAGTTACAAAAAAAAAAAAAAATATGTACGTGTCCCATTTATTGCTGAGTGACCGAAGAAAGATAAGTGGACTCCACTATCGGTATTAGTTCCTCGAGATGTCACTGTAGAAAGACATTTCCAGGGGGTCACTAACATCGGATGAATTTAATACTGCGCAAAATACTGTATATGGAATGAGTTGTAGGATTGTCTTCAGTCATTTCAGTCCCATAGAAAGAATATTAAACAGGGTAATTTGGGAATAAGAAAATATTTCGTTTTCATTACTCATTTTTTTGGTGTGAAAACTTCTTTAGGCGCGGTTGTCGATTTTTGTATGCGTAAAATCTTATGAGGTTTTTTTTTTTTTTTTTTTTTTTTTTTTTTTTTTTTTTGTAACTGCTTTACGTTTCTTTTTAACATCGAGGTCTTTTAGAGACGGGAAAGGATGGGGGGCAAGGATGGGGGCAAGGAATGGGAAGGAATTCGGCCATGGTCTTTTGAAGGAAGCATTCCGGCATTTGCCTGGAGTGATTTGGGGAAACCATGGAAAACCCAAATCTGGATGGCCGGACGGGGATTCGAACCGCCGTCCTCCCGAATGCGAGGCGAGAACGCTAACCGTTACACCACCCCGCTCGGTTTATGAGTTTGCGTCACACGCTGTAATAGCAGTATGTCTGTAGCTATAAATACGACGTGTTGCGCTTGGACAACAGTGAAAGTAAAGATTATACTTTTATACAACATATGTACCTTCTAGCGGCCACATATATACAGAAATACATTGTATATACCTGACTATAAGATATATATACCTTATTTCCACGCATCCTAAGTCCTCGTTGAAGCTTACATATTGTACCTATAATACCATATCTACATAAAGTTTTTTGACTATCTAGACCATAAATTATTATTATTTTTTAATATATCTGACATTAATCGTTGGAATTAGACCTTATAAGTGAGTAACCACTGGCGGTCTCTGTGGGTGAAGTGGTAAAGCGCTGTACCATAGAATTGAAGGGTATGGGATAAATCCACAATCGAGAAACTTCTTTTTTTTAACTGAAAACTTCTTTAATTGCTTTGGGCGATTTTTGGATGGGTAAAACATGAGTTCGCATTACCGACATGCTAATATTAGCAGTCAGCCGTCCTCGGTAGCGTAGGAGCTAGAGCACTAGCTCCGCGTGCCGAAGGTCGCCGGTTCGAATTGTAAGGACCAAGGCCGATACCGGGGCTGTAGTATCGCCTTCGTGCCTCAACTAACAGTTTATGTTTATTCAAAGTTCTGCGGAAAGTTCATGAAATAATTTAGATTTGACCATGTAGCCTGACAGACTCAACGTAAATGCTTGAGGTCGCCACTAGATCTGTTACTAAACCACAAATCTAGAAAAGGTTTACTGTCTACTATGAAATCACAAGTCCAGTTTACTCGAAAATTTTGAAGTTTATTTAAAAGAAATCACAAGTTCAAAAATAGCATTACACAGTTGAGTAGGCAAATCGAACACACTTTTCCAAAAGGTTGCAAGTTGTGGACAGAAATTTTAACCGACCGTACCCCTTATGAAAATTTAAAAGTTCATGTCAAAAGTTAACCTCGCATGCCATCACACCAAAGTTTCAACATGGCTGACTCGGTAGCTTCACCTTAAACCGACTTTCTCCCCGCTTCTACACCTAACTTGCGCAGACTATTCAAACATACTGCTCCGCGTACAAAAGGTACAAAAGGAAGACAAGAGACGAAAGACCGACCGAAGCATGATGGCGGCAGGATCTTTTTATAGGAACCACTAGAATCAGTGACGTAAGCAACTGTATCACATCTTTTCGCTTCCGCCAGATCAAAAGTGTGTGTAATTTATTTAACGATCCATATTATTAAAAATATTTAAACTTTGACAGTAACTAGACTTATCTACTGGAAGTCCAACGGCAGATTAGTGAGAAATTTAGAGTAATTAGTTTTAAAGTTTTATTTAATTTCGCGTGGTGATACAAATATCTGAAGTAGGGGATTAACCCAAACGTTTGAATTTTTACAGCGACAATCAACGACAATCTATGATTCCTCAGACTTCCACGGCCATCTTTGTTCATGAACGACAATATATCTTCAAAAACTTAATTACCAGACAAATGCTAAAACTTTTTCCTAAAACCATTATATGTCCGAAATCATCTTAATTAGAGCTATCTACTGATATAAATGTCAAATTAATATTCCTTTTAGTTAAAAAGCTTATTTTTTTCTCGTAATTAAAATCGCTAATTAAATTTTGCCAAATTATTTAATTTTATTACCAAAATATCGGGAACAGCTGGTGATAAAAGGTATCTTTACGCGATTTAAAGATATTAAAAATCTTAGAATTTCTACTTTTGCGATTGCGTGTTTCAAAACATGAACAAACGGGAAAATCTCTTAAACTAAACGTTTCCCGATATGATAAATACACTTTAAAATGACTTTTATGGTGAATTGTCCCTGTGGGAAAGATTACAGGGAAATTCCTTAAAGTTGACAACTATTCTTCTCGAAATTTCTAAGTCCCGCCTAAGCAAAATTAGAATTTGCCAAAATTCTAAGGTTCTTCCAGAATCCGGCCGCGGGCATGGACGTTAAGTGTTGTGTGTCTGTGAAAATGTCCTGTCCGTACTGTGGTGTCTATACTAAGGAACTGAAAACGTGATGGAGAAATTAATTCACTGGAAGAGATATCATAAACACATTGGGCTGGCTGAATGGCTTAGTTGCCGAAAGCCAAATATATATCTATTAGCAGTATGTCTGTAGCTATAAGTATGACGTATTGTGCGTATTATATTCATAGTTTTAAGTTTTCACTTGTGTCAGCAGTCCCGAATGATTGCCAATTACCTTTTCTGTCTTCAGTCTCCCGATATATTAATGGAATTCCTGAACCCTTTCTAATTGAATTAATTCTTCGTCTTAACGTACACATACAGTTTCACTTTCGTTTTTTTTTTTTTTTTTTTTTTTTGCTGTCGTCAGTCTTTTGACTGGTTTGATGCAATCCTACATCCCTTCCTATCTTGTGCTAACCTCTTCATTTCTACATACCCCTTACAGCCCACGGCCGCAATTATCTGCTTCATATATTCTAACCTCTGTCTTCCTCTACAGTTCTTACCTTCGACTGTTCCCTCCACTAACAAATTAACCAATCCAGCATGTCTCAAAATAAGACCTACCAGCCTGTCTCTTCTTTCTGTAAGCTCCTTCCATAAACTTCTTTTCTCACTCATCATTTCCAAGACTCGTTCATTTCTTACTTTGTCTGTCCACTTAATTTTCAGCATTCTTCTGTAGCACCACATTTCAAATGCTTCAATTTTCTTTATTTCCGGTATTCCTAAAGTCCATGTTTCGCTACCATAAAGCTCTGTGCTCCACACAAAGAGTTTTAAAAAGTTCTTTCTAATTCCTAGATCAATATTTGAAACTAAAAGATTTCTCTTTTTCATGAAGGCTCTTTTTGCTAGTCCTATTCTGCTTTTAAAATCATTCGTGCTTCGGCCATCGGTGGTAATTTTACTTCCCAAGTAACAGAATTCACTTACTTCACCTATTGCATCAGATCCTATTTTTATATTTAATCTACTAGTATTGGTATCATTTCTGCTACATTTTATCACTTTTGTCTTGCTTTGATTTATATTCAGTCCAAAATCTTCCTTCAGTATTTTGTTCATGCCATTCAGTAACTTTTCAATATCCTCAGCACTCTCTGCTAACAAGACAATGTCATCGGCAAATCGTAGCATAGTGATTTTTTCTCCCTGAAAACTTATGCCACATGGAAATTTTTCTTTGACTTTCTTTATTGCTTCTTCTACATACGAGTTGAATATTAAGGGGGATAGACTACAACCTTGTCTCACACCCAGTTTAATAATAATAATATTAATTTAATTGCGATGAAGCACACGTTCCGGTGACAATTACCTGTCATCTAATTATCCGTTTTCTATCTTATTTTTTTCAATTATCTTACATAATTTGAGAGATAAATTTTAATTTTAAATCATTTCAGCGTTTTTGCTAGATTATTCATTACTTCACTCTGTAAGTTGTTCCAATCCCTGACACCCTTACCCACAAAATAAAATTTTCCCACTCCCTTATGCATGAAGCCAAGTGCCAGCTTGTAATCATCGTCAACTTCCCTTCCATGCAGTATTCTTAATACTTCGACCAATATCCCTCCAAGCCCCAACACCAACTTATGCCTTGCATATTCCCAGCACTCTCTTCATCCTCCTGTCCTCCAATGACCTCCAATCCATCTCCTTTATCGTACTGACTAGGTCCTGCGATAAGTTCCTTAAACAAATCTAGTTGTTCTTCTTTCCATGCCCTCCAATTCCTGTATTTGATAACAAAAATGTGGGTCCAGAACTACACCACCAAATTCAACCAACGGTCTTACCAAAATTTTGTAACCCAATTCTCTAACATCTCTGGTACATCCTCTCATGTAAATGTAGAATTTTGCAACCTTTTCCTACCACCTGCCCAATGTGAGTTTATTATCAAACGTTATTCCAACATATTTACACTATTTACAATATTTGACTGAGACACACAATGATGTAATTATGAATCGTTCATCGCCTCTCCGGGAACTGCACCACTTTCGGTACCTGCCAGAAACTGGTATTATCCTGTTGAAATTTACATCAGTCGCTTCATCAACATGTCCTCTTCACGTTTTGCGATCATACATTGCGGAAAAGTCGCCAGGAATTTAATTAAAAATGCTGAAATATGACATGACGCACAGCAGTAACATGCCGCCAACGTTGAAAAAATCAGTGACAGTCTCTTAAAATGTTGATTTAATCCTTTGTTGTAATGTTTTCATGCCTTTTCATCTCTACTCCTTTGTAAAAAGTTGCACAAAATTGACAAACACGCAATATTTATCGGAGTTTTAATACGGTGATGATCGACATCTTACATAGCAACGAGCAACCAGAGATTCCATTGTAAACAAATACGGCTTTGCGTGTTAGACGCCGCATATCCAAAATTTCGTAATTTTTTATCACTTGGTCCAGGCCGTATTTCAACCTAACCAAGATTTCTATGACAAAACTAAACTGTTTTGGTTGAAATGATCCCTGTACCGATAATTTTTATGTTATTTTAGCAGTGTTGAAAGCATTTAGCAGTTGCTCAGCCTTTCATATTTCGGCATTTTTAATTAAATTCCTGGCGACTTTTCCGCAATGTATGATCGCAAAACGTGAAGAGGACATGTTGACGAAGCGACTGATGTAAATTTCAACAGGATAGTACCAGTTTCTGGCGGGTACCGAAATTGGTGCAGTTCCCACCTTTCCTACTCTCCTGACCAAGTTCCCTCCATTCCCGATAGTCGAAACAGCGCTACCTCAGCTATGGGGCGGATATTTCTTTAAGCTTTAGATCTTTCCACAACATAATGTCACGTGTTTTCTCCATATCTATTATCTTAACAACTAAATAATTACAATACTTTTACAGCACATTTAAAAAAAATTAAGTATAATGTATTAATCAATGCATATCACAATTAACATGCAATTATAACTTTGTATGAGATCATATTTATGTCCACAGCCGCATTTGTTGATCCTGGTCTCGCAAATACTTTTAAAAAATCGTGGGGTAATTGCCTCTTTTAAAAATTCTTCAAACTGTTCTATTTCCTTCATGATTCCTTCAGTAACCACACCACTATTTTTAGGTTTGACACGAATTCCAATATATTTACATTTTTTTGCAGAATATAGAACACTCAATGTCCCAAAATCCATACAAAAGTATTTTGTTTAGTTGGTGCAGATGTCTTAAAGTCTGGATGCACACTTCGTTTAGTAATAAATCAGAGCAATAGCCGTCATTCCGTCAACAACAAAGATACTTCTCTCTCCTCCAGAGGGTTTCACTTACCAACTCACACAACTCATAGCAATAATTTTACTGCTTCATTTTTCATAATAACTGATAGATTTCCTTTACTTATTTGCTAAGGGCCAATGTAAAGAATATTTTAAAAGAAATAGGGTCATTTATACCTCTTTGATCTTTTCTAATAATAAAGTTTTACTAGTGTTGAAGCGGATAATCCATGAAGGTTGAGACCCGTGTATTTGAACAGACTCCCGCCACAAAACAAAAACTTTCCACACAAACAACAGCGTGTTCTGCACGTGTGCATGAGCTCCATTAGACCACACAGAGCGAAAGCGTGGGGTACTTAAAATCGAATCTACACGTTATTAAAATTATTATTCATGTAATTTTTGTGCGTTTTGCCTAACATAGAAGCACCAGTAGCAACCAGAATTTATTTCTGCAAAATTTATTTAATACCATTGTTAATCCCGATATGTGTTTTATCCCGCTGACAATTTCCCTACATATCGATGAAGACCAACTAAAATTCTTTTACAGTTTCTAGTAAATTCACTAACACCTCCCGGGTAATTTATTCCAGTTCCTCATTCATTTGACTTCAAATAAAAACTTTCCCATTCCATTATGCCTGAAATCAAATGATTGTTTGTGGTCATGTTTCTATCATTCCTTCCTTATATTGCTCCTAATTTTTCCCAGTTTATTTCTTACTAGAATTTTCCCCCTGCTTTGCCTTCTCCGATCTTGGTGTGCGAATAAACGCATTTGTCTTTTGTTTTTCTTTTAGTAGTCACACATAAACGTCTTTATTGAAGTATCTTTGTAAACTTTGCCGTAAATTGAATTCCACGGCCGCGTTAATTACCCTCTGGACAACCAAGATAACAAAGTAATAGAATTTGGAAACTTTATAGAGGTACACAACGCCAGCGCTAGGATTTTGGGGCCCGGGGTAAGCTTTCTTTTGCAGTCACGTAACCAGTTGAGGGCCCTTGGCCAATTCATCGGTTACGGCCCTCCCTTAGACCAAATGGGCGGCCTTTTTTTTCAGCTCTACAACTTGTTGAGTAGGGGGGGGGGGGGCGAAATCAGCTGGGCAGGCTCGGGTATATTTGACCCGCTTACCCCCCCCCCCCCCTCCCGTAACGCCTGCCGTGGAGGTACACGAACCAGAAGCAATTATAGGGTTAGAGTTTCGGTTAAAGAAAGGAGTACTAAACCCAAGTTTTTTTCCCGATGGATCCGGGTTGTCAGGTAGCCACTTTGGAAGACGCCGGTATGGTCAATGTTTCCATTGCATGGACTGGGACCTCTGGTCAAACTGAACTGACCGTTGACCGGAAATGGTTATTTTCAGATAGCTTAAGAGCATTTGTAAGCCATACGTGTTCACACCGATGGACTTTTCCAGCACGGTAAGGGGACGTTCAAGTATTACGTAACGCAATTTTTGAAGATTGTATACCTCCCCCCCCATGTAACGCACCGTAACGTTTTTGTGTACCCCTCTCCCCCTCCCTACACGTTACGTAACATCCAAGTGACCATTTTTACCTAAAAGTCACAATCATGTTGCGCAAAGTACCGGAAAGGAGCTAAAATACCTTTGTTATTGTTTTAATCGCGTTTGCAGTAATAATAAATAAAAAAGAGATTTTTAAGTAATATGTAATTTATTTATCCATAAATCAAATATTAGGTACGTAAAAAAAAAAAAATCAATTGGAATTACTGCTCCTCTGTACACTGGTTTGCCAGCCACTCGGACTCTTTCATTACTGGCATCCGGAGAGCAGACGAAGAGGGTTGTGCTTCTGTGTAAACACTAATGAATACTGACAACGAAAACAAAATAAAAATGGCGTGTAATACAGTCAAGGGATTCCCCGTAAAACATAAACGAAAATGGTTACCAACTTGGTAGAACAAAAATATAAATGACACACAATACAGTCGAGGGATTCCCCGTAAAACATAAACGAAAAGGGTTGCCAACTTGGGAGATTTTAATTCCCCAGTTTTTTTATTAAAATAAAAAAAAAAATCGTAACGCGTTGTTCCAATACCCCCTCCCACCTCTGTAACGCACTGTAACGTTTTACAAGACCCCCCTCCCCCCAAATTGCGTTACGTAATACTTGAACGCCCCCTAATGCGCCATATCACCGGGCCAGAATCGTTTATGATTGGTTTGAGGAACGTTCTGATGAATTCCAGCGAATGATTTGACCACCTAGATCGACAGAGGTGAACATATCTGGGACGGGATCGATAGATCAATTTGTGCGCAACGCCCGCATAGGATGGCTGCAAAGGGGGCGTCCATAAATTACGTGAGGTGAAATAGAGGGGGAGGGGGGAGGGCGAAATAGGGGGGAGGGCGAAATCTCACCAAGGGGGGGGGGCTGGGGTTAACGGAAATCTCTAGTTAGGTTTTGCGAAATTTATGTTGGACTGTAGAGCTAAAAAAAGGGTCTACAAATCTACAAATGACGTGAAAGTCGATATCAGTGGGTTTTTTTTCGTCGAAACGTGGGGGTGTAACTGGATTTGGAAGGGTGAGACCTAAAAAAAAGTCTCAAAAAAGTTGCGAGGGAGGTTTTTAGGTGGGGAATCTCACGGACTAGATCTCACCACAGGAGGGGGGATCGGACCAGATCTAACAAAGTCTCACCAGAGAGGGGGGAGGGGGGTCCGGAAATCAGAAAAAACATCTCACGTAATTTATGGAAGCCCCCAAATGAAGCATGGATGATTCCTCAGGGAATTTCGACAACTTGTTGAGTCAATGCACTTCGCCGGGCAATCAGGGATGACACATGACGTTTGGCACTTCAGTGTATGTGTTTGGGTCATCAGATAATTCACACCTGCCCAGGGTTTCCTGCAATTGCTTTAGGGAACGTGCACAAACTACGTGGCTTGGTCCAGGGGGGGGGGGGTTGGCTGGAAGGCTACGCTAGGCTACGTAGGGGTTCCAAGCCAGGCCACGTAGCTTTCGTTTCATAACATTTTTCACAGTTAAAATGAGGAATATAAGTCACAACAGCATGTGAATATTTATTTCCCTCATTTCCCTCATTTAATTATCTCCGTATGTAATTTACAATAGTCTGACAAGAGAAAAACAGCGCAAAATGTCTTCTGGAATCAAAAGGGAAAAAAGTTACGTGCTACGTTGGGGAGGGGGGGGGGGGTAGAAGCAAAAGCCACGCAGGGCTACGTGGGGGGGAGGGGGGTTCACAGGAAGCCAAAATGGAGCTACGTGGTTTATGCACGCTCCCTTATCACTGACTGTAAGACGAAATGAAAGGTAGGATTGTCCGCTTCCTGATGTTGTTCCACGTGTTTCGTACACTTTGTTTCCCACGAAGCCTGATTGTTTGGGTAATATTTGAGGACGTGAGGATAGTGAACTCTTCTGCGCACATCTGCTAGTCGTGGCGGTGTGGAACGCGTTAATATTGTAGCTACACTGGTAAAAAAAGCTGCGGCGCCATTTTGGCGTCTGGCCTGTGTTGGTCGCGCGTCGTTAATGCAGTCTCGCATACATTTTTTTTAGCTCCAGCCGCCGTGCGACCAGACACTTCACCATCTAACGAACTCCTGCAAATCTTCCCTTAGGGACTGTGCTCAAACTACGTGACTCGGTCCAGAGGGGGGGGGGGGGGGGAATTAGCTGGAAGGTTACGCTGGGCTACAGTTGGGGATAGGGAGGGGGGAGGTTCCGAGACAGGCCACGTAGCTTTCCTTTCATATTTTAAGTTAAAATGAGGAACTGAACTCACAACAGCATGTGAATATTTACTTCCATAAGTTAAGTATCTCCGTATGTAATTTACAATAGTCTGACAAGACAAAACAGTACAAAATGTCTTCTGGAACCAAAAGGGAAAAAAGCTAGGTGTTAAGTGGGGGGGGGGGGGGAATAAGGCAAAAGCCACGTAGGGCTACGTGGGGGAGAGGGGAGGTTCACAAGAGGGCAAAATGGAGCTACGTGGTTTATGCACGCGCCCTTACGAGATTTCAACAAATATTCACTTTACAGTATCAAGCAAAGCATGATGTAACAATCTGTTGGCTGTAGTGTCTTTCGTAATTGCTACTTTATCCCTGTGTCTTTTTTTTTTTTTTTTTTTTTTTTGCTGCATATTGTAATATTTACCCAAGATTCTTTTTAAAGGCTTGAAACGACAAGAAAGAAACTAGGTAGGTTTAGTAATTCACCCCCTCCCCACCTCCCGCCTGTAATTCATTGTAATACTTATTCAATTTGTTAAAGCTATTTGAAATGCTATTCCAGATAGCCAATGCTAATGGAAGTCGAGTTGGGATGAAGTAGGATACAAAAAAAATAGAATGAGCTATTAGAAATAAAATGATGGAATGGAAAAGGCATCAAATGAATTCAGTATACCTAAAATTGCATTTATAAGTCTTGCAGATGAGCGGAATGATAGCCAGGGCTGCCGCTAGGATTCTCGAGCCCCGGGTAAGCCTTCTTATTCCCACTTCCTCCTCGAAAAAATGTTTACATTATTTTTTTATTGTATAAAGTAATTTTAATGCAAAAATGATCTAAACCATTTTATAACTTGTGTTAGATTTCTATTTAGCTAGGCACCCTGGCCGGCGAATGAGAGTGCCTAAAATTCTACAGCATGAATTTGAGAAGTAGCTCGTTGAATACTGCCTCAAAATGAAAGCTAGTTTCTTTAGACTAGCAAGAGGTGATTTAAGAAAGATGGCACCAATTTTAGCAATAAGAATCACCCACAAGCACCCATTTTAAGATGAACGTGCTGATAAGAAATGGTTAAGGCTGTCTCTCAAAACACACTTAAGCATTTACTAGCTTTTGCCTTCACTCTGCTATTTCACAGCTCCTAGGAACAGTAAAGCATTATCTTGCCCTTTTGATTCCGTCTGGAGCTGAGATTGGTCCAATACATATCAACCCTGCACTCAGAATTCTGAAGAAAAACTCGGCAAGCGATCGAAAACCAGTTTCATCCGCAGTGATAAACCTATTCACCCTACAAAACTAATCTTATGAAGTCTTCAGAGAAATCTAAACGGAAAACATGTAACTAATCAAAGCGCTTGGTTATAGCCTTTTCTTACTTTTCTGATTGTAAAGTTATCAAGTGTTATGAATGTGAATTACGCTAAATTGTTTACATCATGGTCAAATGTCTAAATAAAACATTTTAAAATTGTTTGTAACTTTAACACAATATTCTATTAATTTTGTAAATGTTCTTTACAGGACCCTACTTGAGGTATCTATTTCTCAGAGACTATTTTTGCAACTAAAGGCTAAAATAAGTAAAATTAAAAAAAGATATAAAAACAAAATGGAGGTCCAACTTTGGTTCCTTTCCATTGTCTGTCACTAATTAATAAAAAAGGATTGAAAAAAGTTAATTGTTTCTCTAAGGCGACATTCAAAACAGTTTACCAGCTCAACACACATTCGTTATTAGCTCCGGGAGCGACGAAATGCATGGCGGGCCAGCGAACAAGGTCGGACATTCATAGCAACGATAACAGCAAAAAACATAAGAAGGCGGTGGCGCGCACGTCTGGCAGAGCCATTTGCAGTGCTGCCAACGACCGTAACAAGTGACTCGCGCGCCTCGTTGGTGATAAAGCTCAATTCCGGGCCGGCGAAGGACCGTTTTTAGAGCCGTGAGCTCAGACGCGCTTGTTAATTGTCGACACCGACTACGTCACCATAGTTCACTCCCAGATCGAATACTGCCTTGGCCTTCAACGAAAGAAACAGAAGCAGTGAATAAGTGCATACCAACCGCTCAGCGTTGTGATTTTTTTGTCGCACAAGAATAATTATTATCACACAAGAAAGAAGACAAATAGTAATTTAACCTGTGTATTACATGATAATCAAAGACGCTGCCAAATATAATATGTAGATCTGCATATCAGAGATATATGTCAAAGACGTTAAGTCTAAATTAATAAAATCGTTGAAGACTTTCTCGTTGGCATTGCTATTACGACTTGTATCATCCTAAATTGAACCCTTCACTTCTGAAATGCAATTTGAGCCAATAATCAATCGGCAACTTTATTTTTGGCCATTTACGATAGCAATTAAAAATTTGATGAAATTTCTATTTCGAGAATTAAACGGATCTACCAAGATCTGAATTTCTCCAAAACTGTTTTGACATGATATCAGTAAGACTGTGAGCACATTTTTTTAATCGAGAGTTAATTGCTAGATATGTACAAAACGTCATAGTCACCAACACGAGGCGATTACCGTGGAGATGTTACGGCTCCGAAGCAACTTTTCTGGGAAGTAATTTAACCGAGGCATTTTTGGCTAGCATGAGGTTTTCATAGTTTGAAAACTTATGGTCTAGCTTTAAAAATGACAGTGAGAGGGAGCAAAAAAGTATCATTTGTTTACAAACAGATCAGATCATATCGCATCTAAATTAAACACTACTTTCTTAGACACAAAAGATACATATCATATATCACACTAGATCACAAATAAAAATTCCACTCTTTGTATTCCGTTTACATTATTTTTGATTAAGTAGATTTGGTAATAATGTCTTCAGTTTCCTGAATATAATACGTCGGAATACACAAGAAACGTAAACAAATAGCTACATTAACACTGCAGCAAATTGTGATAATTACTTCACGGAAATGTTACAACGATACTGCAATGCAAACCTCAGATAGAATTCTAACCAAAGACCCTGCTTAATATCGATACTAAACTTTGATCGTTTATGTAGAATATTTTCTGTTCGTATCAAAATGCCTAATATTCACGTATCTTTATGAAAAATTAAAAATTGATTAGTTAATCATTTAATTTTTCTAGATTAAATTGCGTTAAAATATACAGAAAATGGAAATCAAAACTTTCGGATAGGTAGAGGAAGACCGGAAATACGAAAATAGTTGAATGAAACGAAACTTTTTACAAAACATTTAGGTTTACATTCCTTTCTGAGATAATAATTGATATTCTAAAATAAGAAAAATTTTCTATGCTAAAATAATAATAAAAAAGCACTTCTACCGAGCAGGCGAAGCTGCAGGTAAATGCTAATAGATAATAACTTTTAAAAAAAAAAAAAAAAAAAAAAAAAAAAAAAACAGCTCAACGACTGCTTGAGTGACAAAGCGGTGTGCTACTGGAGGGGAAATTCTACCACCTAAACGGAAAGTACAAGAAAGATTGCTTTATGAGCTAAGTGATTGCCGTCTGACCCTACACATGCATATCTGTTAGGATCACTAGTTTATGAAATATTAATTACATAAGGCTCAACTCGTATTTGGACAAAACTTTTAATCGATGCTTGTCTCTTTTGATCCTCTTCTTTTAATATTGTAACCTGATAACTAACAGTTTGCCGATAATTCTTATCTCACTATGTTACACCAGATTTTTGTTTAAAACTCAATTATCACGTCCCATTTAACCGAAACTGGTCTCCATCTATACACCGTTCACCCTTACTGGTGTCTCAAGGTCACGTTCCCCTTGCCCTGATCCTCATCTCACCACTCTCTTCAGTTTCCTACCCATCCAAGCAGACTGCTGTGTCCAGGCAAATTTGTGAGCGGGAACTCTTTTCTTCCTTCTCTTGTAGCGGTAAGGGCAGCGGAGAGGGGATAGAGCAGAGTGACCTTGAAGCAACTCTGTTAACTGAAGGCACTACAGTAGGCCTATCTTTACGTCTTCTTCAAATCATAGATAAAATATGTCCCCTTGTCAGGCCTTTCAATGTTAAGATGTGTGAAGTTTGAGTGGTCAGATCCAAGGTCTCCTGTTTTTCCAGTTTCATTGCCGGCTCTCTTTTTATAACAGATGTGTAGGTGTGGGGAACCGTTGCCGAAGATCAGTTCGGCGACTGTCTCATCAGGATTGAAAACTAGATATTTGTTTTCGATTTAGCGACTACGCTATGCATGAGTTCTTTCTGAACATTATTTTAGTCGCTGATGTTCAAACGTATGATACACAATTCACTTTTCGGGCCTGGCAAGTTTGCTAGATTCACTGTCACATAATATGCTACGACCAGGGATCCCAACTGAGGGTGTTCCCCCCTAAATTAAGGGGGTTTACACATGGGGTGGGATTTTTTTTAGGGGCTTAATAATTTTAGGAGATTTTTTTGGGATTTTTGATTTCTTGTATTTATTTGTTGAATATCTAAATAGCAGCAGTACCTCTTTACTAAGAATCCTGACTTCTCTATGGCTGAACTTTTTTTTCTGATCACAGAATAAAATATCTATTTTTCAAATCCATATTTTTTTTAAAAAAAAGTCACCTTAGATTCAGTGTTTACCATATACATAGGTTTTTTTGGCTACCTACGGAAAGACATTGGTCGTTGCTGCAAGAACCAACGACTTTCAATAAGTGATATTGCCGTTGTTGTGGCCTTGTGGTGACTTGTATGTCAACAAGCAATTTGTTGATAATGCCTTAGAATAAGGATAATAATAAGAATTAATTAAGTTATATTAAAGAAATACAGTCAAAAATATAGAAAGATTTGGGAAACAGTTTCAAATTTAAAACTTAAAGTAGTTTCGTTACGTTGTTATAGTGTCTCTTCATTGTGAATCAGGTGACACTTTCCAATATTATATTAAGTATTTGATCTTAGCACAGGATTAAGGACGGCATTGAATTACAACTATACATGTTCTTCGATGAAATTCATAAGCGGTATTTTATTTTACGTACCTACACTAAAAAATTTTTTTGGGGGTATTTGACTTAAGCTTTAGGGGTAAATATTTTTTGAAGTTGGTAACTCTGGCTGCGACTGTGTAGAGGTCCTTAGGTCACGAAAAAAGGGGAACATCAGTGTCTGCAGATTAATGTCAAGGCAGCCGCAAAGGATTCGTATGTCCTCTGTGTCCATGCCGCTCCGTGAAAAAAACAAGCCGTTACAACTTTAATTATTCACTTTGATGAGTGTGCTCACTGCAGAACATGTGGAACTGAGTGTCAGCCATGACAAAGCGTAATTAATGAACAGAGATATATTTATGAAATCAAATATACCTACTCCTTCGTCGCAATGTACAGGTTAATTAAAATAGTGTACCCTCCTAAATGTCATTCCATATCGCACATCCTAATCAATTACAAAATTACACGCCTCATTTCTTTCCACTGAGAAATAATTGAAATTTTCGTTTGTTATTTCGTATGTGCTGTAGGTAAAGAGTAAGGTTCAACATATCTTCCTTAAGACCAGGAAGTGTACCAAGTTTCGGGTAAAAATAACTACTTTTTCTTCAACTAGGATATTACCAATATTAGACCAGTAAGCATTATTAAAAAACAATTTCTCGTGACAAAGGATGAATAGGATGATTTACACATATAGACATACCCAGTGGCGGATCAAGGATTTTGGTTTTGGGGGGGGGGGGGCTAGGATAGTCCGTTATACAAATTTATGATAACAAGAGAACAAAAATCTATTAACTAAAATGATTAACTTGTCGCAACTTTTCAGAATATTATAACCGGACACATAATACAGTAAAATTTACAGAGTGATTAGATCATATAAATATATATAAATACAGTATATTACAGTTAAGAACATTGTATAAAACTGAAATTTTGGAAAATATCTCGTTGCCATTAAATTCTGTTGTATTACGTTTGAGATTCAAGTTACATTTCCAAATTGTGAAGATTATTTTTAAATTTCTTAATAAACCAGACATTTTAAGTCCTATTGCGTGTAGTGAAAACCGGATGGTTGGCAAGACTGTTCGGTAATGTCTTTGGCCAAGTGTTGTCAATTTATTATTGTTGTATCTTCTGTTCCAATTAAATGGATCATCGTTTTTTCCTGGGGCTCAACGTCACATCAACTAATATTTTGTGAATCGAAGAGAACAAATTTAGTACTATACGGTTATTTTCTGAACGTACAACGATAAAAGCAATCTTTTACATAGGTAAAAATCAGATTAGGCGTAGTAAAAACATGGAGGAAAATCTCCTGGCCGAGATGAGATTCGTACTAAGTTTTTCAATCCTCTGTCAGACGCCTTGCCACTATGGACTGCTGGTTCGTGATACATTTTTCATGCTGGTGGATTAAGATGTAAAATTTATTTTATGTGAACAGTGACACATCTGTAATTGTATATTTTATATAAATTTATATGGTTTGGTTATTCTTATTTATATGTACTCGATGTATTTTACAAATGACATTTATGATATTATATATGTTTTCTGTTGTGTATTACTGGAAAATACCATTATATGTATTGGTTATATAGTTATGGAACTGAAAGCCAATAAAACAAAAAATCTAACTTGCACTATAATTCTAGGCTATAGGTTACAGGACATCCCTCTAAATGCAATTTGTAGCGTCACGGTTGTAATTCGGGTGTGACAATATAAGGTGCCACGTGCTGGGCGGGCATTAGGGGTGAGGGGGTAAGCGGGGCAAAAGTACCCGAGGTCCACCTACCTGGGTCAAATGTAAATATTAAAATATGTACCTATAAATTTGTTTATTTTTGCATTAAAATTTTCTGACTATCCAATAAACCAAAGTTTAAATGTGAAAAAAAAAAAAAAAAATGTCGGGGAGAGTGCCTAAGAACGCTTACCCGGGGACCCAGAATCCTACCGCCGGCCCTGGTCACGTGATATATCTCACTATCCCGGCTGTTATAAACAGAGAACAAAAGAGACTACACGAATGAAGTTTTGCAGACAAATGTCTTACCAGTTACCTTATCTTCGAAGCAGACCTGGTGGGGCGTTCTAACAGCACATAGCTACACCACATGTGGCAAGAAATGTCCGCACCTTCTTTCCACTGCAGATTGAAAATATGCCTGAAATATTGATGGCCATTTGATAACTTATCTGTAAACTCCTATCTGAGAAGACTGGAAGTGATCCCCGATATCATCATATATATTATTTCTATAAGGTATTTTTTTTTGTCACAAGCCTGTATCTTCCTTCATACTTAACCAAAATCAATGAATGAGGTGTCATTTTAAAGCTTATGGTCTCCACTTTGGTCACATCATATTTTAAGAAATAAAGCTTTCGGAACTCGGCCCTTAAAGGGCAAAAATGTCAATATTTCTAAAAAGCTGTTTTCTGTGTTACGAGTCATTTATCTCACTGGATACCTGTCTGAAATCGTTTAATGGTGTATCATTTTAAAGATTAGGATCTCCTCTTTAGTGACGTCATATATTAAGACAGATATTTTTCGGAATTCGACACTTAAAGGGCAAAAGTATCAATATTTTTGCAATTCGTAATTGTGTCATGAGCGATTTCTCTCCTTTAATATCTAACCAATATAGATAAATGAGATATCATATTAAAGATTGAGGTCTCCGCCATGGCAACATTATATTTCAAGAAAAGAATTTTTCGTTTTTCGACCCTTAAAGGGCAAAAATGTCGATTTTTCTAATATGCGTTTTTTGTATCTCGAGCCATTTATCTTCCTGGATATCTAACCAAAATCGATAAACCAAGTAGGATTATTAGGAGTAATGTCTCAGCTTTATGACATAATATTTTAAGAAAGAATGTTTTTGGAATTCAACCCTTAAAGGGAAAATGTATAAATTTTTCAATAACGCAATTTTGTGTCACGAGCGATTTATCTCCCTTAATATGTAACCGGTATAGATAAATGACGTATCATATCAAAGAATGAGGTCTCCGCGGTGGTAACATTATATTTTAAGAAAGGAATTTTTCGTAATTCGGCCCTTAAAGAGCAAAAATGTCAATTTTTCTAAAATTAGTTTTTTTTATCTCGAGCCATTTATCTCCCTGGATATCTAACCAAAATCGATAAATGAAGTAGGATTATGAGGAGTAATGTCTCAGCTATGTGACATAATATTTTAAGAAAGAATGTTTTTGGAATTCAACCCTTAAACGGAAAAAGTATAAAATTTTCCATAACGTATTTTTGTTTCACGAGCGATTTATCTCACTTAATATCAAACCGTTATAGATAAATGAGGTATCATATTAAAGAATAAGGTTTCCGGCGTGGTAACATTATATTTTAAGAATGGAATTTTTCGTAATTCGACCCTCAAAGGGCAAAAATGTCAATTTGTCTAAAATTCGTTTTTTGTATATCGAGCCATTTATCTCCCTGGATATCTATCCAAAATCGATAAATCAAGTGAGATAATGAGGAATAATGTCTCAGCTTCGGCGACATCATATTTTAGGAATGACGTTTTTGGAATTCAACCCTTAAAGGGAAAAAGTATGAATGGTTCTACAACGCATTTTTGTGTCACGAGCTATTTATCTCCCTTAATTTCTAACCGATATAGATAAATGAGGTATCATATTAAAGATTAAGGTCTCCGCCGTGGAAACATAATATTTTAAGAAACGATTTTTTCGTAGTTCGAACCTTAAAGGGTAAAAATGTCGATTTTTCTAAAATGCTTTTTTTGTATATCGAGCCATTTACCTCCCTGGATATCTAACCAAAATCGATAAATCAAGTAGGATTATGAGGAATAATATCTCAGCTTTGTGACATGATATTTTAAGAAAGAATCTTTTTGAAATTGAACCATTTAAGGGAAAAAGTATAAATTTTTCTATAATGCATTTTTGTGTCACGAGCCATTTATCTCCCTTGATACATAACCGATATAGATAAATGAGGTATCATATCAAAGATTAAGGTCTCCGCCATGGTCACATTATATTTTAGAAAGAATGTTTCGTTATTCGACACTTAAAGGGCATAAATATTAGTATTTCTAAAATGCGTTTTTTGTGTCTTTAGTCATTTATCTCCGTTGACAATTAAACAAAATTGATAAACGAGGTATCATTTAAAAGCTTCAGGTCTTCGTAATGTCTTCGGTACCGTTACCACATTTTAAGTAGAAATTTTTAAAAATTCTAACCTTAGAGGGCAAAAGTATTAATATTTTTACAATGCATTTTTCTGTCAGGAGCTGTTTATTTCCCTTGATACCTAATCGAAATCAATAAATGACGTATCGATTTAAATATTAAATTAGCCGCTATGGTCACATCATATTTTAAGAAAAAACTTTCTACAAATTACACCCTTAGGGGTAAAAATATCATCATTTCTCAAAACTTTTTTTTTACATTGCTTGATATTTTCTAAAAGGAATTTTTTGGAATTCAACCCTTAAAGGGCAAAGTTATCAATATTAGTTATAGAACGTGTTTTTTTAATTTTAATACAAGCCATTTATCTTCTTCGATACCTATCCGAAATCGATAAATGACATATCGTTGTAAAATTAAGGTCTCCAGCTAGGTAAAATCATAAATTAAGAAAAAAATGTTCGGTATTTGGTGCTTAAAGTGGTAGCGGGTATGAGACTGTTCAGAGCCAAGTCCCCTGATTTCAGCAGCGGATATCACAGAGATGTCAATAAACTTTTTTTTATTCAATAAGTAACTTTTCTGATATTTTTTTTTTGTTACGGAAACACTGTCGTTTTGCTATACAATTCCAATGTAAACATTTTATTCGCACAGCAACAAATATTTCAGAGATGTTGATATGTTGTGTGCATTTTGTTAAGTTGGTTGTATTCTTTTAAGGTCAGTGACAGTTTGTCGTACATACAGAGTGTTTTAAATTTTCCTAACTGTTTCGTAATATGTTGTGAGTATTTTGCTGCGTACCTATTACACTAAATGAAATATTTGCTACAAAAGTACGGTTATACTATTCATTATATTACAAGCATTCAACCTCACTATTCATCGCATTTTATTCGCGAAATTTTCGCACGGGTCGTCTAGTAATACAAAATTCGTGAACGCTTCACAAGACAGCTAAGTTTATTACCCCCAGTGGCTGATCTCGGAATTTTGCCTCTTAGTACTGTTAATAGTGTTGTCGTACAGTTTTAATGTAAGACATTAATATCAGTCTAATCGCACGACTCATTCGTAGTTTTCAAATATTTGCAGATTACTGTGTAATAAAACGCTATTACTCTATTAGATAAGTTATAGCATCACTAGAGCTCTTCTGGATCTTTTTTTTTTTTTTTTTTTGTGTGTGTAACTTATCACGTACAAATTATAAGTCTTCTGCGAAAGGTTATGTGAATTATCCAAATGAATTATAAATAAAGATTTCAGTTCGAAAATTCCATGCTCTAATAAGTTCGTCTCTCACGGTGAGGCAGGCGACTCATCGAAAAAAAAAGGTCTCCGATTAATAGCTAGTGATGTTTACATTACAAAGCGAGCCATGTGACCAGAGAGGTTCACTGAACTGCGACCGCTAATAGCGCGGCATCTTTGACTAACTACGGAAACAGATGTGAGGGGTAATTAATTATGCTTGATAACAGACAAAGCTTGGAATGATTATTAACATAGTACGCTTAGTACTAGTATCTTCGGTAAATAAGTAGTTTAATTGCAGATATTTATTTTAAATATTAGTTTATTTCTTAATATAATCATACTTTATTTAGTCCAAAGGGTTGGCTGCTACACAGGAGAAATAAAAATACGAACAAACTACTAAGACAGTCGTTTATTTCGCTGTCTCATAACGCCAATTGCAGATACTATTATAAACAGAAACTTCCAAGGCCAAATAAAGTGAGGGTCTACTGGAGATTGCGATTCCGCTAGATCATTCACTAATGACGTCATAAAATTGCTGTATTCAATCGCAATACGCATTATTTTCTAGCAATAATTCCGTTTTAATACACCTTGGATCATAATTTTCAAGTAGAAATTAGGTTGTGATACACTATGTAGGCCCTACTCCGGAAAATATTCCTAGCGGCGTCTTGCGTTTGACTACTGCAGTATTATGACGCCAGTTCCTAGCGGAATCGCGATCTCCACTATCGTTGTTTTTTTTTTTTTTTGGTCTCTCGACTGGTTTGATGCAATCCTCCATATCTTCCCATCTTCCGTCAACCCCTTCACCTCAGTATACTCCCTTACAACCTACGTCAGTTATCTGTTTAATATACACTCCTGGAAATTGAAATAAGAACACATTGACGCTGGTGTGTAAGACCCACCATACTTGCCCCGGACACTACACAGCGGACATACCAGGAACAGCAGTGTTGGCCGTCAAAGGGCGCTAGCTGCGCAGCGGTTGGCCACCGCCGCAGTCGGTGTCAGCCAGTTTGACGTGGCATACGGAGCTCCATCTCAGTCTTTAACACTGGAAGCATGCCGCGACAGCGTGTACGTGAACCGTATGTGCAGTTGACGGACTTTGAGCGAGGGCGTATAGTGGGCATGCGGGAGGCCGGGTGGACGTACCGCCGAATTGCTCAACATGTGGGGCGCGAGGTCTCCACAGTACTTCGATGTTGTCGCCAGTGGTCGGCGGAATGTGCACGTGCCCGTCGACCTGGGTCCGGACAGCAGCGACGCACGGACGCACGCCAAGACCGTCGTATCCTACGCAGTGCCGTAGGGGACTGCACCGCCATTTCCCGGCAAATTAGGGACACTGTTGCAGAGAGGACCATTCGCAACCGTCTCCATGAAGCTGGTCTACGGTCCCGCGCACCGTTAGGTCGTCTTTCGCTCACGCCCCAACATCGTGCAGCCCGCCTCCAGTGGTGTCGCGACAGGCGTGTATGGAGGGACGAATGGAGACGTGTCGTCTTCAGTGATGAGAGTCGCTTCTGCCTTGGTGCCAATGATGGTCGTCTGCGTGTTTGGCACCGTGCAGGTGAGCGCCACAATCAGGACTGCATACGATCGAGGCACACAGGGCCAACACCCAGCATCATGGTGTGGTGAGCGATCTCCTACACTGGGCGTACACCTCTGGTGATCGTCGAGGTGACACTGAACAGTGCACGGTACATTCAAACCGTCATCGAACCCATCGTTCTACCATTCCTAGACTGGCAAGGGAACATGCTGTTCCAACAGGACAATGCACGTCCACATGTATCCCTTGCCACTCAACGTGCTCTAGAAGTTGTAAGTCAACTACCCTGGCCAGCGAGATCTCCGGATCTGTCCCCCATTGAGCATGTTTGGGACTGGATGAAACGTCGTCTCACGCGGTCTGCACGTCCAGCACGAACGCTGGTCCAGCTGAGGCGCCAGGTGGAAATGGCTAGGCATGCCGTTCCACAGGACTATATCCAGCACCTCTACGATCGTCTCCATGGGAGAATGCAGCCTGCATTGTTGCGAAAGGAGGATATACACGGTACTAGTGCCGACATTGTGATGCTCTGTTGCCTGTGTCTATGTGCCTATGGTTCTGTCTGTGTGATCATGTGTTGTATCTGACCACAGGAATGTGTATATAAAGTTTCCCATTCCTGGGACAATGAATTCACGGTGTTCTTATTTCAATTTCCAGGAGTGTATTATTGTAATCTTTGTCTTGTACAGTTCTTAACGTCGACAGTTCCCTCCCTTCTAAACGCCTCGCACTTCACAGCTATATCCACCTTCCAACAAAATTCGTGTAGAACAAAGACGGTTATTGTTTTCTCCCATTTATGTTTCATCTCTCAGTACTTTTTTTTTTCACTTTTTCTTCTCGGCGAGGACGATGAAATCGAACAAATCCGGGAATTATTTAAACCAACTACAAGAAGTATAGGTTTCGAAACTTCCATCTTTCAGATCCAGTCACACTTTCTTCTCAATATGATTTTCATACTGTTCCAAATCCTTTCTCGCCAACCGTTTTTCATGTTTTGATCATACTATACCCTTGACGTCCGTAGAAGCTGTTTTCATTATGATCTGAAATTTCCTTAGGATGTATTATTCAAGACTAATTGCACATGGGCGAAAAACATTATTGTTGACATAAAATGTTGAAGAAATACTTTTCAGTCGCAAATTCCTCAGTTTTTTTTTTTTTTTTTTTTTTTTTTTTTTTTTTTTTTTTTTTTTTGCTGTTATCAGTCTTTCGACTGGTTTGATGCAATCCTCCATCCTTTCCTATCCTGTGCTAACCTCTTCAATTTCTACATACCCCTTACAGCCCACGTCCTCAATAATCTGTTTCTCAGTAAACACATTAAAAACTTGGGACTTATGTACAATAAAGTACCATTTGCTGTCATTCATCAAGTATGGCAAACACTAACTTTTATAATATAAAGTACTGTCACGTTTACATAATTAGGAATAAATTACAACCATACTTCATGTACCTTAGCTTTGTTATATTTTAAAACAGCTAATGAGGAGAAGATACAGAAAAAACAAATAAAAGATGTTAATGACAGGATATTATAGGTGCTAAATAATCAAAATTAATAATAGTGATTGAAATCCACAAGGAGTATTGTTTCTACTAATGAAGGTAACAATGAAAGACTTGCGCAAGACCAGTCACCTCTCTTGAAAAAGGGGATTTTCACCCGAAATATTGTTTTTTCTTTGTTTGTGTGTTGTGCTGTGTTGCTGCTGCCCTCCTCCCTTCAACTTTGGTGAGTGTTGGGTGAGTTTTTCCTTTCTTTTCCATGTAAATGTTTCTACTAATGAGTGATATGTACCTGACTTTTTCTATTATCTTTATTTACTATGTAATTACATGATAAACAAAATGCATTAAAATCAAGATTGGACATTCTGCAGCTCAGTCCTTTAATTAGTATCAGAGTAACATCTCAAATAGTTACATTCTCTACAGTTAATAATGAAAACATGCAAACCAAATGGCATCACAGTGACACTGAGATATTTTGAACACAGGAATTGCCAGACATAATGCCACTGTGAGTAGAAGAAAATTATTTAATTATATGCAATTCATGGAATCAGGATGATACTAAGAATACTTTAACCCTGGCAATCAGCATTGGGGTGAATCAGTATGTTTCATGGAGTTGTGAACCAAAGCAGCCAGTACTGTACTGGAGAGAGGAAGTCTGCACCATTACTGTATATTAAACCAGTAATGATTTTTAGCAATTGGTTGACAGATGAGTTTAGATTATTTGTAGATGGTACAGTGTAGTATAACATGGTTACAATAAGAAGAAGATTGTGAACCTCTACATAGAGCTCAGATACTAATATCTAATTTGCTTAGAACCATAGTGTTTCTATCACTTTCAGTTTATACTTTTTTCCTTGTTTCAAAGTAAAGGTTATTATTAATTAGTTATATTATTTGTGGTGGAGCTCATGCCCTGGTGGCAGTTTCCCTAAACATCTTACAATTCATACACATTTTCCCCCTAAATTCCTCCACAGTCTGAGGTATATTATTCATCAACTCCTTTTTTAATTTGTTCCACTCCCTCATTCCCCTGTTTGCAAATGAAAACTTTCCTTATGCCTGATTTATTATCATGGTTCTGATTTCCCTTCCACATGCTGCTTCTAAATTTTCCACCAATATTTATCCAGACCTCACTGGAAGTATCTGCCAATTTTAATCTGGTAATAGCCCATATTTCCGCAGTTGTTGAACAACAATTTTATAATTAATTCCATGTAAAAACAACTGTTTTAGCGAATTTTATTTTATTTACCATAAATACAATAAAATAAAATTCACCAAAACAATTGTTTTTAAACAGAATTAACCATAAAATTATCTGCCAATTCTTTTCACCTTTTATCCTGTAATAACTCCCAACCCATATCTTTTGCTATTTCAGTTACTGATAATTTCCACAGACATATGTAGTTGTCATTCTTTGCACCCTCTCCAACTCCAGTATTTGATTCTCATAATGTGAGTTCGGTATTATCCCATAATACTCTAGCAGGAACCTGATCAAAGTTTTTTAACCCATCTCTCTTACTTCCCTGATAAATTCTCTCATTAACCTCCTCCACAGATGCAGTACTATTAAACCATTTCCTATAGCCTACCCAATTTAGCTTACTGTCAACTGATATTCGAAACTTTTGTCATTGGCATTTAAGGTAGCATAATTTATCGTAAGAAAGTCCCTTAGAAATCAATATACTGATATATTTAATATTCAGCAGTGATCATGAAAGTTTTGGAATAAAAACTTTTTTTTCTGAAGAATGAAGTAGAACTAATCAATATTCCAGAATGCATTTGACATACGAAGATAAGGTGAAAAGTTCCCTGCCTGTCAAAGAGATGGCATTGATAACAATGCATCTTTTGAAATATTGCTATACATGTTGTAATAGTTACTGTCAAGTTTCAGCTTGATCTATGAAGTACTTTTTGATATATATTTGAAAGGAGACATATAATGTATGGCTTCTTGATGTTGATAAGCTGAAATGCTCTAACATAGCAAAATTCTTAATTTTTGACAGTTTTTTACCAACAGAGTAAGTTTATTAAGGGTCTACTCCTATATTTTCAACACTACAGATATGGGCATATCAATTTATAGTGTGTTGTTCATGTCTTCTAGATAATTCACATAAAGGATCACCAAAAACTGTATCACAGCAGAAAACATCATAGGCACACAGTATGGTATTCGATGATTGGTAATTAAAGTTTTACGGTATAATTGAGGCCAGGTAAAACCAAAGTATATTTCATCTGCCAGAAAGAGCATACTTTCTGGGATTTAAAAGCCACTCTTTTGATTGGTTACTATGAAAACTGTGAAACAATAGCTGTAAAATACTACAAAACTCCTTTAGACCAACAGGATGAAAAAAAGTAATGAGAAGAAACTTAAATTACTCTAGAGGGGGAAAAATCACCTTTCATCAGGACAATGCACCTTCCCACTGCTTTGGCAGTGGGGAAAATGAGGGATCAGAAAAATGAATTACGGGAAAATCTACCTCATTCTCAACAGTTAGCTCATTCTGAACCAAAAATGAAATTTATGGCTGGAAAATATTTGGAGTGAAATGAAGTGTTCATAGTAAATAAATATGGATATTTTCCAGACCATCCAGAACTGCACTTCACGGAATGAATCCAGTCACTGGAGAAATGTTAGACCAAGAACACTAAAGTGGAACTATGTACAAAAATAAATGCATTTCGAACTAAAAAGCACACTTTACACTTACCAAAACGAGAATTTTTCAACTTGCCAACGTAGAACTTATAGTCACTAGGTTTCTCCCCCCTTATTTGGTAAATTCTATCTACAATATTTTTTGGACTTTGCATTGAGAAGAATGTTAGTTATTCAGATACAATTGGAAGAAAAGAACTTTTTTGTTTTTATAATCATGAGTACAACTCTAAAAAAGATGACTCTTAGGAGCAGAACCCTTGTTTCTATTGTGATAGTGAGTAATTGATAATTTAAATAGTCCAGTAATTTGAGATCTTTATTGAATCTCAGTATTCAACAAAATATTCACATAATAAAAAAAAAAAAAAAAATTTTCACTTCTTTGGGATACAATAAAAATAGTGTTCAGAACAGAAAAATCTTCCTATCTTTATAATCTTCACTATGCATGTTGATGCCAAAGAGAGCTGTAATATTTATCTGCCAAGAATTATGAAAGGAGAATCAATGGGAAAGCTTGAGAATTACCACACTCATCTGTATGTTCAAAGCAAGCAACCCTTGGATCATCCCATCGTAATAATAATAATCGTTACTAGTTTAATTCAGTGTTCTGTTACATTATTTGCTTGAAAACAAAAGAGATAACTTTTTTTCCATTTATACAAACATGAGATATAAAGCTTGTGATGTGACTTATACACCAAATGAAAACATCATTCTTCTTTCAATAATCTGTAGGAAGACAAATCAGGAGTGATATTGTGTAGTCACAGTTGGAGAAAAAAAAAAAAAAAAAAAAAAAATTGTATATGAAAAGGCAGACTGGAATTTTCCTTAAGGGTTATTTTGGTCAAAGAAGTAGGTTTTGCTATAATAGACACTTTTCTTTAAAAAATAGGGGAGGGGGGGGTACAATAGATTTAACCAAGGATTTGCTGCCTAAGTGAGAAGATAAGCATTTATACTTATCATTACACCTTAATAAAATTTTGTTCTGAAGCTCAGCAATAATTATTTTCATTTCCTCTCATCCGCACCTATCTCTTCGACACTGCCAAGTGATGTAATAATATTTGAGGCATGGGACTCTAAATGTAATAGTGATATACACTGATGAGGTGTTCCATCGATATGAATAAATACTATGTACTATAGCAACTAACAAAATGGTGATACATCAAATGAACATTCTGAATGGCTTATAAGATTATAGATGCTTGAACAATTTGCTCTTCCTCTTAAATAATAAATTTCTAACAGTTTATAATGTTTACAGAAACATAAAAGTTCCTTGAATTTGAGAAAGTTGGAAAACTTTCTATAAGCTGCTACATATAAAATTATTGCCTTAACTGAAAACCCATTTGAAATAGTCACATATTTAACTCTTATTTTTTAACATAAAATTATGAAACTTTTCTTTTTCCATAATACTGACTTTTCGTTTTGGGACACCCTCCATTCATTATTCTCAAACAAAAAATTGAGAACAAAGTATACTAGCATTAGAGAATATACTTATTATTTCAAACATAAAGATAAATATGAAATTAGGATGACTTAAATATAACATAAGAAAAATAAAATGAATTTGCCAAAGAATATCTGAATGTCATTGTTTAACAAAAGAATACAAACTTTCGATTAAGAAATTCACCACCTTCTTCTTTAATGTTAATAACTAAAATTATACACCAATGTTTGTGAGGGTTTAAGATTAATCAATAGCCTGCTTGTAATTACAAATAATTTCATTGTGATGTATAAGCACCAGTTACTTCAGCTTCAATCACACCCAAAATGGACTTATTCACATCTGCACTTGGTTACAAAATATTCTTTAAAAATTCAAAAATAAATATTAACACTCGAAATATGATTGTTTATAAATCCACACTTCCCCCACGTAACGCTTGGCATCTTCTATAGATGTATTAGTTTGATATTGATACTGGAGTGCTCATTTTTGCTTGCAAACTTCTGAAAGACTATTGTACAGTAACAAAATCCAGGATCATTTTCTAAGACAGCACTTCCAGAGAAAAGATTTTAAAATATTTCATTTCAGCTTAGAAGCCTATAAATAAATGAATATTGTTTTGGACTGATGCTGGTAAATGTGATGACATTAAAGCAGAATGTTTAGAAATACAATACAGGCACACTTGTTATTTTCGTGAAATATTAAAATACAGAATAACTTCCACAAATATAACACCTCAGGCAAAAAAGATTTATTTAAATATTATTAATGCACAGATTAAGAGTGAAAAGAGAAAGTTGCATTCTTTTCCCCTTTTTTGTAAGTAAATTCTGTGAAGGATATATTTAGGATTTAAATAGGAACACTATCACCATTTACCATGAGCTCATACTGAAATGGAAAAACATACAGTATGTGACCTGTCCCTACTTACAATCACTTTTCAAAATTCACCAAAACAAACATGGAATTGAGGAGACACTTCAACTGTCATCAGCTCATAATAAGCGAAGAAGAAATTTGTGACTGGCTTCAATCAGTTATTTTCCTCATCAACTGATGAGTCTGCCACACTAGTGCAAACTCAACACATCTCTCCATGACAAATATTTATCACCAGTTACAGTCTCGGTACTCGGTTTTACTTTCAGGCCGTCGAACGAGAGACGGCTGCAGTCGGCGAAGCCAACCACCGGGCGACGTCCCCTTCGAAGTGCCTCCTCCACGACACTACCTCCTGCAGCGACTCGATGGCACGTTCCATCGCTGCAGTGGTGTAGGTGAACTGGCCTTGATGGGAATCTCGGAAACGGCGCAACTGTGTCAGAAATACAGTTGAGTTACTTAGAGAATAGAGGTCCCATTCAATGAAGAGGATTACTCACATCTCTTCTATCACCAATGGTACAAGTTAAGTGGCTTACTTACAGAACTACTAAATGACACACATTACACATTTAAGAGTTGTTCAGAGCAATTTATTAGTAGAAATTATTAAAATAATTTTGAGGTTTAGAAACTCCTTGCTTTCAAAAAAAGCAAAGCCTCTAGAAGAGGAAGTGCTGGATGACCCACACAAGTGGAAATGTCCATGATAAGAAATTCATTCTCTGCCATATTCCATATTAATACACAGGTAGCTATAATAGAAGAATTACTTCATTTTTATGTAAAAGAAACACTATTTCAAAACCTTATCTATTTGTGAAATATAATGTATACTTTTTTCCATTTCCCCCCCTTTTTTTGCAAATAAATATGAAATTGTTGAGACTATACTTCATGAGAGAAGAATACCACTATTCACAACTTGTGATTTTTATGTCATGTGCACAACTCATTGAAGGGTGTGAAAATCTGCACAGTGATAAGTAAGAAAACCTGCTTAAATTTTGTTGCAATTTGTAATGACAATTAATGTCTCACTAACTTGCTAGAATCTTTATGCATCTACCATCCACAATAGAGACATAAATCTACCACACTTCCTAATGCATAAAACTTTTTTAGTGTCTATGAAATCTTATGCCCAATTATTTTAAACAAACCAGATTTTACTCAAGTAATCTACTCACTTCTATAATGATATACAACCTCAAGCTACTTCTCACTGTACATAATTCAGAATGCAATTATCATATATGAAGTGAAACAGAAGAGGTACAAAAATTTATATATTTGTATTGGAAGATGACAATTATATGAAAGTTGATAAGTGTAAATGCTTAACTAAATTAACACAGTACTTTTACACAGCAGGGAGAATTGCTTAGAGGCTGTTCATGTATATCTGATTAAAAACTATGTCAGAAACTATTTTGGAGTGGATAGTGAATACTTCAAAGCACTTCTTAATTCAAATGAGGTATGTGAATTGCTCTCTCTAAATAACAGATGATAAATAAATAATATTTTTCCATCCAACAATTAGGACCTGAAGAGGAATGATGCCAAATGTAACAAACATGCTTGTATCATAACAATAATACTTCTGTCTACAACATAACTGGGAAACAATAAATGCAGGTCAAACTCTAAAACTATGGATCAGTCACTAGAAGTCTCTCATTTAAATTTTATATTGAAAAGAGTAAATTTAATTTCATGTAACTTTAAACTGAATATTGGTTAAAAGATTGCTCCATTACAATATTTAGAACAAAAACAAATTACTGTAAAACAAATGAAAGTAGTAAATACTAAGAAAATAAAAATTCTGCCCATAGCTTCTTCATTTCTCTCATATCACAGTTCACATTTTACTCCAATGCCATTTTCCTTAATCATTATTCTTTGTAAGTATCTGATCTATGCACGAAAGGAAGTCCACACCACGTATTTTAATTATGTGCATAACCCTTACCAACTCTAAATTTTAGTATCTCCTTTAGTCTTCAAAAGATGGGTTTTCTTTTTCTATACCTGTTTGAATTCGTATTGGCCTGTAGCTCTATTTCCAAATCTGTCGTTATATGAATAACTTAGTAATATTTAACTATAGGGCTTAGTTTATAGAACTGTAAACATTATAATTTTTTGACAGAAGCTAAAATAATATGTGGTTATGGTCATTACTTACATCATCAAGCTGTACTTGTGTGCTTAGCCCATCTGTGGCACCTTCCAAAATATCTTTTACAGGGAAATCAGTGTCTGGGAACCTGAAATATATATATAAAAAATAATGATATGAAAGGTTTATTGACAGAACATTTGCATATAATAGTGATCAACATTAATTTTTAATTATTTCCACTTCATTATTTTTAAAAAAATGCGTTTCATCTTTAAGGTTCCATACCTTTCATGTGAAAATGAAATCTTTATGGTTTCTGTCATTTATCAATCTGTATGTCATACCCTTATGATCTATCAACCGTTTAAACTGAAAATTTTGTATTTATCTGAGCTGGCCATTTGACAACTCTCAAAATGTTTGGATTTTCCTTTTTATTCGACCAAAATAAAAAAAATAATAACATTTGATGAATTAAATAAGAAATATGCATCATAAATACTTTTAAAAAATCAAAATTATTGTAAGATCCAAGAAAATTTTTGATTTATGCATATCAGTTAAAAGACAAAGACATCAAAGAAGTTTTAGAAAATCCCTGGTATGTTCAACATTTAAGAATGAATACAATTTATCAGAGGCTCAAACCTTTAAACTGAGAGTTTGAAGCAATTAATTCCATCTGTGGAGATTACTGACTTTCGAGGAACTGAGAATTCTGATAATTTCCCACAGCCACATTATGAAGATACTATTCAGCATCAAATATGGTATTATTGTTATCCATGGTTAATTTAAGAGATTAATGACTAAAATTTATGATCAACACTTTTTGATTTCTTGATATATGCTGTAAATTTGTCACTATGCCCTTAAAGAAGAGCTTCAAAGATCCTAGGATATCCAACATTTAGGTACTCTAAACACGAATGCAACTTTTTTGACTTTACTGAAGTATACTATGATTTTGTAAAATTCACCTCAGTAAGTAACTCTTCCTCTCAAAATCTTATAAACCTCGTATAATAGATGTAAAACATTAATGAAGTGGAACCCACATTCAAAAGATTAAAAGTGAAATTTCAACCATAGTAATAGTAGAAACATATGTCATAATTACGTTCTGACAGAGATTGGATATGCAGTACATTCTGCTGTTGTTATGGACAACTCTGACTTGGTCATTCCACCAGAAAAGGGGATATCCAATCTGAACGAAGGAGCATATACCACATATTTCATATACAGCTTTTCGAGAGTTTGATAACAGGAGGTGGATTACTGAGAACACTAGTATAAAACTTACTAATTGCTCACATTTTAACTAGAACCTCCTATTTCCTAATTCAATCTCTTTCGAGACTATGGTTGATGCACTACCGATACCCTGTTATGAAAATGGTGAAAAAGAAATATTCCAGTTACGGCAACAAT
Source organism: Vandiemenella viatica (assembly GCA_031002005.1). Classification (NCBI taxonomy): domain Eukaryota; kingdom Metazoa; phylum Arthropoda; class Insecta; order Orthoptera; family Morabidae; genus Vandiemenella; species Vandiemenella viatica. Next base: position 102,026,313 of record CM061918.1, on the reverse strand, counting down.
ACTCTAGGCCCTTTAGTGCACCCAGAGCTGGAGTTAAGTGTTTACCTTTTGATCAGGTTGGTCCAGTGCTCCCTCATGTAGTCGAAAGCAAGAATTCGTGCGACGGGATTCTTGGGAACTGCTCGCCACACGACATGGCAGTCCTGCAGTCGTATGTCCTTCCCAGCCAGGGACATATTCAGCAACCTAAATAAACGTGATTTTTTTTTTTGTAAAATAGATTCATATGATGTAATGAATAAAAACCCACATCAACTGATTCACACAAACACAGATTACAAATTATAAGAAACTAGTGTAAAGCCATGACTGTTTTTTGTGTATCGTCATGGGTCTAGAATAGTTCCAGTATCTAGGATGAAAGATTATGACAGGTTGACCTGATTTGACCAAATCCGTAAACTTGACCAGTGTTTCAGGGTGAATAAAATCTCTTCAGCTTGTAAAACTCAGAAACATTAATAGAGGTACATATTAAACAAGAACAGGGACGATAGCGCAATCGTATAATTGCTTAAATAGAATCTTACTTGTATTTGACCCTTAAAGTTCACTCTGCAAAATTTTAAGAAATTCCTGTTTGCTTCGAAATCATCACGTTGTTTCTTTTACTGTGACTGGGAAAACACTCATAATGTAATCATTGGTCATAGTATCTGTAAAGGCCAGAGAACTTAATACACACTCCATATTATTAAACAGTTGAGTAACTCCGAAGAAATTAATTTACATAATACTCAATTTGGTAACATATTTGGTCTGATGTTCACTTAAAATAACCTAATAACTCACATACAGCGAACAGAACAAAAGCCACTAATGAAAGTGGTCAGTAAAATACCTAAAAATTAAATAAACCGTAATGTATAAACTTTGGTCAATCAACAACATTAGTGAAAATTTTAATTAGATTGAAATTTTTCCAAGCTGCAATAACAATTGTCATTCTTGGTTACAGCAGAGACTATGAGTAATTTTTAAAAAGTTTTTTAAGTTACTGAAAAGCAGATCCACTTTTTTCAGCCGCAAAATTTATCAATATTTTATTTTTATCTAAGAAACGCTATGAAAAGTAAACTTAATGACCGTATTATGACTATTAATTTGGTAGTAGTTGCTTAGCTATTAAATTGTGGACATAATCACAAATTTCTTACAATGGTATCTCTGGTTGCTGTATTGCAAGCGAAGGCTGGCCCATGACGTCACCATTTTCCAGCCAATAGCTATCGAGATGAATGAGTGACCTTACAATATTATATAGTAGATTGATAAACAATCAAAATACACAAATTCAGCAGTTAGGTCAACTGCCATTTATGTGTAAGTCTACCAATTAGTAGCGTCAGTGTCTTTCACTCGATGATACTGTTAAATATGTGTACAGGTCATGGTCATGTATTGTGCCTGCAATAATTGCTCTAAGAATCTTACAGCACAACTTCTAATCATACTCTCACCATTAAAATTGTGAATGTCTGAGGCTACAAAATGTTTTCTTTCATAATTAAAACTACCTTTTAACAATGTTTACTTACCATAGATGGAGGTAGCGGCAAAAGCATAAGGACGAATATGGTTAGGCTCAGTGTGTACTACATATCTGATCCCCTTGTTAAATGTCTGACATCTTTGCATAAATAAAAATTTTAAAACCAAACTAACGTAAATTGTGTTCATTTCTGCCTTTATCTGTGGTAAGTGAGAGAGTTTGCTTTCCACGTCATAAAAACAGTTTCATTCTCATTATTACCATAACAATGTTTTTCACATTGTTGTTGACCAGAACTTAGCGACAACTTGGTGTATGTTTCTAGGTATGAAGATGGACATAGGAATGGGGTGTACGGTTTGATTGTCCCTTAGCTCATACCTGGTGTGGTATAGCTCCTCATTGCCTACTTGACTTTGGATCTGACTACACCTGACCTCAGCCAGTCCACAGACTTCCACAATAAACAATTTCTGATCGCAGCGAATTTCTTAATCTATTAAGAATGTTGGAGAACATTGCCTTCTTATCTGGATTGTTAATTTGCCCAATATATCTAACAAACTCATTTCTTACTTAGATTTCTGTTCAGAACAAGCCCCATCACTTTCTACTTTCACCCGCTCTCTCTTAGCAGCCACTTTTAACACACAGTGGTGCTATCCATTGAAAGTGATTTAGTTTATCAGCTGAAGGAGATTTTCATCTCTTTTTGAGAGCCACATCCACCTGTTGGGTATCAGATGAACTGTACAGCCATATTCTGCCGCAGAATAGCATAATGCAAGTTGTGAGGCAAGAGTGCTTTGTGATCAAATATCCTAACATAACCCTCCCCCTCCCTATTCTTCATACAATATGAGACGATCCTCTTATTCTATTTCCTGTACTGTCACTTGAAAGCTAAGTCAATTTTTAAATTCAACAAAACTACTGAGTACATCCTTTAACAAGGTGAACTTATGGCCCCCGTAGCTTGCCAGGAAAATTAGCAGTGTTAAAATGATACTAAATGTCTAACAAGATGTAGATATTACATGAACTTCCTTCTTTGTAACTGTCAGCTCTTGTAGTTTACCTGTATTTACCGGAAGTGCAATATTTGCAAAACTGAATTGCTTTGATTGTATTCTTGATTTCGTGACCATATTAAAAAGAAGAAATAAGAACTCATGTCAATAAATGGCAAAGATTTAGGAACCAACATGCACACTAACTCCAAAGGCAAACTGTATAATCACATACCAAACCTCTCGACAAAACATGATTGTTTAACTGCCAATACTTGTATTATAACTTCTGCTAGTTAGATTCTGAACAGTACCTTACAGTTTTAAACATGTTTTCCTTTTTGTCTCCTCATTTTTATATTCTTATTTGACATTTCTGTACAAATAGCATAAAGATAAACATTTCCTCAAGCGTTCAAAGACTCCTCTTTATTATTAGTATTTGTTATTGACTCCGAGGTACTAGTGTATCATAGTAGTTTAAGACACCCCTGTTGGACTCACTCTTTCAATAACCCAATAATCTCTGTACTACTAATGATTGAATTACTAAAAAAAAAACAGTTTTACAACAAACACAAAAATGCGAACACATTTTACTATATTTCAGTATAAATATTATCACATATAAAGATGAGACGGGTGTCGAGGGTATCACCACATGACTCAAGAACAAAAAGTGGAGGGACGTATAAACAGTTACTCACTGAAATGGCCTTGAAACTTAATAGTATTTTTTTTACTGTTTGCTTGCGATACTCACATGGCTATGAGCGGCGGCTGTCGGCTGCATGCGAGACTGGCCAGCAGCAGCCGGGCGTGCGCCGGGTCGTGGCTCTTCTTGAGCTGAGACAGCACAAAGTCAAATTCACGCTCATTTCCTCGCATGACTGCTGCGCAATACACTGACGCACGCAAGTCAATGGGAATGCTGCAGAGAAATACACAAAAAGTATTACTTTAAACATATATTCTGCTTTCGCTGCAGAAGCATGTCTTATATTAAATACATAACTACAATAATCCCAATCATTATATTTGAAGAGGGAGTACTCTTACGAATTGTTGGTGGGTTGAGCCATCCACTGTGCAAACTGTCTCTGAGCCCACACAGTCACGTCAGGTGCTTCCAGTCGCAGAACCCGGGCCAAGACTCGCGCCCTCAGCTGTCGAGCGGGGAGCACCTCGTCGGGCACCGGGTCGAGTCCGAGGTGGTCGAGCAGTGGTGTCAGCACGCTCAGGAGATACGCCTGTCCGGCAGCATCGACAATCGATCATTTACAATTTAGTTTCCACAGTTATGTGCAATACATTTTAGTAATTGTTTAGATATATTGTTTGAGAATTTCCACATAGATTGAGAATGTGAAATAAAATTAACGTCACTGTTCCAGTTCAACATTTTATTTAACTGTAATGGTAAAAGGATATCCTAAAAACATTTTCACACACTTTAACACATTTCTTAAGTACCTCACCAGAATACCTGTGGGAATGAAATATGGTTAGGACTTAAGACCTCTGAGACCATTATGGTAGCTGTGAAGGCACTAAGAGAACCCCAAAAATGTGTTATAAAGAGTATTATTCAATACTGCAATTTATGCCACAAACTAAAACTATTTTTTTACTATCTCATAAATGAAGGGTGTAATTTATATTTTCTGTTTTCATTTTTTCTCTCGTACTATTTCTTCCCCTCTCCACGTGGAAGTTTTCCAAAATAAAAATTTTGTTCACAATATTGAAAACTTTATACAATTAAACCATGAATATTACTTCCAGTTAGTATTTAATATAGAAAGAATCGTACCATGAGAGAAGAAAATATAATAATAAAAATTATACTTATTTACAGTTTGCAATAAGTAACACAAAATGAAAAAGCATGAACAATAAGTACATGAATAAAGAAGATAAGTTTCATTTTGTTAAAAATGGCAACCCAAAAATAATAATAATAATAATAGTAAAGCAGGAAAAGTATGATTGTACGACCAAGAGGATGCAATAAGAGAAAGTGTTTCCATTGTTTTAAATTTATTAGGTTAGATGAAAAACAAAGATATAATCAGAGAAATAAAGGATCTAGTCATGCAGAGCATATTATTGTCTTGCTGTATAAGATACCATGGGGTTTTGCTGAAATACTATCTGGAAGAATGGTCATATTGTTTCCATCTTCAGATAGTAGTGACATTAGTCAATGGAAATCAAGAAGGATAGGGAAAATAACCCATCACTTGCCACGTATGTAGGCAGGAATGACAGATTAACACATTTTACAATATTTTGGTTAGGGTCATGGGCTGCTTGACAAGTGGAGATCTGCATACATCGTGGCCTACCGCGTGACTTACAATAAAAGCACTGTTAGGCAATGAAAATATGGAAGTATACTGAAAATAACCCATCACTTATCACAGAGGACAGCTAAGCGAACAAGAAAACAAAAAACATGAACACATGTGGTAGTCTGTGGTTTGTTCTCACCCCTCCTTGTCATATGATCCAGCTCTACACACATGAACAAGATTTTAAACTGAAATAAAGTGTGTTCTTGTTTTTGTGTTTTCGTTCAGCCATCCTGCTTTCAACTGTCACAAGTGATGTGTTGTTTTCCCTATCCTTCCCTGTTTTGTTTATAATGTTGAGGTGACTACCCATACTATTCTCTGTGAAAGCCACTTTGGTCCTCTTTTATTCCATCTGAACTACAATACTTTTTCTATTGTATTACATCTTGATACCGGAAACATTAATGAAACAGATTACACAAAGGGGATGCATTACTTTGAGTGGTATGAAGGTAGGCGTGAGTCCGAGGCCTTCCTCCAGATGCTGGGTGCCGTCGAGGAAGGCCTGCCAGGGTACCAGGGCGCGCTCCACGCGGCTGTCACGCAGATAGCGTGTCAGGTTGAGCGCAGTCCCGTAAGGCAGTGCGCCGGCCCTCGCGAGCGCCAGTGAGTCGGACAGCAACTGGGCTCGTGAGGCCGCCGGTAGCAGCAGTGGTTCCGTGGCCAGCTGGCGTACTAGCAGGCCCCAGTTTGTGGCATCGTAGTTGACACGGTAATATCCTAAGGCCAAGAGATGGATAAGACTCTTTCACAAATTGATTCACAACCTTTCCTCCTAAATTTATAGCCATTTACTTAAAAATTTAACAACTATTTGCTACCTCTTGAAAAGAATGTCCTAGAGTTTATTTGATGAAACTAAGGAAAATGGAAGCGGCTTCTAGGCGATATAAATAAGAAAAGAAAGGGAAATTAACCCACCACATACCAAAGTGGACGGATGCGATGAGACAACACTAATGCTGACAAACAACTACACAATATTTCGGCATCTGCCTTGCTCACAAATAGAAAAACGGGCCATTAGGCTCGGAACGTGTGTGCACAACGAATGTTACCTAATGTTTAGAGTTTATTTGGTGATTCCAAAATCACAAACAGAAATAAAAGAATAGATATTTTATATATATGTTTGATATAGTTTTGGTACATCCATCTACACCAGTGATGGTCAACCTTCTAAGCAGCCGGGCCAAATATTCCATCAGGTCACACTTCTTTGAAATTACTTACATATTTTTATGAAGGAAAAGGATACCACTATAAATTAAACACACATATGGCATTAATTGAAGTTTTAAAAATATAATTATTTTAAAGCAACTTTTGACTTTGTCTGACAGAACTAAGTGTATCGATGTTGATGTCAAAAGGAGAGGTGGCTACTCACAAAAAGTTCTACAGATGAACATCAATGATTCTTGTCAACTGCCCATACTAGCTATATTAAGCGAGTGATGACATAGATTTAAAATGAGAGTAAGGAACTGAGTGTTTTAGTGTTTGATACAACCATTTAAGGTTAAAGTAAAATGATCCATCTCCGCGGGCCACATGTTGACATACGGCGGGCTACAAGTGCCCCGCGGGCCGCAGTTTGGCTATCCCTGATATCTACTTATGAAATACCGGTCTTGATCATGATGTTCTGTCACACGTTGATGTCACTCTGTGACGAGACACTATGACGTCACGCTTTTTGCCTCTGCTGTTCAACTTACAACTGACTACTTCAGGTCCAGGCCCAAAACTACTGAAGTTATAAATTTAAATTAAATTTTAATTTTAAACTGTATGTATCTATTTTCCTAATTAAAACAACAATTGATTTAAACAGTAAGGCAATCTTACAGCCTCCTGACTTCAAAAGAAAAGATCCCTAGTTTGATTCTTGGCATGAGCTGTTAACCTGTACACTCAGCATAGACCAACCGATTACCTGTCTGTTGCAGATTGACCAGGAGCCACTGGCCAGAGCCCGGTGCCCCGGGAGACAGAATTTTGTCGACGGTGATGGATTTGGACGTGAGCCAAGTGCGGGGGCGCGTGGAGGCTCGGCGTTCACGTACCTCCTCGCTAGTGGCATAGCTAATTGGGACTGACCACATCTGGGACGAACTGCCGGGAACTGGTTGGCCGTCAATTGTAAAACGGCTCTGCAAAACAGTCCAAAAAAGCAATGCTGAGATGCAATACCATTTACATTCCTAGTTCTAATGTGGCAACATTCCTTATATCAAAGATTGGGATATTTATATTAGCTGTTAATAATTATACTGTATCATATACTACAAAATAAAATATGTTTACAATTATGTCTAATTCATTAAATTTTATTCTCCACCACACGTAGAAAATATGAATGTTTATGAAAATTCTCAAGTCTTCACACAAATTCACCATAAAATAGAGTAAGTCTTTAACTTGCATCCTTAAGATGCAAAGTCTTGGTAGTGACTTCTTAAACAACTTATTGGCTAAAAAAGCTCCATTTTATTTTTTTATTTTGCTCTTCCTGTTCTGACCTCCTTCACCTTAAAATTATTCCTTGCAATATCGCGGTGTACTACCGCTGACTTCAGTATTTAAAGATTGTCTGGCAGACACACGATGTAGTTTTAGACTGACTTTTTGGGCAACACGCAAACAACTTCCTTCATTTAAATTAGCAATGAAATAGTTCCCCCACCAATTTGTCTGATTTGCAGTTGACAGGAGAGATACGACCAGGGAATAATGTGTTTACTGAAATCTGTGTGTGTACTTTGTCCTCCTTAAGTTTTTATAGATTGGCATAGACTAAGAAAGACTGGTTTTGGTGAAAAGCACCCTGTACCACCCTCAGTTTTGTGCAGATATAAATGTAAAAAATTCTAAAAATTCAGTCTTACTCAATGCCATTGATTCAGCAAAAAAATAAAATTTACATGAACCATGCTGTTATGTACCAAAGAATGGTGCTCATTTATGAACATGTTCAGACTTAATGTGAAATCCATAATGCTAAAAATTCCAACTGACACACCATTCACACGTTCTTTTAAGATTAATAAACAATTTGAGAATTTAAATACCTGATTGAAGGTGACAGATCCCGTGACATAATCCCTGATAGCAGTGACAACAGGAAAGCCTGGCTGCAGTGTCCACGAGTCCATTAGACTCTTGACGGAGCCATTAGGTGGCAACGCATTTTGCTCAGATGGTGCTAGTTTAGCAGCTTCTTCCAATGACTCCCACAAGTCATCCTGCTTTGCATTCTGGTACTTCCTGCATAAACACAGTGAGGAAACTAAAAAAACCTGAGGATATTCATACCTTGGGCAATAGCTAAACAAGAATAAAGACTTACATGTAGCTTTCAGTGTTGAGTTTCATGTAATATTTCGAATTTTAAAAAAAAAAATGTACATAATTAAATTTATTTCATTACTTAAATTCACTGGTAACAAACGAATAACAGCTTAAATGAATTTGTTTTAAATACTGTAATTTGTTCTCTGATGTAAATTAAATTATGTTTTTTTGCTCTCTACTCTTAACTTAACCATATGACACAGTGAGGAAAAAAAAGTAACTTCGTCTCTCTGAATAAAATGATACTGTTGATATGCTGAAATCACAATATACATTTTTACTGCAAAACTTAACTAAATCCATTCACTAGTCCTTGCGCAAATCTCGTTCAATTACAAAAGGGATACTAATTTGTGAACACTTTTAAATTTCTCAGTTTTCCAGCTTCATATTAAAATGAAATATACCCTACCTCTGGGACCAGGATTTGCACATTATTCAAATCTCCATAAATATCTGACAAGTAGTCTTTGTGTGAATCCTATTAATTCAAACAGACAGACACAATTTTTAAAAACAATTGGTTCCTTTCCTACAGGTAAAAAAAAAAAAAAAAAAAAAAAAAAAAAAAAAAAAAAAAAAAAAAATTAATGTAATATTATAATACTTTCAACTAGGTACAGTATTATTATTTGTATAGATAATTATTTTTTTATAACCAGCATTGCATATTTCAAGAATGCTCACAGAAATTCTGAATAACAATTTGTTTTTGTACATAACGTCTTTGTGTTTTAAAAAGGCAGTATAGATTTTTAGAATAACTGCAATTGTGAAAGTAGCTATATTATGTTACATTACAAAAAAAAGTTAATTGGTTTTTTTATGTCTATTTAATATGCAAAAAATATTTACATTGCTGCTATACTTAGCTGAAAAGGAAAAACTAATTTCTAATACCACACAAAATCAAAAAGTCAGTCATAATTTTAAGGCGATGGACCTTTACCAAAAATTATGTAAACACACTTCTTTGATGAAAGGCCATAACTAAAAGATTTTTTTTTTTTCTCGACATATTGCTTTGCTGGCATAATTCCATTTGCTGTGAGAATTGATCTATTTCCACCTTTCATCTAACATTATGAAGCTACTAAGCATTTTTTTCATTTCAGTGCAATCAAAGATGCTATTATGACTTATAATAATATCTCATTATTTAGCATTTGGACTCACCACTTTTGGATGTAAGATGTCAGACCTTTCCTGAATATTTCCTCAGTGAGACTGTGGTTCAGCATTCTTATCAAACATGATCCTGAAAGTAGAGAAAAACATAATTTTATGTAAAATTCTTGATCTTTCAGTTTATGAGGAAGATTAATACCAGGCTCTTAAAAGAGGGGAAAACCAAACAGATTGTAAATGTCTATACTCTCTGGTTTTTGCCTTCAATGATTCTAGGAAATGATTAATAAAGATATCTTTATACATATATACCACTTACTCCAATCCTACAACAGGTGAAACATTCCCTATCATTGGTCATGCTACTTGCATGACAACACACCTCATATACCAACTGACATGCCTCCATTGCTCCAGCTCATATATAGGCCTCACAACCAATCCCCTAGCTATCAGAATGAATGGCCACAGGCAGACAGTCTATACTAACAATGAGGCCCATCCAGTTGCAAAACATGCCAGTACCCACAAAATCAGTAATTTGAACATCTGTTTTTCAGTTAGAGCAATCAGAGTTTTCCCTAACAATACGACCCCCTCTGAACTTCGTAGATGGGAACTGTCCTACCAGAATATCCTTGACACCAGACATCCTCCTGGCCTCAATCTCCAATAATTTCTGCCCACTAGACCCAGCACTTATTATCTATACCATTTATATTTATTTATTTTAAATTTTTTTAGTTCTGTATTTACTATTTTCCATGCTACTTACATTTATTTTACTTTTCACTTATAGTTATATATATATATCCCCACCCAGTTATTTTTCATCTCTTTCAATAACAACATATCGTCATCAGTATCGATTATCGATCTAATATTTGAGCTTACTCCCCCCCCCCCCTCCCACCACCTAAACTACCATTCGCGCCTGAGACGCCATTCACCAGTCGGCGTCATATGTGTACACATGTGACGCCACCTGGGGCTTCACCTTCTGCACGTTTAAGGCTGCTGTAGGCCGAAATATTGCACTTCTCTTGTGTTTGTTTTTTGTTCGTCGTCCCAGCCGCCTTCATCTGTGGTATGTGCTGGGTCATATTTCCCTATCCTTCCTTAATTTTATTGCTTAAAGCTTTTTCCTGCTCATTGTTATTACATATATTAGAAGAATGATCCTGTAAGATCAGGAAATAATTATTTAATCCTTTGTAGTACACCAACAAAAATTACAACATCCTGCTACAAAACTTTTCTCTGTCACAGATGATGTAAGCACGTGAAGTATACATTCATCTGAAATGGAGACCAAAGAAATTTATGCCATGACTAAATATTTGTGTAAGAGGTTTCACCCTAGGACATACATGAGGAGAGGGTGCTGTTGGAAAGTTATAAAGTAGACATCTGAATTTGAATATAGTAAGGCCAATGGTGACAATCATTGAATAAAACATGGACAGGGGCAACAGGTTGTTGATGACAGGACAATTAATAGTTCATTTATTAGAAGATACATGGCAATCCAAGATCAATATTAGGTCACATTTTGAAAAAGTACTTGAAAATGAGGAAAACTTTCTTCCATCTGTTGGGTGCTCAGAAGGCAATGAGAAGAAAGGTGCATGCTAAAAATCTTAATTAATGTCAATCTAGTAGATTTTATTGAAGTACAGGGGAAGCATGGCATTTCTCCCCATCCATTGACAGAAAAATCTGTTCCTTCTGCAAGAATAGTGATGGTGGCTGGCTTTTGGGATATTACGAAACTAGGTGAAAGCACGTGATTGTCTTTTGTGCATGGCCACAGGCCTAAAACAGTTCCCGTTTTTAGGGTCGAAGATCACAGCACCTTCAACTGATCTGTCTAAACTACAAATCTGAATTCTGTTTTATCGTAAGGGTTCGCTCCATAAAATTTGGAGATAATCTGTCAAATTTAAAGGAAGTAAAAAAAGGCAGAGGTTTCGCACCAACAAAATATATTTCGTAAAAGGGTCAAAGCTCGTGAGGATGTAATCTGATATGGCTAAATTACGAACTTGAGCTGCATTTCATCATAAGTGTTTGTTCTGTTAAGTGTGAAACATTTGAGGCAAGCTTTAAGGTCTTACAAGCAATAAAGGCATAGGTTTTGTGCTTACAGACTACAAAATTTACAGTAAAAAGGGGAAAAGGTCATGATTGCAATAGCCAATATGGCTTAAATACAAAATTAACCTGTATTTCATGCATTGGTTTCACGGCAAAATTTGAATAATTTATGTTGAGTCTGAATGGTGTTAAAATGCATGAGCATAGACTACACACTGTACAGCAAATAATCAAAGACTGTGACTGTGTGGTCTGATAAAGCTGAAGTATTTACTAGAACTTTATTTGACCCTTAGGTTTGCAATGCAAAATTTGAAGAATTTGTGTTTGTTTTGAAAGAGAGAATGTGTAAAGATAGATGTGCATGGACAAAAATGGTCTATAAATATGGTTAAATGATCGCAGGTCTTGACCCTTTGACCTAATCTGGCTAATTTACAACAAAATTTGTAAAATTTCTGTTTATTTTGAAGGGATTTGCAAGGACAGACATAAACTCATTATATAGATGATTGTGATGGTTCATGTGCACTGATGACAATTTCCTTACAGGCTTACTTTCCCATTTCATGATTCTTTTTTATCTTAAATTCGGAGAGAGGAATATCATGGCTATTTTTGACCTGAAAGAATTTTTACCTTTTATTTAGTATTTATAGTGACTTTTGAGGATTTCTATTAGTAATTTATTACAATCTCTGCCTCCCCTACCACAAAATAATTTTCTTATTGAATCAAGTGCCTGTAAGGGTTATCTGTTCCTTTCCATTTCTTTTACCAATATCTATCCAAACTTCATCACCAGTATACACATTCATATTGACATCACTCTCTTCAATGGCTTCTTGCCTTCAAATTATTTCCAAACTATAGACAAGTAACAGGCATAAGTTACTTATTTTGCAACAGATGTTCTATTAAGAATTCTTATTCTGCTAGTTTATGTGAATAGTTAAAACTCAAATGGAAATTTGCTGTTCCAGTGTTTATTATAACTTTTTCTTATTCAGTGTTACAAACTAACCTTTATTGTAGGAGATTTCGTCAAAGGATTCCAGAATCTGAGCAGGGTTGCCAACTGCATTGGAGACAGGATGTGTTGATCTGAGGCAGTCCATCTCCATGACATCATGCATCTGGTCAACCACAACTTTATCCAGCATCTCCCATGTTGGTTCTACCTGCAAATCGCATTTCACTCAACATTACCACAGCAGCAGCAATGATAGAACATGAAGCAATCTACAAGACAATGTGAATTCGAATGAGGAGATGAGGTTAAATAAGCCCATCACTCACCTGAACTGTTCATCACACAAGCATGACAACATCAGGCAAGGTGAACACAAATATACAATACAAATGATGACAACTTAGTCATTTAAGGTCTGCAACAAACCTAAAGTACACACCAATGGTGAAATCTGTTGTATGAATCATGGTTTATGTAGCATAATCTCTATACCTCTTACAAGGAGATGGGATTGAAGAATTTTGAGTTCATATTTTTCACCCAAACACAGCTCAGTAAAGTGCTCAGAAAAGGTCACAAGAAGTTCTTTGTTGAAAAAGAGAAAAATTGTTATAACATCTAAGACTGGATTGTAACAGTAGGAGGAGAGTGAGTAGCTGAAGATATTTGAATGTTTGAAGTACTTTGGAAGCACGAGTGAGGAAATACACTGAAAGACATGTGGCTGGACCATGGAGGAAGGAATAATATCGAGACGACGCAAGAGACCTTTACCACGCATGGGAGTGAAGCAGGTCGGCGGAGGAGTGGGGGGGCATGGCCGGAGTGGTGGGGGCTTGACCGCTTCCCAACAAACACGGGGAATATGTACAAACACCTCAAGGGGACTCTAGGATAAACGTGACGCCGCAATCTGGTGATGGATTATTATGTAACTCGATGAGACAAATAAAAAACGAAGAATAAAATTTTTTGATATCCTGCTTAGTTTTCGAGATATTCTGTCTCAAATGTGAAATGGTTTTGGTTGAAATTCAGAAGAAAAAATTATTCAAAGTCAAATTTTATGATGAATTTTTATTTAAAAAGACGAGACAAATAAAAAATAAAGAGTAAAATTTTTCGATATTTCACCTAGTTCTCGAGATATACTGTCTCAAAAGTGAGGTGTCTTGAGTTGAAATACAGAAGAAAAATTTCGCAAAAGTCAAATTTAATGATGGATTCTTATGTAACACGACGAAAAAACTCGATAATAAGGAATAAATGTTTTCGATATCTTGCTTAGTTTGGGGGATATACAACATCCAAATTGAGGGGTTTAGGTTTGGATGCAGGCTGGACCAAAAATTAATTCTGTCAAAGGCACAATGATTACATGGTTGACATGCAGAATGGATATTTCAGTTTTATTACTACCACTTGTGGTTAGTCTGAAATGTGTCCTAGACCAGAAAAAAAGTAAGAGGACCCACTCTAGGGATGAGCAACCCAGACATTTTGTAGGCTGGTACCAGAAAAAAATGTTTATTCAGTCACCTTAATGAACATTCTCTTGATCAAGATGTGTTGTCTAATTTCACAGCCCTACTTATTAGGACAATTGTAAAAAAATTATCTCGCAGTTAGATTTAGATACGGGGGGGGGGGGGGGGGGGAAGAATGTTGTACAAAAAAAGAGACTAAATTAGGAACACATTCCCCAAATTGATTTTGTTCAAAGGCCAATAACTTCTTTATTTATGAAGCCCATTTTTATTTCTGCATGAACCTGTTTCGACATAAATAGATGAGAAAGATTTCAAAATCGGTAAAAATAGGTATAGACATATTTACAAACAGAAACAAGTCTTATATGAAGCTTTAAAAATAACCTAAGTCAATGGCCTGAAATAGCTATTTAAAAAATTAATAAAACTCACAGCTTCTCACATAACAGTTAATTTCATCATCCATTGTCAGTATAATCAGCAACGTGACGAAAGAAATCGTAATAGTAAATTCACTGAATCGCGAAGTAAAACACGCCCCTTTAAATCTCATTTTAAACACTCGTTAAAAAGTAATGCTAGTCTATTATGTGCAAAATAGCAAGTTTGCTGATTTTCTACACTACACCAAGAAAAATTTGAGAACAAAGTCATCCCATTGAGAGCTATGACTAAATATTTATAGACGTGCTGCAAAGTTTGCGGTGTCTACCGCTCCCTTCAACAACGATAATTACAATTCAACTTACTTATGAAATGATATTCCAGGTTCTTTCCTGTCTGGTCTATTTGTGCAACCGTACGCAACACAAGCTGGCATTTTTAAACACTTATACACAATACTAAATGAAATAATCACTGCATCTACCACAATGTGAACACCTTAATTGTTGGGAAGCGCCATATGGTCGCTGCCGGTGCTGCCACCATGCGGGAGAGTTTAGTGCTTGCTTCACCGATTTAACGTCACTTCTCCTCCATATAATTCCTTCCTCCATGGGCTGGACTTACATAGAGCAGCAACATACCACAAAAATGTGAATACCTATTTTATGCTAATCTTTGTACATGGTTCAAAAACTTGGTTAGTGAAGGAGAGGGTAAAAAGCAAATTATGGATACTTTAAATAAATTTTCTGAAGAGTAATAAAATGAAAGAAATGAGATAGGAGGATTGTAAATAATCAGCTGCTACAACACCAGATAGAAAAATCATGGTTACAATGGTTTGGCAGTCATGACAAAAATAATTCAGAACATCATAATTCATGTCCTTCTTATTTTTTTTTTTTTTTATTATTATATTGCAACCATGATGCCTTCAGCTGTGGTAAGTATTAAGTTTAATTTCCCACATCTTTGTTTCAATCTGCAATGTTTACTAATTCCAATTATTTAATCACCTTCAATCAACTTTTAATGATAATAACATTAATCACACACCTCAATTTTGAAAGGAACTTATAAAAAGAATATAATATCATAGACATCTATGCATTTGAATTCCTAGAAAAATTATGATATAAATAAAAAAGAAGTAAACTCTATAAAGAAACTACCTATATTTATTAAATTGAAACTAAGAAAAGACTGAAAGAATATAAGGATAGAAGTTATTCTGATATGCTGAAGATTCTGTACCCAGATTGTATATCAAATTAAAATTACTAAAAAAGTTATTTTGTAAAACTTAAAAAAAATTACAGTAAGTTTTCAAAAAAGTACTTCCACAAAAAAAATATATTCTCTGATTTATTAAATTCTCTACAGATGATTTTTTGTTGAAAAAATATCTACTGAGGAATGAAATTTGCTAGATCAATCATTTATTTATTTGGTAAAAACCATAAATCTTCAGAATGATTACTATTTTTTTGTGTAATCTTTAAAAGACTGTTTATCACTGTGAACTATTTCCAAAGCAATAGTTTTGGAAATGTAGCTATGGAGAGTAGTTATTCCACTAAAAACTTTTAAAAGTTGTGGATTTTATTAGGAAAAAAACTCAAATAATTTTCAGGGTCAGCGGATTGCAAGCTTTCATGATTTTAACATATAATTCCGTTTGGAGCTGTAAGATCTAACATAATGTATAATTACAACTTCCTAAGGTAAATGATTCAGAAATTATGAGGCTGTTACCGAAAGACAGACTGAGGAATGAGAGATTTTATTCACCCTAATAACCATGGAATGAAATTACTTTCATAGTGAAAAGTTACCGTACGTATAAACTTTCACAAAAACTGGAGGCTGATTGACAACTGAGTCTACATTTGTGATAGACCTCCTTTATTTATTCCTCATTCCCTATTTAACAGCCTCCTGCTCAAAAATCCAAAACAGTCATTTATCCTTCCCCATCTTAACAGAATCCAATGTCTTCAACATTTCATGTGTCTACTTCTTCATTAATAATATTTTTTATAAAGCAATGTTTCGTTTCATATATATTCTCTTAAATTTGTGGATTCTCCCTCCTTACTTTCCCTTCTGCTGCTGTGCCAACAAACCTACCCCACTGAACCCTATCAAACCATTACTTTCACTGCAGTTGCCTTCCAGCATGTATCATACCGTTCTGCTAATATGGAGTTACAACTAAAAATTCAGTTATAAATGTATGCCACTCATTTGTAATTTGTATAAAGCAAAACTGGTTCATTATTGCTACAGAAATAGTGAGCACAAAATCTATCACATACAAACATTACAACAAATATAAGTAATTCATTTTAGCTACCTTAAATGTATTAACTGAAACAAAACTGTGTTAAATTTCTCTTTAGTACCAAACAGAGGTGTCTGAATGATGCATACGAAAGAATTAATAAGGGAAGGTATGGTATAAATATGCACGGAAAACTCACATAGTTGGTGCCCATGTACTCCACATAGGTGGCAAAACCTTCATTTAGCCAGATGTCTGTCCACCAGGTTGGAGTTACCAGATTACCAAACCACTGGTGAGCCAGCTCGTGAGCTATGGTGGTGGCCGCATTCTCCAGGCCGTCAGTCGTCGTGTCAGGGCCTACCAGCAGTTGAGTCTCCCTAGGGGTCAATGTTAACATTTCAGCACAGCGTTCTAGAGTGTCAAACTATTCTCTGCATATCAGAACACAGGAACATTGGTACATGCAGTAAATCTTCGACCTACACCATATAACTTCCAGTTGACTTTGAAGTCATGAAAGACACAACCGTACAAGTGAGCAAGAAGATAAAAAAAAAAAATAAATTTAGGTTAGCAACCTCTGTGGTGAAAATTTCAGAGACAGGGGATCATGATTTTGCAAAATCATTCTTTGCACATACTCCCATGAATTCCATAATATATGAGCCGGAACAAGAATTTAACAAATGAACAATATGTTGGCTGATCACTTAACCAAGAGAGGGTATATGAGATACGCAGATATCTAGTTCTGACACGGGTGTGTGTCTTGTGTATGCTCTCACATGTTAAGGGGTCACCTAAAATATTGTTTATTTATTATTCACATTTTGGATAATGGAAACAAAAATACTGCCACTAGGCACTGAAAATGTGATAGGATAGGGGGGAAAAAAACAGATACCCATCACTTAACACAGATGAAGGCAGGAGGGTGAGATGAACACGTAAAAACACAAAAAAAAGGTTGCACAATATTTTTACATGATTCTTAGTCATGTGAGAGCAGGGGTGTAGCTACTATGGGGCTAGGCGGTGCAGTGCACTGGGGCCCTCATGCTCAGGGGGCCCCCAAGCATACCTCAAGGGGCCCCTAAGCGCACTTCTAGGGGCCCTCAAGCACAGTTTAGAGGGCCCACAAGCCTTCACGGCAAACTGGCGACCTTTTTTTCTTCCGTCGTCTAAGGGCCCCTGAGAACTCAGGAGCCCCTCACTAAGGGCCCTCGCTGCTCAGGGGGGCCCCAACCACTGCTCAGGGGCCCCTAAAGAACAATTCAAGGGCCCCCATCCTCAGTTCAGGGGGCCCCTACCGACACACAAAGCAAAAAAAAAGGTCGCCCATCTGGCCTGAGGGCCCAAAATAAATTTTTTGCACCGGGGCCCTTGTAGACCTAGCTACACCACTGTGTGAGAGGCGACGAGACATATGGCAGAGGGAAAGATGTGGTCACATCCCAACCCGCCACATGATGTGGTCACATCTTTCCCTCTGCCATATGTCTCACCTCTCACATGACTAAGACTCATGCCGAAATATTGTGCAACATGTTTTTTTTGTGTGTGTGTGTGTGTGTGTGTGTGTTTTTATGTGTTTGTCTCAGCCTCCTGCCTTAAACTGTGGTAAGTGACGGGTATCTGTGTTTTTCGCTATCCAATCATATTTATTCACATTTTGTAACTGTTGGGTCCTTGTATAATTAATATTGCACTGTAGCATTGTTTCCCATTCCATTATAACTTTTATTGCAGTGCACTACAGGACAATATAGTACGCATACCGGATGACTACATGATTTGAGACTAAATTACTTCTCCTTGTGGCATTGCAGCTAGAGAAAAAACTAGAAGTAAATAAATTCACTACAATTCAAAGCTCAATCCTGAAGGATAACAACAGAATTACAAAGAAAGCTGTATATGAAATCTTTGTTTGTCTATTCTCATTTTGAGAGAACCATGAATTCACAATCAGAGGTAATCTCTAATAATGATAAGACTAATACTTTGTAACTTGATCCTTAGCATTTATGTCTTTTTATGACTGAAAGATCAATTACAGTTATACCATTACAATTAGCCTTACAGTAGGTTCAGAGATCTGTTAAATACTGAAGTACCGAATGTTCCTACAAAAAATGTCAAAATATATGCATGTCCTTACTACACAAATACAGACTTCAAAGCAAGAAGCAGTTGCAATATTTTCTATTTACAAACCTGAATGTAACAAGTCCCCAGTTTTCCATTGCTCCGAACTGGAAATCTGGTATGGCAGCGAGGTCCATTTTAGGAAGTGGATATGGCAAGCCGAAGTACTCCCCGTAGTACTGCAAAATCTGTGGCGTTATTTTCAGAGCATAGTGAGCTTGATGCCTGCCAGAAAGTGGTCATGGATTAACAACAGATACATTTTATAATATATTTCTACTACAAAAACAGTTATAACAAATAAATGTGAAATTCAATGTAAGAAGTCATTATTTTTCAATTATAAAATATTTTATAAAGTTATGAACTATTAATGCAATGGAAAACCGACTTCTAGTATTTTAGAAACTTTAGGTAAGAGAGGTTTGAAGCCATGACCTGTATGAATGAACAATCATGGGGAAAATTTAAGGAAATCACAGTAAACTGAAATATGGATCAAACATGCATCATCCCAACAGCAAACCGCAAATGTTAATCCCTCACCCACCAGGAAAACTTTTGGAAGGAGCTTCTCGACATCTTCGAGAATAACATTTGTCCCCAAACGCTTGTTATTATAAATTACAGTTGCTCTTGACAAATTAGTATGTTCCGTGAACTGTAAGATGGACAAAATGCAGAAAGTTATCATTAAATTTTTCATTATCAAAGCTATGTTTTCATCAACTGGTAGATATAAATAACTTGGAAAATATATGACAAGTTGCAGGTTAGGAAATCCTGCAAAAAAATGGTGGATACTAGAACGCAGTTGCCATACTTTCTTTTATACTGTTAATGGTTAGTATAAATGTCAATGGCAGTCCTCATAGTGTATCATCAACAAGAAATGGGAAAGGAAAAATGATCTTGGTAAGCAGTGAAAACCTGAACTTTGATGCTCAGACCACGATTTGATGACAGGTAAGTCAACATGTCAGTGTCAAATATTACTGCCAATACACCAGCTCAGGGCATTTTAAGCAGTGCAGTAAAGGCAGAGACTACTACTTCACCTCAACCATTAGGTTTGTAGCTAATTTTCCTTTGGAAATTTTAGATGAGGTGGCTTCCACTTGCCTTTCCCCACAGATGGAAGTGTATGGTCAGTTTAGTATGTTGGGAATTAGTGAAAGGTGGGGGAAAAAAATGTTTAACGCCCCAATTTGATGAACAAACCACCATCAACAGTGCCGTGTGCCCTCACTCCACAACAGGGTGGACAGGTTTGGGATTTAATCCAGAACTTTAGTGCACAATCTGGTAACTAGGAATGGTGCACTACCACCTCTCCTACCCTACCGGCCAAGTCATGATGACAATTTTTTTCCACAAGCAGGAATTGAACCCGTTAAACCTATGTCAAGTGTCAGACACCATCACAGTGGTATAACTGAGTTACAAGGCGTTTGGAAGATACTGGTGGAGATTAAATGTATCTGCAATGACTAGTCAATCTAGTGAAGAAATAACTGCTTTCTGTGTGTGGAATTTTGTCATGCTATCCTGAGGATTGCAAGCTGCTAGGCTTCTGTTATCTACCATTACAACTGACATAGAAGCGAAAAGTTAGTGTTACTATAAGTTTGTGAATTGTGTAAGCTGTGTTCTGTATGAGAAGTGAATTGCTTTTTATTTTTAATTGAACTGAATTTTAATTGCAGTGGAACATATGCTCTGGTGAAAATTTCCCTATTCATTTATTTACCACATTCTTATTATTATTAACACAATATCAATTTACTTGTTTGAAACATGTAATTGCCAAGGCAGAAATATTGGATTGCACTACCATTAATCTAGATCAGGGGTGGCCAACTCAAATGATCTTGCGGACCACTTTGGAAATGCATCGTAACTCCGTGGGATGCATATAAAATGATATATTCCCATATTAGATTTAGACCCACTGTAGACATATTTTTAGAGAGAAAAATTGAAACATAATGGGTTATTATTATTGTGATTACTATTAACCTTACATGTAAATATAGATAATATAATAATAATGATACTAACAATATCTGTCACATATACACAAGAATATTATTTTAAACACAAAATTAATTTTTTCTAATAATTTTGACAGTTAATTTTTGAGTATATGGATGTGCAAATAATGTATTTTTTTAATACATTGATTTTCACTACTTTGGCCATTATAAAATAAATATATCTGTAAAAGTATGATGGATCTCGTGTGCCTGAAAAATGTTCAAGGCACGCGGCCCGCGAGTTGGCCATGCCTAATCTAGATGAATACTGAAAACCTCCTAGAAACTGTATTCAGGATTGCATTAATATCAGGACCAAGGTTTGAAACTGGGTTCATTGTATCACCCTGAATCCAATATGATGGCACTTTAAAGCCTATAGCTAAACTGGTGGGTGATTGCTGGTGAGGAAGCATAAGGAGAATGAATATATGCAAATGTATACATTAAATGAAAAATGTTATCTGCCCTGAATGTGTTCCAGGAGGTGTAGGAATTGGTGGTTGGGATTCTGCCGATAACTTACCTGAGTAGGGGCCGCACCAACATGCGAACTTCCAAGTTGCCAGAGTTAGCAGTTTCATTGATGTTAGCTTCCCTCTTAGCCCTGGAAGTTGGCGCTGAAGACAGTGGGACAACTTGGGAAGAGCCACTGTCCCCTAAAGAGATCCTGAAACAAGATAATTATGACAATTATTGTTAAATGAAGAACTATAAGAAAAGATTCTCTACATAATATGATGATAGTAAACAGAAACTGTGATGAAACTAAGGAAAATGGAAGCGGCTTCTAGGTGATATAAATAATAATAGAAAGGGAAATTAACCCACCACATACCAAAGTAGACGGCTGAGATGAGAGAAAACATGAAGGTAAACAAACGAATACACAATATTTTGATAATGATCTTCTTCAAGTAGTAGAGAAACGGGACATTAGGTTCAGGACGTGCACGCACACAGAATGTCATGTGCACATGTCCGGAACCTAATGGCAATGATAATATATTGTCTACAGTATGGATCCAGTATTTGAGCTTCCCCCTCCCTCCTACATTACCATCTATGCCGGCCATGTCATTCACTAGACGGCCACCATCGTGTAATCGTCTGACTCCGCCTGGTATTTCACTTCTGCAACAATAAGGCTGTGTGCCGAAATACTGCGTGTTTCTTTTGTTTGTACTTCTTTTTGTGTTCGTTGTTCCCACCCACCTTCATCTGTGGCAAGTGTTGGGTCATATTTCCCTATCCTTCCTTAGTTGTTTTATATATATGCTTTTGTGAATATGTGGGGTGACGTGCAGTGAGCGATAGTTCCTATAGGTGCTGTTTTAAATTTGCAAATAATTAGGTTTGTTTCCAATTCAAGCAACGATAATTTCACACATTTTTAATTTGTACTCTTATCAACAAAAGTAAAGGTACTTATGTATCATTATCTACCCTGTGATTGTTGACGTGTTACTGGCAGACTGCAATGAAGTTTTCTGGGATGTAGACAGCTGTTGCAAAAGACGGAGTTAAGGAGGCTGTAGTCTCAATGGGCAAACTGGCAGAGACATGGCCACTGGATGGTCCTGCCTGCAAACCAGCACTGATGGTCCCTGCCTGCAAACCAGCAGTGGAGGAGATGCTGGCCAAAGGACTGGTATCAGACGAGGGAGGGAGGCTTGAGGAATCCGAGTTCGGGCTGCTAGTCGCTGGTGAAGATACTGGATGATCTACTGAAGAGTCACTGCTGGAGGGGCTGTCAGCTGATACTGAGCTGCTAGACGAATCTGCTGGTGAAGGACTGCTGGAACCTGCAACAGTTCACATAGAAACTGAGTAAGAAGGATGTACTGATCTTCTCCACACATGGTAATATAATGAAAGTATTGCAACAATTCAATTTTTCACAATGCGTACATGCACCATTGATGATAACAATTACATTAAGTTCAATTATTTGTGTGTGGGACTTCGATCTTTTTTTTTTTTTTTTTTTTTTTTTTTTTTTTTTTTTTTGTATATATGGAAAATTTGAGATAGCATATCTAGTAGTTCTTGTACACAATGACAAATTGAGCTCCTGCACTCTCAGCAATACTCATGTGAACTGCAACGATGTTTTCTTCTGAATGACCACTATGAGCTTATGTTGTGTGTTTACATCAATACTTTTAAATATTTTTTTTATTATTATTATAAATTTTTTTTTTTTTTTTTTTTTTTTTTTTTTTTTTTGGCAGTTGATGAATCCTGAACATTGTTTCTACCCAAAACTGAACATAATTTACGAATCATGGCAACCTAACTTTCACCATTTCGATGGTAAAGTTTAATAATGGAGACATGTTGCTGTATTGTGTAGCACTACATTTTTACCAACTCCTATCTGTTTCCTATCAACCTGATACAGTTATTGACATCTTGAATCATAACGGCTAAAATGTCACACACTTCAAATCTTGCAACCTTATTGAAACACCATTTAGTAAGGTAACACAGTGCAACTTTTTACAGCCCACCTTCTACTCTACAATAATCTACACTCATAGCTTGATCATACCAACAGCCTCAGAGCTTTTAGTCTGTGCGCCATAATCGAAGTATTCCAGAGCTTACATATTTCATACAATTTAGTGACCAAGGTTCCACAACTGTGGCCAAAGAATTAAACTATTAAGAGATGGATGCTGTTTTCTAATTAGTTTTTATTTATTTATATCAGTCTTGGATGTAAAATACTGTACATCCTCAGAACAAAAGGATTTGGAAATTAAATTCTTCACTTACAAAATTCAAGGCAGGTGGATTATAATGACACAAATAATAATAATTAACACAAGAGTCTGCTGAAGTGAACAAAACATGTGTGGTTTATATTACCAATTCAACTATATATTAATCAAGAGTTTTCTACATCAACATCCATACTCTGAAATTCGAAAATATTGTGGATGGCAGAGGGCGCTTTGCACCAAAACTAATATTTACTCTGTACATTCTGTCATGAATAGCACGAGTGAATATGTTTGGTAATCAAAAACAAAATTGATTAACTCTTAACGTCATTACCAAATATGAATAGGAGATAAATTAGTGTGTTAATGTGAAATGTAGGAATCTGTTTACACGGTAGGTTGCTGGTCACAGAATTCTTTACCTTTATCACCAGTAGTGCCACTGCTGCTGGAATTTGATGCTGTGGTTGTAGAGTCATTAACAGATATGCTTGAGACACCAGTTGTGTCAGCCATCGTATCTGTTATGTTGCTGATGTCGCCAGTCCCTCTATCGGTACCATTAACTGCAGTTGCCGTCTCACTAACACTGGCAGTTTTCGAAGCTACCATGTTGGCTGCACTGCTAGCAGGTACCACTGTAGAGTTATCTTCACCATCTCCACTACTACCACCAGATACTGTATTAGGGGATGTAGTTACAGCCATTAGGGCAGCTGAGCGATTTGCAGAAACTGTAACATATCAATTTTTATGATAGTGCTGCAATAACTCTGCTAATTAGTTTTAATAATCAGCAGGTAATACAAGTTCAGTAGAGTGGCCAAAGAGCTCAGTCAAAAGAACAACCGACTGCA
Organism: Vandiemenella viatica; assembly: GCA_031002005.1. NCBI lineage: Eukaryota > Metazoa > Arthropoda > Insecta > Orthoptera > Morabidae > Vandiemenella > Vandiemenella viatica. The sequence goes on along the minus strand of CM061918.1, from coordinate 102,001,965 downwards.
AATTGTACAATTGGGGTCAAATCCATGATGAAACTGAGCAGTTTTCTAAAAAAACTAAATAATGAGAATGATTTCCCAGGCTGGCAAAGTCTGCTGCCAAATGAATCAGGTGAGGAAAATCCTTTAGCACAAAGAAGCTAGAATGTGCTTAGTTAACACAGAAAAGTTTGATAACTTGAAACAGAAAAATCTTATCTAAAGTGAATAAAACTAGATCATATGACAGTAAAATCTTAAAACTGTTAACCTTAATTTACAATAAGTTCATTTGTCATTAATAATATTAAAAAAACTTGTTCAAACATAAAAATGTACATATACATCAAATCAGTACAGTAGAACCCCAATTATCCGAATCAATTGGGACCGATCCCGTTCGGATAATCGAAAATTCGGATTATTGGAATTTTCCCGAAAGAGGGTCCATTTTAATTAATTACTGTATGTATGTTGAAAATGGGAGAAAAAAACTATATTGAAATGAAAAGAGCTTTTAATTTATTGACTGAAAAGGCAACACTTATATCTTAAGCGTATTTACAAGTGCTGTACGTTAGTAAAGTATGTACAGTACGTAACATACTGTAAATAAGTTATTGCTTGCTGAACATCTCTGTCAAAGTCGTTCATCCGCTTGACAGTGAGTAGTTTCATGTGGTATGTAGGCACAATCATAATTTTATGAATCGCAGTACGTTTCCGTTTCAATTAAAAAAGCTTTTCGGATAATCAGCGATTCAGATAATCAGAGTTCGGATAATTGGAATTCTACTGTAATAGGTTGAATGGGTTAATGGACTCTAAAATAGCAGAAAGACACTGAAATCAAAATTTTAAATAAATAAAATAAATTAGTGAGGAAGATGGAGTCAGCATTTATGATATACCATGAAACAGACAAAGCCAAATCCCTGTCCTGTCAAGCCAAAATTGGACACTACAATATGTCAGTCAAACCTAAATGCCTCCATGCAGCAAGCACAATAGTCAGATTGGGAATTACAGCAATAGAAAGAAAGGAAAATCTTAAGGCCCAAGGAAATAACAACAAATAAGTTTGTCTTCTGCTTGATACCAAACCAAGACCTACTTGAAAGCTCTGAGAATGCCTCAGCCACTATGAAGTAAGGACAATTGGCTTTTTTAGAAACACCTAAGAAGAATGGAACCTGAATGGATAGCAATTAAGATCCTCTCCTTCCAGGAGAAAAGAAAGACACAAATCCTGTGGCTGAAAGATTTCTTCAGGATGTAAGAAATGTGACACTAGGCAAGAAGATATTACAAGCAGGAACATATTTAGAAGGAAAACTGCAGAGGTGACAGATCTGTCTTTAGAGAAACCAAGAAGAACAGGAAGTATTACCTCAGACAAGGAACGAGCAACAAGAAAGGGCAAGCCAGAGAATGAAGAAGTGCTGGTGGGAAAGGACAGAATACCAGTAATCAAGGATGATGTGTAATCGCAGCCCATAGTTTGCTTAAATGACCCTAACAGTAATAATAAAATAAATATGATACTTTTAGTTAATTCATAAGATTGGTAGGCTAAAACTGCCAGCAGTAAATGTTTCTCAGCATTTCTGAGAAACTTACCTGAACTTTGAGAAACTGATGATGGTGGCAAGGTGGTGCCATTTGTTACATTCGGGCTTATGTCGAGTGACTTGCTTCCTGTCCTCAACGAGGCAGTGTCGTTGGGTGCCACCTGAGTGACTGGTGACGCAGAGGTAGCTATGGGAGAAGATATATCACCAGCAATAGCTGAAGGCACAGTCGGAGTCACCGGTAATGTCTCATTGGACAACTCCAGCACCATCTCTGATACAACGAAGGCCACCAAGTAAGTGGACATCTCTGGTGTAACTGCAAAGTGGTCGGATACCCAGTCAGGCTCATCATGTCTGTAGGGATAAAAAAAGGAACAAGTCAGTAAATAATTATCCACATGACTTTCTCAATATAGTCAGAAAAACACATTTCCTTTCTGCTTTGACTAAAAAAGCACAGAAAATTAATGACTAAATACATTAATAGAACTGCTAAAATTTTCATACTGGTTCAGTGGATCACTAAATTGTTAACAGTATGGTCAATTTTTGAATTCTCTACAGACTAGTGTATTTCTACTTTAAATGTAGCTCAAGCAGCTATCTATGAAATATGTTAACTTGAGGTGGGAGTTGGGTTTATCATCTAGTATCACATGTGCCGAGAAGGGGGAAGGAGATGACTGCAAACCTGATGACATTTTAAGGACACCTGATTGATCCATGGTTCAGACTCCGTGTTAAAATGTATGTCCCCTATTACTGGGTTAAGATAGGTGGATAGGCAGGTTGCACAGCCAGTTAGAAACTCTGTCAGCCAGGTCCTAAAATGAAAACATGAAATAATTATTATTAATAATATTTTTCAAATAGTTTTAACCTACTGTTAAGCCCAACTGCCTCTCAGAAATCAGTATGTGAAGTCTCTGTATTTATTAACATTAAGATTTTTCACTGTTTGTAAGGGAAATAACTGATACTGGGGGTGTAGTATCGGTTTAGTTACCTTAACTGATTTCTGACTGGCTGAAAGTTCTACTAAGTTTGCATTAATAAATTTGAATGACCATGTATCTGCCTGGATAATTCGACTGTAAAGCCTAGCGGTCGCCACATAGTTTATTTAAACCAAAAACTAGGGAAAGGTTAATGTTCACTACAAAAGCATGTAAAAGTTTACTTGATGAAATTTTTTAATTTATTTCACAGTCACATTTGAAAAATAGCAATTACAGTTGAATTGGCGATCAAACTAAACGTCTCCAAAAATCACAAGAGGAAGAATTACCAGACTAAACCCCGATATAAAAATTATACGTCCATAGTCAAAGCTTGCACCAATCACAGGTGGTAAAAGTTTACATGGCGATGCGTCACGCACACGTTGCATCTCAAAGTTCAAAACCTACCAGAAGTCATCTTGGTTGACTGACACTCACACTAGCACATGATTATCTCCGCGACGTACGACCAAAGGATAAAGGCCAAAATATAAAGACAAGACTCTGCAATACAAGACCAAGAGATAAAGACAACCAGACGTCCTGAGCACCTCAATTTATACTCTCTGCCATATGCTAACCATGATCTACTGCTTAACAAAAAATAGTCTGAAAAAAATTAATTTTAGTTAATGTTCTAAATTTAACAGTGTGTAGACTGGCCCTTAAGGTTTATTAAAAGTATGATGACTATAATTCTAAATTAACGTGTCTTCTTGTAAATAATTGAAGTATACGGGCGTAATGGTAATGGATTTCCTAAAAGCAGTTGGTGAACCCCCGAGTTCTTTCTTAATTTGTGAAATTTTTTAAATTCCTGCTGGATTACAAATTATTGTGTTTAAATTAGTGTCAACGTGTTCTGTGTTTGCTCCTGATTTAAAAAATGTAACGATTATTATTATCGGTGGTGTATTAGAGAAGATATTAATCTTATAAAAATCGAGTTTGAAACTGTTTGGATGACATGTTAGAAAATCTTGGTTTCTGGTTAATAATTATTAAAGTGCTGCTTCTATCAAAAAGATGTTATTCTCTGAATTTTTCTTTCATTTAGTTACATGTTATAAACATTGTTTTGTTTACGGAAATGTTCTTGTTTAGTCACAGATTAATTTCGAAAACTACCACGTTTTAGTTTACGACGTAATAACTTGAAAATTGATTTAATATCTGTTATACTGCATGGAATGTTTTAAAATTTGAATATGTTATACCATGTTCTTTACTCTTTCAGAGAATTTACTTTTCAGCTCGGGAAATTATCGCAAATGTGTTGTTATTTAACGCTGAAACTACAAGTGTGTATAACAAAGTGTTTAAAATTATGTTTACTTTGTTTATACCGCCTTAAATTACTGATTTTTAGTGAATTTAGTTTTCTTTTGGGTTATTATTATTATGAAATTACTTTACTGCATCGAAAAGTGTTGAGAATTAGTGAAATTATCACTGTTTACAACTTGGATACCTATGGATAACACTGGCTCAGGTTAGTTTAAAGGTTATTTACTATTATAAATTGTTTATTTAGAGCTCGTATTGTATGCTGAATAACTTTACTGTTTTTAAATTGGCATATTTACTGAGTTAAGTTGCAGTATTGGCTTCTGCATGAATCGTAACTCTCATGTCCTGTAGTTGCAAACTGAAATTTTTTATTTTTTCTGGAAGGCTTACAACTTTCCCTTATACTCTATTGCCAAGCAAACTGGAATTTACCCAAATTCTAAGGTGCTTACATGTTGTGAGCAAGAGGGAGATAGAGCTAGTGATCACAAGCCAACTGAATGTGCTTTCATTGGATACATGTCACATTATGGAAATACATACCAGAAATAATTTATTCCTTAAAGATTGGACAGGGGGATGGCAGAAATTTCGCATAGTATATGATTGATAATTAAAGACAAATCTGAAAAAAGGAGAGGGGAGAATAAAAACACTTGGATTTGGTGTAACATATTTTACGGATGGATGCCAATGAGAATTTTCTACAATATGGTGTTAAATAACATTCAACAGTAAGTTATTTTGAAGTTGTTCCAAAAGTTATTACTCTCATATGTACCAGTCTTCTCTAAATGTACTGAAAGGTTTGTGTAACATCTTATGATTTAACTTACACGTATCCTTGACAGGAAGGTGTATGAATTCTGGGATAAACATTATTATAGACCCATAAGTATATCTCAAGCATATATGAATGGAGATATAGTCAAAAGTGTGATTTAAGAACAAGATGATGGAAGAAACTTAGAAATTGACAACGTCATCAATTATAGATCAACTAATTCAAAGAGATAGTGTAGCGATGAAGTTCCTACTAATTGTTGAATCTACAACCTTTTAAACAGTTTATGCTTACTTTCATTCATAGTGCATAATAATAAACTTTTTTGAATAGATAATGTATCAGGTTCTAACATAAAGCCTAATACAGGTTCAAGATTCACTGATTTTAATTTTCTTCCAAAAAATAAACGTTTACAGTTATCCTGATACGAACAATAATTATCAGTGTTACAATCAGATTCTTGATACCTTGCATAGGTGGCAGGTTATTTGTAAAGAAACTTCTGCATTCATACACAAACATTGAGTCTTCAGAAGATTTTTGAAAGTACATATGACCCCTTTACAAAAATACTACTACTCCAAAAGTCTAAGTCTGAATTTTCTGAAAATTTAGATGAAATTTACTTATCTCTTAAATTTTGAAATTCATCATCTAAAATCTTTCATGCAGCTTCAAATTCACACGGTGACAATGTAGTCCCAATGCTGATCGAGATGTCCAACTTCACAATACCAAAACAGCTCGAAAAATGCTTGAGGAGGCCACCCTCACATCCCTCTTTATAGGCAACCCTCTAAAATCCACTGTCAACTGAATTTCTTCCTTAAAATGGGAGAGTTTCCACCTAGAAGCTTACCTCTGCCATCTTACTAGCCAGAAATATGATATTGAAATTGTAAAAGATTTCTTAAAGTTCACCCATAAACTAGGAAACTGCCTCAACTGATGTTTAAAACTAGGCCCTTTGTACCTTCCACATTGGTACAGCAGCACTTTAACACATGGTCAAACTGGTGGCTATGCACTTTCATTATCATACGTAATCTGCAGGTGCAATTGCATATGATTTTAGTATTTCATTGAAGGTATGATATAGTATCAAAACATATCACTCACAGCTGCTCAGTGCGTGCGATTGGCATGTTGGACAGGGCACTGTATTGCTTGTGGTGAGTGATGCTGATCTTGAAGCGTGCCTTCATTGCCGGCTCGTCAAAGCAGGGGAACGCTGTCCGTGCCTCCGTTGCCTCAAACTGTGTCGTCGCCAGCCACCTGCCAAATAAAGTGTAGCACATTCAAATGGGAAAAGCGCACAGCAGACACTAGAGCATGGCTGGCTTGGCTATATCTAATCAACACTTAGGATTGATAATGAAGAGAAGAAAAATGCTTTACTGCAATACAAAAACACAAAAATAAAAAAACATGACAGAGAAAGTTAAACATCACTTACCAAACATGAAGGTGGTAATAAACAACACACACACAAACTTGGTCTCGAGCAAGAAATGCAAGACCACTAGGGGGATGGATTTATAAATGCTGTTTCTTATTACATATATATATATATTATATATACTATATTTTTTAGCTTTTGCCAAAATCTTTAGTCAGCGATGGGTTTACTCATATATGGATTGATCAGAACCAAATAATGCTCTTTAAATAAGGGCAAAGTACCTAAGCATGAAAGAATGGAGCATTTTTAAATTTATCGTCCATGTAAAACATTATCAGGCCTCCCCGCTTCAGAGTCCATCAAGTAGATGTGGTATTTGGAAGTTGGTCTCCAAATTCATCTTCTGGTGGGTACCTGGTATGACAGCCCTTTTATATATTCCACACCAATTACCGGCTTCCCACCATATCAGAGTTACTTATGCAAACAGCCTTTCAGTGTGGAGGTGGTGGGGTAAGAGGTGTGGTGATGTAAGTTGGTAAATAGGGCAGGTATTGTGGCAGGGATACACATAGCAAAGGAAATTGACTGTTGGTCTCATTTCAATACCTCTTGAAAGTTCTGTCTCCTTCCTTCTAACCAATAATAACTGCTCTCTCTGCTGACAAAACTTTTCTCAAAACAAATTTCCACAGCCTCTTTAATCACATTGTCCCAGTATCCTCTCATCTAGAGTATTATTCAAGTGGCATCAAGGTCAAATTCATGTCTCTTTCTATTTGGTGCTTAGCAACAACTGATTCAAGTAAGGAACTATAAACAGACACAGGTACCAACTAAGCTCAGCATGGAATCCAATTAGTCAGATAAGAGGAAGGAGACAAGACTTTCACGGTGGTTGGAGAATGTGATCCAACCAGCAAGCAACCCCCTTTACTGCAAGTATCTGCATCATGTCACCTTGTAGCACTAAGTTTCTGGCTGTACCAAATACACACTGAGGAGTGCTCACACTGTAGCATCATCAGCAGTGCATGACCACTGTATGTTTTATAAGAGCAGCCACACACAAGTACATCATTACGAACACTGTCAATGAGATCCTAACTCCACGGATTTCAAGTTCCCCTGGTGATGAAAAGCACATGCCTTAAAATTACAGAAGTGTGCCACACTCATCTTTTTTTCTGTTTCTGTGGTGTCATGCGATCATCTATGGTTCATCTCTCCCCTTGTTCATCTTAATATTTGATAGTCAGCTTCCTTTCCTCCTGTCAAACGTTTTGCGTGAAACTGTATCTGAATAAGGCATTTAGTCAGTCGAAGAGGGGTATATGTCAGGTTTAGATTATGGAAATAAAAAAGCTGCAAATGTTATATGGGAGGGAAAATGAGGGAAACGTATACTGGGCTGAATTCGACTTATTTCCTGCAAAATTCCAAACTCAGTACATCCAAATAATCCATCATGAATGATAATGCTATATGCTTCTTCTGACTTTCCACACCAAAAATCAAGCCACTAAACAGTATGAGCAGCAGAATTTAGAGCTGCCATTCAATAGGTCCCAGATTCAATTATCCAGGTTTCAGTTTTGACAGTCTCCCCAGATCAGTCCAGGTAAATACTGTTATGGATCCTTCATTAAGGCCATGACTGGTTTCTTTGTGCTCCATGCACTCAATCCTCTCCCTCCTCTAATGATCTCAACCACAATAGAAAATAATAGGAAAAGGTCCTTCATCAGCACTGAAGTCATACAAAAATAAGTCTCCTTCTAATAGTTTCCCCTTCACAACATGTTTCAATAAACCCTGCTAGCATTAATATTTCTTTACCTGCCTATGATGGACACAATTCAAACAAAGTCTGATATTCTTTCCTTACCAGTGGATGTAACTGGATGATGATGTTATGGTACCAAATCATTTGAACCAAAATGATAACAGATTCCTCTAACTTAAGTCATTTTACTAGCACACTAATAAAAAAACATGTACAACTGCCTGAGATTATCACACCTCCATGGCTAACAACATCTAACCACCATAGTGCACGATGGAAATTCGATGCTACTACCACACACAAACACCAATGGTCTATCATATGTAGTTGTGGCAGGAAAGAGAAGTATAAGGAGACACAACCCTTTGGTCGAAATATGAAAATGCACTGCATCGACCACTTTTAACCATCATTTCTCCCACAACCCCACAGATATCGGCATTCAGCCAATGTTGTATACGATAGGAAACTCCATGCTATTTCCACACAGAAACACCAGTGATCTGTGCTAGGTAGTGGTGACTGAAAAGTGAAATATAAGGAAACACACATCTATATATATATAAAGGAATCAGATTAGGATAGGGAAATGAGCCACCACTTACCTTTAGATGATGGATGTGGGGCGCGAACACACAGAAAAGACACAAACCCAAATAATAAAGAAATTTTCGGGAAAAAAAACCCTTCGTCAACGAGAGAACATTATGATAGGTGGGTGCAGTCGGAGATTGCCTCACAGAAAGACCGCCGGTCGAGAAAATTTTTTTGACCATTTTCTCGACTGGCGGTCTTTCTGTGAGGCAATCTCCGACTGCACCCACCTATCATAATGTTCTCTCATTGACGAAGGGTTTTTTTCACGAAAATTTCTTTATTATTTGTGTTTGTGTCTTTTCTGTGTGTTCGCGCCCCACATCCATCATCTAAAGGTAAGTGGTGGCTCATTTCCCTATCCTAATCTGATTCCTTTCCGCTACTTGGCGTCTTTTTTTTCATTGTTATTATATATATATATATATATATATGATTCTGCCTGTGGTTCATGACCCTCGGATTGAAAGACACTGGCCTTTACGCAAAAGTTTTCGATTGTCTATAAGCAATTGCATAAGTTTGTCTACCAGTGTGTACAAGGCTAAAGAGCATTATCTGATACCGAGAAGAGTGACAGTCAAAACTTTGGGGTTATTTTTATTATTACTTGATCTGTCCGTTGTCCTGGTAGGAGCTGCGGTAGAAGCCTGTGAGTGACTCCCTGAGCTGTCCTCTGAAAGGCATCTCGAGCACGTATCTGCGTCCCGGCTGTAGGGGAGGGTCGACGCCCACCGTGTACGTCTCGCGGGCGGTGTCTGCAGACTGTCGCACGACCAGAGGCATCGAGTGAGGAGGCTGCACTGTGGCCTGGCGGCGGTGGCGACTGTGGCCCTCTTGGGCAGGCCTGTGGGCAGAACAAACAGGGCAACTGTACACACCAACACTGTAACGATATCTGAAAGAGAATTAATTATTTTTCAGAATGAGCCAAACATTAATATCTTTGATAATAAATTGTGGTATTGTCACAGGCTATTTTTGTCAGAGTCGAGAGAAGAATCATTGGTTGGAATAGGATTGTTTTTGCAAGTGTTTGACACGTCTTGACAGAGAGAGAGAGAGAGAGACGTACCTGTACTAATAAAATGCTAACCTTGATCATAGTGTAACCATGTTCGTCACACACACAGCCTTTGTTGCTGGCTTAGCAATGACTAGAGACTATGCAGTACAGGTTATGAGCGTTATTTAATAACATTTCTATTTAATTAAGCATCCATGAAGAAAAGTATTGCCAAAAACTGAAAGAAAAATATGTATTTCATTTTAATTAACACACTAACATTATTAGTTCTTTGTTCGATGTAGATGTTTTCGATATTCTTAAAACATTGATCTTACTTATCTGTGTTTTAAAGTCCAGCAACAATGTTGGCAACATTTTTGAATAGATTGAAATTTAACCTGGATCAGAAATGACAATTGGCATTTGACTTTACAGCAGAGGGCATAAGTAAAAAAGTTTTTTTTTTAAATAATGATAATAATATTTTTTTTTTGTTTTCATGAGGGCCACATTACAACATTTGAATGAAATTAGTTCCACATTGACTGCAAGCTATGGCCCCTAGACCATTATTAAAACTAATATTATGTGACGTTTCAGAAGTTGTTAAGGTTTATTTTCAATTTTCTTTGTTTTCACTGACACCGTATTTTCAGCTGTGTGCGGTGTAGTGCAAGTCACTTTTTCAAAGCCCTGTGGATGTAGTAATTTTTAAGAGTTGAGTTTAATGATATGAGCTACGCCAGGTCATTCCGTTGTACGGATTCCACGTTAACCAAACTGTAGGTCTCGGAGGAAAGGAAATGACTGTGCTACCTCTGACACAATGGCTTGTGACTGTCTGCCATTCAAACATTGGATTTTAACTATGAAAAAGAAAGATGTAAGAACTCGTGAAGATTCTTTTTGATAAGGATTAAAGCACAAGGAATTGCATTAAGTGTAATTTTGTAACAATTCTGGATAGGAATTGAAATATTTTGCTAAAATATAAGGCACAAGTATTTCATTGAGCATTATTTTGTAAAAATTAAGCAACTGTGAATAAATGACTAGTCAGAATACTTCATTTAACCAGTCAATTTTGTTTGGCTTTGAAGCCTGGGACTGGTTTGCACAATAGGGTGGCAGAACGGGCAAAATGCCATGGGCCCCCAGCCGGAGGAGGTCCCCAGCTCACGTCACAAGAGGACCCACCGCTGCCTCTTGAAACAGCTTACTCCCAGTGCAGTAGCGGAGCTAAAAAAAAAGAGAGGTCAGCCCCTAAATTCGGTGCCCTGGTCTAGACCCAGTGCTGACGGAGGGCCGCGTCTGATGAATTTGCCACAGGTCTCAACGGTATAGTTACGCCACTGCAAGCCTCTCCATTTTCTCTCATCTCTCTGTGACCACCTTGGTCCAGTCCTCTCCTCTCTTCATTACACACTCCTCTAAGCCATCAATTCCTTGATCTTCCTCTGAGCCATTTAACTTGTATATACTAGACTTGCATAATCAAGAAATTTGCACCGTGTTATTTAACAGTAAACATCCGTTTCTGTAGGTAATAATACGCTATATGAAGCTCTGTGGTACTCACGGCGCGTCCTCCTCGTTCGCTGTGATGGCAACCTCGTCGGCGGTGATGTTGAAGCCCTTGGCGTGCAGCACCACCTCGTCGAGCGGATCACCCTCCCGCAGGGTGAGGGTGATGGCGACGTGGCCGACGTAGGAGAAGTTGGAGCCGTCCCCCAGGAAGGGCTTCAGTGTCAGCTCGTACAGCAGGGGGCACAGGCGGGGGTTGAGACGGTAGGAGGCGGCGGAGATGTTACCGCCGTCCCCGGGCACGGCACTGCCCCCGGGGGTGGTGGCTGAGCTGGACTCGGCGCCAGGAGCTGTCACATTGCGCTGTGTGGACGACATGATAAAGTTAAGGGCGGGACACACTAGGCAAGTAGCTGGAAAAGGTTAAAATAAACCTTCATTTACTGGAGTGGGTAATAAGGTGATGTACCAGAAAAGTTAGGGAACTTCAAACGCTGGGATCAGGGGCGTAGCTACTATGGGGCTAGGCGGTGCACAGTGCACCGGGGCCCCTACACTCAGGGGGCATACCTCTGGGGGCCCCCAAGCGCAGTTCAGAGGCCCACGAGCCTTCAATTCAAACTGGCGATTTTTTTAGCTCTACAGTCGTCTAAGGGGGCCCCTTAGACACAGGAAGCCCCTCACTCAGGGGGGCCCCCAACCACTGCTCAGGTGGCCCCTAAGCACAACTCAAGAGGGCCCCATCCTCAGCTCAGGGTCCCTTACCAGCAACACAAAGCAAAAAAAAGGTCGCCCATCTGGCCTGAGGGCACAAAATAAATTTTTTGCACCGAGGCCCTTGTTGACCTAGCTACACCACTGGCTGGGATACTATCATTCTCAATGACCCACCTACTAGTATAGTCCTCAGGACGAACAAGCCTCTGCTTGTGCAGCTCAGCCAATAGTATCAGGTAAACCTGTTCCTTCTTACATTAATTTTAATGAAATATGATGAATGAGTTAAGGAGAATGTTTTTAGAAGAAAAGGATCCGTGACGTTACCTGAGAAAAACATTTTCCCAGTAATTGTCATATGCAGGAGTGGCTGGCGTTAACATTTCATTTAGCAAATATTCTTAACGATAGTCTGTTAAGAGAAAACAATACAAAATGTCTTCTGGAATTAATGGAAAAAATTACTTCCCACTTGAGGCATCAGGTGGGGGGGGAGGGGGACCGAAGAAAGGCTACGTCAGGTTACGAGGGGAGGATGGGGAGGTTGAAGAAAGACCAAAATTGAGACACGTCATTTATGGACGCTCCCTATGATAATAGAGCTGGACTGAGAGTCGTTGGAAAACAGAGGAGAGTGAAGAGAGTGCTTGGGGTGTACCAGGCTTAGGTTGGTGGCGAGGATTGTAAACATACTGATCGAAGAATCAGGAGTAGTGCATGGAAAATATGGCAACGAGCATGTGCTGGTACTTGATTTCATTTAAAGGGAGAGGTAAAATTTTCTTTTGTGGGCATGGGAGTCATGGACTTGAATAAATTACGAAGGGAAGTGATTAAAAATTTATCAAAAACACTTAAAAAATTCGTAAAATGCAAAAGTAGATTGGAGTGGGAATTTACACTCAAAGAATACAATATAATAAAAATTACGATAAGAAGAAGGAGGTAAATAGATGAGTAGGGAAATTGCCACCAGAGCAACTAAATTAAATTAATTAATTAAAGGAATTAAGGCAGCTTTCTCTGATCCGACTACACATTAAAATTTACAGAGCGCGAAGTGGTTGTGATATTGAAAACTTTTGGACTAAGATTTTCATCCGCTTACCTACACGTATCCAGGGCCGGCGCTAGGATTCTCAGGCCCCGGGTAAGTGACTTTAGACCCCCCCCCCCAAATGTTTTTAATTTACAATTTTCTTTCGATAAACTCAGACAATTTTAATACAAAATGTTCAAAATTATTGGTGCAGATTTTAAAATTTGTGTTTGATTTCGATTTATTTAGACGCTCAGGCCGTCGGGCCCCCCTTTGGTGGTTCGGGCCCCGGGTACTTTTGCCCCGCTTAACCCCCCCTAACGCCGGCCCTGCACGTATCTAGCGACTAAACGCCATTAATTTCAGAAATAGCAGTTGCTCTACCACTAAACATGCCACCAGCACGAGAAGTAAGGTTACACCTTATTGGTGTTGTTGTATTTTAAGTTATATGTGAATCCATTTTATTACAGAGGTTTTTGTTTTGAGCTCAGAGCGGTGCTACGATTTCTGTGTTTAAAACCAAAGAGTGAAGTTGGCAGCACTGACTCAGAGAGAGTAGGATCTTTGGAGTCAACAACTATTGAAGAAGAAGCCGGACCTACTCATGGAGGAAGGAATTATATGGAGGAGAAGTGACGTTAAATCGGTGAAGCAAGCACTAAACTCTCCCGCATGGTGGCAGCACCGGCAGCGACCATATGGCGCTTCCCAACAATTAAGGTGTTCACATTGTGGTAGATGCAGTGATTATTTCATTTAGTATTGTGTATAAGTGTTTAAAAATGCCAGCTTGTGTTGCGTACGGTTGCACAAATAGGCCAGACAGGAAAGAACCTGGAATATCATTTCATAAGTAAGTTGAATTGTAATTATCGTTGTTGAAGTGAGCGGTAGACACCGCAAACTTTGCAGCACGTCTATAAATATTTAGTCATAGCTCTCAATGGGATGACTTTGTTCTCAAATTTTTCTTGGTGTAGTGTAGAAAATCAGCAAACTTGCTATTTTGCACATAATAGACTAGCATTATTTTTTAACGAGTGTTTAAAATGAGATTTAAAGGGGCGTGTTTTACTTCGCGATTCAGTGAATTTACTATTACGATTTCTTTCGTCACGTTGCTGATTATACTGACAATGGATGAAGAAATTAACTGTTATGTGAGAAGCTGTGAGTTTTATTAATTTTTTAAATTGCTATTTCAGGCCATTGACTTAGGTTATTTTTAAAGCTTCATATAAGACTTGTTTCTGTTTGTAAATACGTCTATACCTATTTTTACCGATTTTGAAATCTTTCTCATCTATTTATGTCGAAACAGGTTCATGCAGAAATAAAAATGGGCTTCACAAATAAAGAAATTATTGGCCTTTGAACAAAATCAATTTGGGGAATGTGTTTCTAATTTAGTCTCTTTTTTTTTTGGTACAACATTCTCCCTCCCCCCCCCCCCCCCGTATCTAAACCTAAATGAGAGATAATTTTTTTACAATTGTCCTAATAAGTAGGGCTGTGATCTTGATCAAGAGAATGTTCATTAAGGTGACTGAATAAACATTTTATTTCTGGTACCAGCCTACAAAATGTCTGGGTTGCTCATCCCTAGAGTGGCTCTTACTTTTTTTCTGGTCTAGGACACATTTCAGACTAACCACAAGTGGTAGTAATAAAACTGAAATATCCATTCTGCATGTCAACCATGTAATCATTGTGGCTTTGACAGAATTAATTTTTGGTCCAGCCTGCATCCAAACCTAAACCCCTCAATTTGGATGTTGTATATCCCCCAAACTAAGCAAGATATCGAAAACATTTATTCCTTATTATCGAGTTTTTTCGTCGTGTTACATAAGAATCCATCATTAAATTTGACTTTTGCGAAATTTTTCTTCTGCATTTCAACTCAAGACACCTCACTTTTGAGACAGTATATCTCGAGAACTAGGTGAAATATCGAAAAATTTTACTCTTTATTTTTTATTTGTCTCGTCTTTTTAAATAAAAATTCATCATAAAATTTGACTTTGAATAATTTTTTCTTCTGAATTTCAACCAAAACCATTTCACATTTGAGACAGAATATCTCGAAAACTAAGCAGGATATCAAAAAATTTTATTCTTCATTTTTTATTTGTCTCATCGAGTTACATAATAATCCATCACCAGATTGCGGCGTCACGTTTATCCTAGAGTCCCCTTGAGGTGTTTATACATATTCCCCGTGTTTGTTGGGAAGCGGTCAAGCCCCCCACCACTCCACCCATGCCCCCCCACTCCTCCGCCGGCCTGCTTCACTCCCATGCGTGGTAAAGGTCTCTTGCGTCGTCTCCATATTATTCCTTCCTCCATGGACCTACTAGACTCTTGGCTCACGGTATCAAGAAAGAATAATTTACGTGTTGACTTCAGTAAATAAAGGTTTCGTTTCACTTAAATGAGATTAAGTGGTTACTAATTCCATCTGTAGCTGCGTTACAAATAAGACTTTTGTTAACTTCAGTATGATTCGTATTATGCAGAATTGATAGTAATGTTTCTCCTTGGGAAAAATACGCATGTCAGGACGACAGGACTAAGATAATCAATTAGTCCTGGCTAGCGATGTAATGGACATCCGCAACTGCGGAACTTTCGCGTGAAATCCTACCTCCGCATCAGCAATTTTTAATTCGGATGTACCGTATACCGGTTGTTTTGTTTATATTGCAATGTACAGTATTCTTTTCTTTTTATACGAGATTCTACCCATCATCGATTAGCTAACAACAACCTGTTCGTTTTTTTCTTATGATCTTGCAATAAAAGTAACAATTATCTGAACAGTAGGCCTATTATTACCTAAGCGATGAGTTTGCAAATTTGAACTTGCATGTAAAGTAAAGCGGCCTGTTCGCGGTCCAACTTACAGGACATCAGCGTAGAACTACCGTAGTATGCGCTCACCCAGTCACGCTACTGGAAGTGGTTCAGAAATGTTCCAAGCAGTCCTCGTACTTTCTCGCTGCACACTAGTATCATTATCGCACGCTCGCAGGATGTTTTTTTTGTTTATTTAATTTAATTGCAATGGAGCACAGGCTCCGGTGGCAATTTCCCTACACACCCATCTTCCCCCTATCCTGCACCCACCTACATTTGCCCTCTACAAATTTTATCTTTAAATTCTTTCAAAGTTTTCGGTAAATTATTCATCATTTCTCTTGGTAACTCATTGCAATCCCTGACACCCTTACCTAAAAAAGAGAATCCTCCCACACCCTTGTGCCTGAAATCGGGTGCCAGCTTGTGATCATGGTCATCTTTTCCCTTCCATGCACTACTTTTCATACCTATTGCAATATCTTTCCATGCCTCATCGCCAGTATATGCCCTGTACATTCCCATGACCCTCCTCATCCTCCTCCTGTCTTGCAATGAATCCCATTCCAGCTCCTTTATCATATCCGTCACTGATTGCATTCTGCGATAATTTCCAGAAACAAATCTAGCAGCCCTTTTCTGCACCCTCTCCAACTCCTGTATTTGATACATAAAATGAGTGTCCCATACTACACTACCATATTCGAGCAATGGTCTGACCAAAGTTTTGTAACCCAATTCCTTGACTTCTCTCGTACATCCCCTCATCACTCTCTCCAACAAATGCAGAACTTTGAAACCTTTTCCTACCACCTGTCCTATGTGTCCTGCCCAGTTAAGCTTGTTATCAAATGTAATGCCAAGATATTTACATTTCAAGTCTTCAGCAAGCAATTCTTTCCCCACCTTATATTCATAATTAACCTTTTGTTTTTTATTTGTGTATCTAATAAGCTGACTCTTCTTTTAATTTATCTTCATTCCATGTTTTCCAACCCAATTAGATATCCTGTCCAGATCACCCTGCAACTGTTTACAATCCTCTATCGTTTTGATTCTTTTATACAGCATTATGTCATCTGCAAACAATCTAATTTCAGACAGTAAACAATCAACACAATTATTCATTAGAATAATGAATAGCAATGGTCCCAGTACGCTACCCTGCGGCACACCCATTTTTACTTCCACTTCTTTTGATACTACATTTCCTACCCTAACTTTCTGTTTTCTACCTTTTAAAAATTCTTCTACCCAGCAAATCACTTTCTCATCCACTCGTTTCCTCAAATCATGATCCAACGTCATAGTTTGTTGGACTGCAAGATCCCGAGTTGGTTGTTTCGGTGTCCAACAAAATCCAACACGTCCTACGTGTAGTCCTGCAACGCCTTTCACGGCCCATCAAGACTTCTTTATCGGAAAATCAGATCATGGTAGGTCGTACAAGCTGGACTGTGAATGGACCGCTATAGCGGTAGAATGGCGGGTGGCGGGCACAGAGAATTGCGGTGGCGTGGCCTTGAGCTTGAATTAGTAGAGCCGCCGCTAACTTGGCAAAGTTCATATGACAAAGATAACTTAATTCAGTTAAGAAATCATCACACGGTTTATGTTGTTGAGCCAAAAAAATAAGTCAGTAAGGCACTATTACAAGTAAATAGACTTATGAAAAATTGTAGAATTTGGCATAGAAATATATTTTTTTATTTTAAATTTATTTTTGATAAAATATTAAAATATAAATAATTATAAATTTATTTTTCAATCTTCCCATCCGCTTCCAAGTGTGTTCTAAAAAACGCACGAATACAACGTCCTATCATTTTATATTCGTGCAATGATATAAATTAACTGTATCTAAGAATGAGATTCTGAGACAAATATTTAGTAGAAATATATGGTGCTGGATGGAGAACGGAAAAAACAGAACCTGTCGTTAGAGTAAAATGGTCGACGGTAAGACGGCATGACTCATCAAAGACGTGGTAGAAGTGTGTTTGAAGCAAAAACAACGGGGAAACGAGATGGCTTATGAAATCAACAAAGACATTAGATATTGCAGAAGAGGAGATACGGGAAAACGCAGGTGAGTGAGGAAGGCTGGTTGGTGAGGCAATAGGTCCGTTTACACACACGGTTTTTCCGACATTGCACATCAACGTAAATGCTCGAATGGGCACATCTGGTGTTCACACGTGCAGTGTCGGTTTCAACATGCTCGTCTTTTGTTCGAAGTTCTTGGTGATTTCCTTACGTTTAAGACTGTTTTAACATATACAAATTCAAAACTAGAATTCTAGTATCTTTCAAGAATTTTCCATATTTGTCGAAAGTTCAGTCAGATAATTACAATATTAAAAACTTAAAAATATCTGGTACTCTGACATTAAACGTACCTCAGTGCTTATTTCAAAGTTTTTTCACCGTAACTTGAATAAAACACAGTGATATTTCAGAGAACTTTAATTGACTGTTGAGTCACGCCAAAAGTTGACCAGGATGGCCTCATTTCCGCGAGCCTATCTCCGATTTTTCGAAATTACTTAACTTATGATAGGTACACGAATCATACCAATCTAAACTATTGCCTTTGTTGTTAAATTAAAAGGCGGCCAGCACCAGAAGGAAAAAATATCCATCTAACATCAAAGAAAAAAATATCGTTTATAAGTTAGTAGAATTCTGAGAGTAAATACTTGTGCAAGTGTGAAAAAAGATTTTGTCACCAAAAAATTCTAGGAATACGGAAACCTCTAGTAAAAGAACCGAAAAAATGTATGGCACAGGTTCTGCAGAAGAAGTGACATATAAGTCTAATGTACGGTGTTTTGAGATTTACATTTACCAAAGATCAGGAAGAACCAACAGAAACTCTAACCAATCTTTCATCAGATGCAGAGCAAAATGAATGTTGCACAAGGTATTGCGGAGGGTGAAGTTTTTGCCGGTTAGCAAATATTCCAAACTTGATTTAAGATATACAACATTTTACGCTTTTAGCTCAGCGACGGAGTTGTGTGAAAACCACACCATTTCGAGTATGAAAACCCTTATGAAGGCACCAGGTTGGGCGCCGAAACGTTGGCACTGAACCATCAATTAAAGCAGTGCGATCCCCGAAAAAAGTAAGTGGAATATTTAATTGGCTTAAGATACTCCGAAAGTTTATTAAAGTGGCACTCCGATGAAATACGGGTATGTAGTACAGGACGACGAAAGATTACAGATAGCTCCAAAAACTTATAACAAACTCTCAGATGCGGGAGCGAAAATCAAATCCATGTTCTGTGCTGTAGGAGAGAAGACTCTAACTGTTCGCCGTGATTGTGGCGCGAACCAAAATCCTAAAGTAGCGATATGGGAAAAGGAGGAGGGAATTTCAAGCTAATGGATGTAAAATCTCCCGACATTCTTACTAAAAGTCTTATTTAACTGCCGTCCCTTTGGTTCACGGTGCCCGCTATAGGGTTAGCTGGTTCCAGTTTTGTTGGTGGACTTGGCTGTCAGGATACGAGAAGTGATGGTGCACAAAGCCGAATCACCAGAGTAGGAACTAAGGCGCAGAGTGTATGGAGTGAGGACGTTAAGCCCTTAGTGTCCTGAATGGGCCGGCATCGAAATGTACCCTCTCCTTTTTTCCATATTTCATTCATTCACGACGCAATAAGCACACTACACTGTACATACACACACACACATACAAATAAACGTGTAAATGCATTTACGTCACTGGAGCAGGCCAAGGGAAAAACTTCCTAGCTTCAAATTTCGCAGTTGAGAGCAAGAAGAGACAGAAATGACAAATACGCACAGATTGGTATCCTGATTTTTAAAATAAAATAGTCTTAACTCCTTATCTTAATGACACGCAAAATAACCTTTGTAATTAGATATCAGAGTGGACAGATAACGCACGAAATGAACGAGTACGAAATGATGGGTGAGGAAAGAACTTTGTGTAAGTCTCTTACAGAAAGGAGATACAGTATGGTAGTTCACATTTTGAGGCACGCAGGATTGTTTAATTTGTTAATGAGGGAAACTGTTGAAGATATGAACTGTCCAGTAAGACAGAGATTGAAATATATGAACCTGATAATTGAGGACGTGCGATGTGGGTGGTGTGTTGAGATGAATAGGTTAGCTCAAGATAGAAAGGAATGAGGATTGCATGAAACCAGTAAAAAAAACAAATATCAACAACCCCAACAACAACCCCAACAACAACAACCCCAACAACAACAAACCCAACAACAACAACCCCAACAACAACAAACCCAACAACAACAACAACAACCCAACAACAACCCATCGACAACCCCAACAACAACAACCCCAAACAACAACCCCAACCAACAAAACCCCAACAACAACAACACCCCCAACAACAAACCCTATCCCCACAACAACAGAGTGGGGACAACATTCAAGGTAGCGCGCGCTGACTCGGGTAATGGCGTAATTAACTGAGAAACTAGCGTTCATATCCCATGCGAGCCACATTGCTAACTGAGCCTACAATAATGTGACAGTTATAATTTCGAATAACATGACCGGGTAATTCGTCCTTTAACACCACTGCCAAATGAAAATACTTAATACTAAATTACAAAAATAAATTTAAAAAATATAAATGAAACGAGCAGTTAAATGTAATGTTATACTCTGTTGACTCTCCATAGGCGGCTCAAGGTCATGTTAGCCCTGCCTTGCCGTTCACACTGTGTGCACGTAGGGGTGGACACAGTGACCTTGAGCCGCCTGCGCCGAGTGAAGCGAGCACCTGGTGCGCGGCGAGCAGAGGCGGGCTGGCGGGGACGACGCCCAGGTAGTAGACGAGAACGCCGACGACAGTGGCGAGCGCCGCGGCGCCCAGCAGCAGCCCCACGGCGCGGCCCGTCGACACGAAGCAGCCGCCCTTGCGGGAGTACTCTATGGCGTCCCCGTGCAGGAACTCGTCCCTGCTCGTCGACAGCGGCATCTCCGACGAGTATACCGGCACGCCCACACCCGCCGGCGTCTGGCTTCCTGGCAACACACAGGGCGAACAATTACTACCAGACTAAAACTACGAAAATCATACCCCATGAAGAGGCTTGTAGTAGAACCGGCTCATTTTTAGCTATTATTTATTCGTCATCTGAAATAGGAACGTAGGAACACACGTCTTACGAAAACAGAAAAAAAACATCCGTTAAGCTACTTACTCTAGAAAACACACACAGTTTATCAATATTCTGTGATGTGTGGTGCTGCTATCTAGCGGCAGTGCGATCAATCCTGATCGATGCCAGCGCAGCCTGGCAGCGTGACTCTGAACTATCGCACACCCGTGACCTTGATAGTTCATAATTTTTGCCATTTGCAGTCGATTTTCGAATAATTCCTTTCTTAATTAATGATACTAACTAAACGGAGAACTTAATCTTTCAAATGACACCTCCTTTATCGATTTTTTTTAAGTACGAACGGAGAAAGATGTCTCGTCACCAGAAAACACTTTTTAGAAATACTTTATGATAATTGGATGGAGGCTTCCCACCAGGGGGAATTTGATGCGACGCTTCGAAACAGCTCTCCGATTTCATCTTATTCGCCAGAAAATGAAATCTGTGGCCTGACAACATTTTATACAATATATATAGTAATATGATGATAGATCCCCATACGCCATAAAGTCGATTTGTCAAATTCGGCTTGTCAAGCCTGTTTGACACGTAAGTTCCGATCGAGTATGGGTGAAGAAGAGCCAGACTATTAGATATATAGA
Organism: Vandiemenella viatica; assembly: GCA_031002005.1. Lineage (NCBI taxonomy): Eukaryota > Metazoa > Arthropoda > Insecta > Orthoptera > Morabidae > Vandiemenella > Vandiemenella viatica. The sequence continues at coordinate 101,980,631 of CM061918.1, read as the reverse complement.
TAAAAAAAAAAAAAAAAAAATCGGCCGTTTTAGAATGTAGGGTGCGGAAGAATTGCTTGTTGAGGACCTGAAGTATAAATATCTTGGCATAACACTGGATAATAACTCGCCACTAAGATAGCTGCCTAACTTAACGCGCTAGTTCTGCCGGATATTGGGGGACCTAGACATTACCGTGGGATCCGAACCACGGAAGCGTTCTGGCGTACTTCACATTACACACCAAACTGTGCCAGCGGTGAAGGTAGGGTTAGAGGCCTATAAAAATCTCAGCAGAGACCAGGATTCGAACCAGAGATTTTTCTCACTCCATTTAGACGCACCAACAACTGAGCCACCAGGCTGGTCAACCAATCACATAAGATATAACCAGGGCCGCCGCAAGCGGGCGTGCAAGGCGTGCACCGCACGCGGGCGGCACATCGAGGGGGGCGACAAAACGAGTGATCAACAGTCGCCGCCCCGCGATAGTTGCCACTCCATTGTCGCCACGACGAAATTTGCAACGTATTATATAGCGGAAGACCTTTTTTTTTTAATTAGCTCAACAGCTGCTTCGGGCGGCCGGCGACACTTGGGATGGCAACAATGGGGCGACAATCTCACCGGTATTGCGCGCGGGCGCTCAAACAGCTAGCGACGCGACGGGCCTGGTAATATAACTGAGCAGTTTCGTAAAAACAAGTCCACTAGTTCTTGGGTGATAACCGGACACAGGGAAGGAAAAAATTTCCAAAATTTCCTTTTACCGTTCCATGATCAGTATAATGCATTATATATACTCTTGAACCACTTTTCTATCCCCTACTACGCAGTATACCATACAGTTTCGTAGCTGTTCTTTTGTATACCATAATGGTTAATAACTTTGAAGTCATCTCATGGTTTCTTGAGTAGTGTGAGGACTAAACACTATATAACTTTCCGAATCTCTCTTGATTCGTATTTTTTTTTACATATATTTGTCTAATTCTTTCATCTCGTATAGATCCTAACATTTCTTAAGCGACAAAGTAATTTCTCTGTCGAGAAGATTAGTGGAAACAGGGAGAAATGTAGCTTGGGAGAAGTGCCATACCTAAGGATAGAATGGTCACCAGTTATGAGGTATGGGCACGGTGTTGTGTCTCGCGGTAATGAAACTTGCTGATTGCGAGCGAAACGTTCTCGTTATCGCTCTCACACAATCGTTTACGACGTCGTTAAGTCGCCAGACGGCGCATATTCTTCTCCGCTCTCTGACAGTATCCACAGTGTCCACTCAGTTTCAAAACTGAAAACTAAAGGATAATAAATTGCCTTTGACCGATTTATACTGTATTTATATATTATTCTTATCCCCAGGGCCGGCTTAAGGAATTTCGCGGCCCCCTGCGAAGATTGATTTCGGGGCCCTCTACTTCTTTTCTAAATGTACTTTTGCATACACTTTAGATAATTTTCGTGACTTTACACACACACACACACACACACACACAGATACAGATTATATATATATATATATATATATATATATATATATATATATATATATATATATATAATCTGTGTGTGGAACTCAAAAAACGATTAAAGAGACGGACTGAGGTTTCTCTAAATCTGCGTAAAAACGGGCCAGCAGTTTATTGAGTATTAGCTGAACGGGACCAACTTGCCGAGTCTTTGGTGTTTTATTAATGCATCTCATATGGATCTCCCAACTACTGTCACTTTCATTTCTGGCTAAGCCCGGCTGCCCATTTTGTCAAATGAAATTGTTTTTGTATTCAATTTTATAGCTATCATATATATTATTTCTATAAGGTATTTTTTTGTCACAAGCCTGTATCTTCCTTCACACTTAACCGAAATCAATGAATGAGGTGTCATTTTAAAGCTTATGGTCTTCACTTGGGTCACATCATATTTTAAGAAATGAAGTTTTCGGAATTCGACCCTTAAAGGGCGAAAATGTCAATATTTATAAAATACTGTTTTCTATGTTACGTGTCATTTATCTCCCTGGATACCTATCTAAAATCGTTTAATGCAGTATCAACGTAAAGATTAAGATCTCCGCTTTAGTGACGTCATATATTAAGACAGAAATTTTTCGGAATTCGACCCTTAAAGGGCAAAAGTATCAATATTTTTACATTTCGTTTTTGTGTCACGAGCGATTTATCTCCCTTAATATCTAACCGATATAGATAAATGAAGCATCATATTAAAGACTAAGGTCTCCGCCGTGGTAACGTTATATTTTAAGAAAAGAATTTTTCGTAATTCGACCCTTAAAGGGCAAAAATGTCAATTTTTTTAAATTGCGTTTTTTGTATCTCGAACCATTTATCGCCCTGAATATCTATCCAAAATCGATAAATCAAGTAAGATTATGAGGAGTAATGTCTCAGCTTTGGCGAAATCATATTTTAATAAAGAAGTTTTTGGAATTCAATCCTTAGAGGGAAAAAGTACAAATGATTCTACAACACATTTTTGTGTCACGAGCTATTTATCTCCCTTGATATCTAACCGATATTGATAAATGAGATATCACATTAAAGACTAAGGTTTCCGCCGTGGTAACATTAAATTCTAAGAGAGGTATTTTTCGTAATTTTATCCTTAAAAGGCAAAAATGTCAATATTTATAAAATACGTATTTTGTGTTTCGAGCCATTTATCTCCCTGGATTTCTAACCAAAATCGATAAATGAAGTAGGAATATGAAGAGTAATGACTCAGCTTTGGTGACATCATATTCTACTTCACTATTGATTGCATTTTATTTGCAAAATTTTCGCACGGGTCGTCTAGTTATATTTATAATACACTTTTTGTATACGTCATTTCTTTTCTTGCCTTTATTTGCTGGTATATAAATGTTTTTGGGGCTGGATACACGTGAACAGGCATCATTTTATATGAAACGACAAAAGATGAGTGAGTTTAAAACTTAACTTCGTCCACAACCTGAAGGTTGGTTGGACCCTCCCGAAGGAGGCATACTAAGCCATTGTGTCAGAGGTAGGATGGCCAGTTCCCTTCCTCTGGGAACTACAGTTTAACGTGGAATCCGAATCACGGAGCGTCCTGGCATAGTTCATATGATCAAACACAACTCTCAAAATTCATGCGCCTGCCAGGATTCGAAACCGGGACCGGAGCAAGCGCCTTAACCGCTGAGCTATCAGACCGCTTCATTCGAAGGAAATTACATAAATTACTGAAACAGGTTCAGAACAATACACACCTTTAAATATATAGGCCTAATATAATTACACCAGATACGACTTTCTCAAAACTGAATCTGATGAAGGACTTTTCGTAGATCTCCACGCCTGGAAAACGTCTGTCGTCGCTAGCAAGAGTTACCATTGTATGTTGAATAGCTGAGAAAATATATATGACTATGTTATAAATAACATCATTAATAAGAGCATTAGATTATGCTCATTTAAATTTTATTTTTCTGTCCGATACCACCAGACTTATATACACAAACTCAGGGGCGTAGCTACTATGGGCCTAGGTGGTGCAGTGCACCGGGGCTCCTACGCTCGGGGGGCCCAAGCATACCTCTGGGGGCCCCAAGCATACCTCTGGGGGCCCCAAAGCGCACCTCTGGGGCCCCCAGCGCAGTTCAGAGGCCCACGAGCCTTCATGGCAAACTGGTGACCTTTTTTTTTTAGCTTTACAATAGTCTAAGGGGCCCCCTAAGAAACAGGAAGCCCCTAACTAAGGGCCCTCTCACTGCTCAGGGGGCCCCCTCTCACTGCTCATGGAGCCCCTAAGCACAACTCAAGGGCCCCGTCCTCAGCTCAGGGGGCTCTTACCAGCAACACAAACCAAAAAAAGGTCGCCTATCTGGCCTGAGGGCCCAAAATAATTTTTTGAGTACTAATGGGGAAAGTGAAGTGTTGCCATCTGTCCGTGAAACGTGTAACTTTGTTCTGTGTGTGATCAGTGTATTTTTTGTTTGTGACATGTTTAGTTTATAAGGCGGAGATTGGGGACCGTCCCTGCAATCATCTTGATGGCTGCGGAAAACCATCTAAAAACTGCAGTCAGGACTGCCGGTACGCGGGCTCGTGCCAGGTCCCATTGTGCCTCTGCGATCCAGTGTTGTGCGGCGTCTCAGCTCACTAAAGGTGCGTCCACAAATTACGTGAGGTGAAATAGGGGTGGGGGTCCGGCGAAATCTCACCAAGGGGGGAGGGGGGTCTACGGAAATTGTAAGACTGTAGAGCTAAAAAAAAAAGTCTACAAAACACGCGAAATTCGATTTTAGGGGGGTATTTTGGAAGGGTGAGACTAAAAAAAAAAGGTTTCAGAAAGTTGCGAGGGCGATTTCAAAGGGGGAGGGCGCTCATGGACCAGATCTCACCAGAGAGGGAGGGGGGGGGTCGGACCAAATTTCACCAAGTCTCACCAGAGAGGGGGTCCGGAAATCCGGAAAAACACCTCACGTAATTTATGGATGACCCCTAAGCTGCACTGGCGAGTTATACCAAAGAGGTTAAGTACAAATTGCAACAGGTTTCCCCAAATCACTTCAGGCGTATTTCGGCATGATTCCTGCCGCTACCTTTCCCCTAGCCGTTTTCCGCTTCTAATGACCTCGCCGCTGACAAGGCGCAAACGCGTAAGCAAATCTTCTACATTTCACCAGAAGATGGCGGTAGAGCATATGACCGCCGAAACGTCATTCCATACAAACATTCTCACTCGTCTAGTTTCCAGAGAACATTTCATCTACATACAACGCCGACAAAGCCTCCACTCTTCTTTTTCCATAGTTCTGCCCAACTCAGGAGCGCGAGTGAACTTATCTAGCAGACGTGTTTTTCCTCTGTTCCCAAAACCTCTTCATCCTATCGCTGCGCTCTTCCCTACGTTCTTCCGTCCTTCTAATATACTGGCTGTTGGCAAACTGGTGGTTATTAACCATGCTACTAAATCGGCGTCTGTCCTGTATGACTTTGTCTGTTATTCCAATTTCTTGGAGATCCTTTTCGATTTCAGTTAGCCAGTTGTTTTTGATTTTCATTGAAATGGCCAGGTTTAGAATTTTTTTTTAGTCTGTTGTTACTCATTCTGATAATATGGCAGTAGAATTTAATTCTTCTTTTCCTAAATGTGTCTGAAATTTTTTCCGAATGTTGATATAGTTCGTGCGATTTCCTCTTCATCCAAAATCCCCCGGTACAAACTGGGTCAAAGATTTTCCTTTCTTGCTTTTCAATATCTTTAATCAATGATCTCGACTCTAATATAGCTTACGTCATGTTAGTGCCTTGCACTGATGCTTGTCTACTTTTACGAGGGTGGTGTGAAAAGTTTCCGACCTAACAAAGATACAAGACATTTTTTCTGATTTTTTATTTTTTTATTTTTTAACATATTCTCCTTGTAACTTTACACACTTCTCCCAGCGATGCTCCCATCTCTGTAACCCGTCCAAATAGTACTCGGCGGTTTTCTCTGCAAAATAATTGTTCATGAACGTGATTCCTCTTCATTTGACGAAAATCTCAGTCCTCCGAGCGCAATTTTTAGATGAGGGAATAAAAAGAAGTCGCTTGGGGTAGATCTGGTGAGTAAGGCGGATGGTCAAGCAGCTCAAACCGTAATTCGTGAATTTTCGCCATGGCAACCGCTGAGGTGTGAGACGGTGCGTTGTCTTTGTGAAATAGGATTTACTTTTTCTGCAAATGTAGCCGTTTTTCCGCAAGTTCTACTTTCAGCTTGTCAAGTAATGACGCGTAGTATGCTCCTGTAATGGTTTTACCTTTTTGAAGGTAATCGATTAAAATAACTCCATGACTATCCCAAAAAAAAGTCGCCAGCACTTTCCCAGCCGAAAAAATAGTTTTTGCTTTTTTTGGAGCCGGTTTTCTCTTTGCAGTCCACCGTTTGGACTGTATCTATGTTTCGGGCTTATAATGGTGCATCCAAGCTTCATCTACAGTAATTAATCGGCGCCATAACTGGGATTTATTGCGCCTAAACTGCGCCAACAGAGCATTGGAAATGTTCATTCGAACACGTTTTTGGTCTAATGTGAGCAAACGCGGCACCCAACGAGCGGACAGCTTTCTCCTACCTAAATGTTGATTTAATATGTAACAAACACGTTCTTTTGAAATGTTCATAACCTCTACTATCTCTCTCACTTTAATTCGGCGGTCGTCTAGCACCAGTTGGTGAACTTTGGCGATGTTTTCGTCGGTAGTTGCAGTTTTTTGACGTCCCGAACATTCATCGTCTCCCAAGCTCTTACGGCCACGTTTAAATTCAGCTGCCCAAAATTTCACTGTGGTAAGTGATGGTGCAGAGTCCCCATACACAGAATCCAACTCATCTTTGATTTGCGTAGGCGTATTGCCTTTCAAAAACAAACATACTCGATTTTGTCCATTTTCACAAAAACACTCACATCAACTCACTCAAACGACTGTTACATAACAACTGCGCGTCCAAAATGGCTGAAACTTTGGTGAGTAACTGTCAACAGATAAACAACGAAATTCACTAGTTTTTATTTACGAGTGCTGCCATCTTCACGTTGATGTCGGAAACTTTTCAGACCACCCTCGTTCTCTATCCACTGCACATCTTCATGAGGATTTATAAACTAATGGTGGAGCTAGATCTGTACTATCTCAGTAGAACATTTCCGTGTAATTGGATAACACCATCACCTGTTAATTGATCGTAATCTACTATTATTGTTTTAAGGTAGTTTGCTAAAATTAAGCGAAGAAGTAGTTCTGTGAAAAGAATGAGGTGGATGTGATTATGTGAGGTGTGAGTATGGAATGGGAGGCGAGAGGCTGCTGAACGCTACATCTGGTACTGGATGAGATAACAGTTAACGACCAGAGAGCATGACTGGGCCCGGGGAAACTACCGACTGCGTCATAACAGCTACTGCAAACCAAATTATCCCTCCGCGTCATACAGACGTCGTTGTGCGTTACCATTTCAGAGCTACGTATCAGAATACACACTGTTACTTTTATTTATCTGTTCACGTAAGATCTGTTTTAAAGATGAAAAATACAGAAATTAGATTAAATCTTATACCACCTTAAACTAGAACTCATAGCGATGACAATGCAGATCGAAATATCAGTTTTGCTTGCGGCGAAGATAGTGTGAGGTTGTAAGATTACTTTTTTTATTTAGTACAGAAACACAAATTCTACTTACGTGTTTTTAATCTTACCGATTTTTCGCTGAAATGAAATACCCATTTATTTTTATTCAAATTACCTTTTACGTTTTAATTATTTAGTTATTAAATCATTCCTTTCTCTCTTCTATATTTTATTTAACATTTCTTATTCTTTCTATTACACTATAACTACCTTAAAACAGATTTATGCCACGATACACGGCTGTTACTTTACTGCTAACTCTAAACAAACCAGAGAGTCTACTCTTTCATATTACAACTCAATAACAATCTATGGTCCAACGATATATTATTAACAACGAATTATAATTTATATGATTTATCCTTATTACGTACACATCCTCACCATTTGTGATTTTTTTTAATATTAGTAAAATTGGTTTTTTATTTAGTAGTTATGACTGTAAATACTAACATTGAGTTTTTAAGGTCACAGAATTTCAAGATAGGTATACGAGAAAGAAAAGTTGAAGAAGATAAAGGTGTAGTTGAAGAGAAAATAAAAATGAGAGAAGGTGTTGGATGAAAAAGAGCTTAATGGAGAAGCTGTAAAAAAAATCCTAGCGGGATTTATAATGGAAAATATTAGCCTGAGGACAGAAGATTAGTATAATGATAAAGTTAGTGAAACATGAAAGTTGTAATGAATAATTGGAAGACTTTTGTTTCATGTTGAGATTATAATAAAGGAAATGGAGTTGATACTTAAAGTACATTTGGTATGATTTATTAATAGTAGATTGATTTACAGCGTTGGTATCGTAAGAAAAATCAGCGGTGGACATAGAGGGTTAAATAAAGATCCTGTTTGAAATAATCTGACGCTGGAAACTTAATGGAAGGTAGTATAATTTATTTTATAACGGTGAAAATAAGAGGTGAAAGTAAGTTTGTAAAGCAGAACAGAAAACGAAGTATATTTTTCATATCATTTATAAAAAGACAGAAAGAAAGAAACTTACAACAGCAATCTGAAAATGAGGTGCTGGTATTAAATTTCCATTCCAGTGACACTTATTTCGACTCTCTGGCGCTAGGTCATTCACCTTCCAATGTTAACAACGCAGTTTTAAAGGAAATATCTAAACACTATCTAAGCAAACCAATCGAGAAATTTCAGTAATACTTGACATGTACAGCTGGATAAATGGGATTCTCATGCACTCAGAAATAGGGATAATTCTGTACCTTGTGGCTTTACGCCTCGTCGATGTCGGGGTCATTAAAGGCGGTGGAATGGAACGAGAAGCAATTTGGCAATGATTTTTTGGAAGAACCGTCCCGGCACTCGCCTTTAGTTATTTCGGGTAACCATGGAAAATCAAAATTTGGATGGTCAGATGGGTATTTGAATGCGAGGCCAGAGCGTTACCGCCCACGCACCATGATCGGTGAAAGGAAAATAAAAAAGAGACATTTTGAAACCAGCAGTTCTGTTTTATTTGTCGTCATAAAAATGATAAAATCCTTCGCAGAATCATGTCTCACGATAGAAAGTGAATCCCCGTTTCTCAACCTATGGTCCACGAAGTTGGTTAAAGTAGTCCGCAGGAAGAATATTATAAATTTAGATACCGTATTCGTACTGTATAAAGCTATAAGAGGGTATAAGCTATAAGACCAACTTCTTAAAAGCCACGATATTTCAATGACCAGGTGAAAATCTGGCGTTTCCCGGATGAGGATATGAAAGGATTGGACATTTTGGATATCAAATACTAGTGTTGGAGGGTGTGCAAAGAAGAGCAGCTAGTTTTGATTGTGCAAAGTATCGTAGGACCCAGTCAGTAACTGATATGATACAGGAGCTAGGTTGGGAGTCATTAGAGGAAAGGAGGAGGGGGAAGAGAGTTCTGGGAATGTACAGGGCATATATTGGTGATTGGGCTTGGAGGGATATTGGTCAACGAATTAGGAATAGTCCGTGGAAGGGGAAGACGACCATGACGGCAAGTTGGCGCTCGATTTCGTGCACAAGGGAGTGGGAAAATTTTCTTTTGTTGGTAAGGGTGTCAGGGATCGGAAGAAATTAACAAGTGAAGTGATGAATAATTTACCCAAAACGCTTAAGTAATCTAAAATTAAAATTTGTAATTTGGAAAAGTAAATGGGGGAGGAATTTAACACTCCAATTATAAAAGAAATTTTTTTAAAAAATAATATAAAATGGGTAGTTAAATGATCAGGGGAATTGCCACCAGGGCGTTAGCTCCATCGCAATTAAAATTAGTAATAATCATGTTCTACTCATTTCCAGTTGGCATCAAAATAAGGATTAAGTAAATGACTGTTTCTTGAGGGAATTGTTCGAGGTGTGAGGACCGCGGAGCTTGTAGGGAGCTTACACCCCCACCTTCCTATGTGTTTTGATTTTGTTTTTCTCCGCCTACCTATGCCAGTTCTTTACGAATTGCAACTTCAAATTCATTCAGTGTTTTTGGTGAACTGTCCATTGTTTCCATTGGTAATTTATTTCCTGACTCCGTTACCTTCAAAAAATCTCATTCTCTTTCACTTGATTTCAAACGCCAGTTTATGATTACGGTCATCTTTTCCCCTCCATGTGCAACTAATAATCCTTCTACCTGTATGCATCCATGCATTATCGCGGTTATTATAAGCCTTGAACAAACAGTCTTCTATCTTCCAGTGACTCCCAACCCAGCTCCTTCAGCATATCAGTTACTGATTGCATTCTGCGGTAATTTCCGCAAACAAATGTAGCTGCTTTCTATTCTTCTGCTTCGATCACCTCAGTTTGAGTCCCATACCACTCCAACATATTCAAGCAGTGGTCTGACCATGGTTTTATTATCCAGTACCCTCATTTCCCTGGTACATCCCCTCATCACCCTCTCCATTAAATGAAGGACTTTGAAACCTCTTCCTACCACCTACCCAATGTGTCCTGCCCACTGAGTTTACTATCAAAAGTTATGCGAAGATATTTATAGCTAGGGTCTTCGACAAGCAATTCCTTCCCTGCACTACAATCATTCACAGTCTTTACTTTTTTATCTGTGTACTTCTTCTTGACGTTTATCTTCAGTCCATTTTTAATTACCCAGTTAGATGACCACAGTACTGTTTTAGTCCTTTCGCATAACATTACGCCATCTGCAAACAATCTCACTTCTGAGTTCAAGCCATCAAGACAATCATTCATTAGAATAATGAACAGCAATGGTCCCAATACACTACCCTGAGGCACTCCTACGTTCAGTTTTACCTCTTTTAATACAGATTTCTTCCTTTAAGAATTCTTCCAATCAGTAAGTCACCTTTTTATCCATTCCAATGATTTTTACCTCCTTATCCATTTTATGACTGTCAAATGTTTTGGATAGATTCAGTGCTATACTGTCAACCTGCCTCCCTTGTCTATTTCATCTGCAATTTCTTGCATGTAGATTCAATTGAGTGTCCTTTCCTAAATCCATATTGCTGTTTTGCAAATCATTTGACGATGATAATTAAGATATTAATGCATGAAACGTTGATTAAAAGTTTGTAATTCTAAGTGTTGATATGAGCTACGATGTTTAGAGGACAATTTGCGCCTGTTTGGTCTGGTTTATGTACATAATTTTGTATGTAAAAGCTTGTAAATATCTTTAATTTTCATTTCCTTGTGTTTCGTGATGGTCGTGAATGATTTTATGTTAATTCTAATTGTTTTTGTATGGATTTAATTGTTAAAGTATTGTTATAATTCGATAAACGTCGGTCGGAACTTTTAAGAATTATTCTGGATGTTCCTAAAGTGTCTATTTAAGTACGCAGAGTTAGTTGTCAGTCAGTAGTTGTGGGAAGTGTGTGGCTTAATCGCAGCAACATTTGTTTACGTTTCTACTTAATATTTTTGGATAGATTCGAAGTCTTGAAAGAAAAATAAATAAGTGGAAAGTGATTCTTCCAGTAATTATTTCATACAACTCACTTATCAAAGTGCAATACACAAACAGTAATACCCCGAACTTAAGCAGTAGCTAGGACCGAGCGATAAGCAATATTATTCTATGTAAAACTTTACCTAATTACGAAATTAATAAATGGCAACAAGGCGACATTTCGCTAATCGGAAAATTTCGTATCGCTGCGAGCCGTTTTTCTATAGATACCGTGAACATAATCTAAATAGGGTTAAAGGAACCTCTAGATCTGTAGAAATTTCACCATCAGCAGGACAGCAGTTCTATATAGTAAACTAGTATTTTCCCGCTCCTTCGCCCTCACAGAGCTTTGTGTGCGCAGTAATGCGTTTTCCTTTTGCTGCCTAGGAAACAGGCACAAAAGTCTGTAAAATAGTATCTCTGTAACCTTCAGCGTTAATTAAATTCCACAATTTCGTTACGCTTACTGTAGCGCTAATTTTTTTATGTAGTTTGATTACCGTCTTCCGCGTAATCTAACGTACGATACTTCAGAAAACTGTGGAAATAAAAAAAAAAAACGTACCAGGTCTAAAAAACAAAAACAATAGTAACAGAATTCAAAGGTTGACGCGTTTATCTATGATCTTTGGTGGCTATCTGGTAAAGGAGTGTTCATCTAGTTTGCAGTGTGATCTCTGGCACCTATCTGTTCTCGGCACGGACGAAGAATCATTTCATGCTTCGTTCACTAGGCACGTAGAGTCAGTTATAAGATATAACGCTGGTTTTAAGCTAGACCATACTCTTTCACACTGTGAAACCCTATCGAAAGTCCTCTGAAGAAGGCCACAAAATGATGGCCGAAACGTTAGGTTTCGATAAATTTACGCGGTTCAACACGGACAACCAAGATTACACCCATCGAAATTGGTTCTGTAGTTTTTGCGTGATGCCCGCATATATATTTACAATAATACTAGTGTAAGAACGTGACTGTTTTTTGCGCATCGTCTCGGGTCTAGAATAGTTTAAGTTCTTAGGATCAAAGATTATAACAGACTGACCTGAATACGAACTTGACTTGTGTTTCATTCTCTCAAGCTTGAAGAACTCAGAAGTATTTGTTGATAGACGTATTAAACACAGAATTGATCGCACTATCAGATAGTTGTTTCAAAGGGCGTGGTTGCAAGCGAACTTGCTGCAATACAAACTTGACTTGTGTTTGACGCTAAATGTTCACTCTGCCAATCTGAGGAATTTTTGTTTAAACGGAATGTGTAATTGCTTCGAAAGCATCACGTTATTTTCGATTGAGGCTGGGCTTACATTCATAATGTAATCTTTGGTTATAGTTTCGTTAACCGCCAGAGAGCATAATACGGATTCCAGATCATTAAATACTGTACTTCAGATACTCCGAAGAAATGGATTGCCAGAATATTCGATTCTGTAACGTATTTGGTCTGATGTCCACTTTAAATAACTTAATAACTCGCGTACAGCGTACACGAACAAAGACCATTAGCGAAAGTGGTCAGTGAAATAAGTAAAAAGCAAATAAACTGTAAGTTCTTCTAATCTAGATGTTACATCGGGTGTACCTTGTTGCGGTTTCGTGGGTCGTCCGCTCACATCAGCTACCACAATGTTTTATTTTCAATCTCGCTCACTGAAATATAATGTGCATAGTCTAACTCTTACTTCTTCCTACTAAAGATACAGATTCTCTTGACCGGCCGCCACTCAGTATCCAACTGAGAAAGTTTAAAGTCTAGGTACTGAATGAATAAACAGTTATTTCACAAAACTAATTTTAATTCATTGCCTTCGTTTTTTCCAACACCACCAATGTTAAACTTATCGGACTTCTCACTCCAAAGTTGCAGATCCAGTTAAAGTAGAACGGCTATTTTTTACACCTTTTACGCACATTCACACGTTTACAACTTTCAACTTAAAACCAACCACACTCCTCCACGTCCTGCGACCGACTGCCCACCTTGTGGCTACCACCGCACCCACCATGCCGCCCCCGGGGTTCACCCTTCCGTGGCCACGGACATGGTGCCGATGCCGTCACAAACCGGCGCTACTTTCAAACACAAAGTGGTACCGCTACAACCCCCCTTAGTTTATCCTTGTTATTGTGAATTTCCAATTAGCAATGGCAGGGTAAATTCAAATTAAGTCCCCTTCCTCCTATTTTACAATTTCCACACCTCATTCACACAAAATACATACAAAACTCCACAAATTGATGTAGCAATCCTTACAAATATCACATTAACCATAAACTGCTATATTTTTTTGAATTGGTTGGTGTTGGAGCAATATACAAACATATCAAAACAATAAGTGTCAAAATACACATTGGTTCCAAAAACAGTTTTCTTTCTACTAAAATGTAATTAAAAGACAACCATTATAGAATGTCATGGACTTTAAGATATAAATTAGTTGAAAATGAATATTTCCTTACTGAAAACATGAAATACAACATTAAAAGCAACAAACAAATATAAAACATCATGAACATCAAAATACACCACAGTAAACAAACAACTATAAATCATGAACATCCAAATACACTTTGGTTCCCAACGGATCATTCCTTACCACTAACATCAAATACGCATAAAGCCGTTAAAGTATTACATTTTCCCCCATAAAACCACCAAACTCTTTAGTCCTGCCACGGTAGACAGCATTATTGGAAACAACAACTCCAAAATCTCTAGTTTTTTCCATGTTAAATACAGTATTATTCCAAAACAATGGTTAATTTAGCATCCACTATCCACACGGCTGTCCCATAGATCAAAATACAAATATAAACAAACAGTTCTGTCATCAATACATACATTTTTTATTTCACACTCCTTACCCTACACTTAAATTTTAATTCACTCACACCAATCTGTAAGAGATGCTTCCCAATGGCACCTCTTGGAGTGCATGTCCCTTTCTAGACATCTCCACAGTTCTGATCATCAAACATCACCAAAATTCTGTAACACATTTCCCTTCTAGTTTATTCACAATAATATTCACTAACATCAAAGTCATATATACATATGCACTAAAAAAATAAAAACATTTTACGGAGAAATCTAGTCAACTTTCAAACATCTTTATGGTTTCAATATTCTTACATTGTAATTTCCCTTAAATCAATTAAAGTGTACGAATTTTCATTTTATCTGCAAGAAATTTCAAATGGAAGTACTTTGAAATGGCAGCACCTCCCCTGGTATAAAAAAGCAGTGTACTTCCTCGATGCTTTGTCAATTGGCACCTGCCAATAGGATGAAGTGAGGTCCAAAGACGTTAAGAACTTTTTTCCTTATAAACTTTGTAATATCACGTCGATTGGTTGAGGGTGGTCCCTTTCCGTTCTTAGTACTTTGTTTAATTCCGAGCATCTTGAACCAAACGAACAGATTTATCCGCTTTTGTGACAATTACAAGAGGGTTATTGTACGGACGATTCGATCTTTCGATCACACCCCATTGAATCATTCCATTAATTTCTTCATCTACTAACTTCCTTTTCGCTATAGGTACTGGGTATGGCTTAATGAAAAAGTGCTTGTCACTATTAACAGTGAAATGACATATATAGCCTTTTATCAAGCCTGGTCTATTTGTGAACACTTCATTAAACTCTTCAATAATATCCATTAATTTCCTCTTTTGTTCGTGGTCTACCCCCTTTAAGACTTTTATTTCTTCTCTTTCCGCTTTTCCGTACTGCATTGCTGACACACAAAATTCCACTAGTTTCTTTCGAAATGAAGACTCTTTAACATCACCTGTGCCATTTGTAGCAAATGATGCTTTAATGGAACCTATACGTTTCTCCATCAACAAATTTTTCAAAGGTACTATATCTCTTGAACCCTCTCCTTCAAAATCAATCAAACCTTTACCACAATAAAGCCCAAAAATTCGGTATGCTTCGAAACTTTCCAGAAAGCTCACTGGGTGTATGTTCCCATTGTCACTAAATTTAACAATTTCAAATTTTTCTAGAGTATTTACTGTAACCTTTGCCAAACCACCGATTGAATTTTTCTCTTGAGCATTTTTGATTTGGTCCTCTATTTGTACAAATTTATGGTCTTGGGACTCTATCTTGTGGTTAATGGAATGTACTTCAAAAACTTATATCTTTGATCTTAATATCTAGTACTTCAACCTGTTGAGTTAACTGTTTTGTAAAGCGTTTGTTGTCTTCTGTATGATTGTGGAGTGTAGTATGCCTATTCTGTAAACCTGTCATCTCTTTTGCTAAAACTTCTACCTTTTCATCTAGTTTCTTATTGTTATTTTGGTAACACGTCAATACGTCGGAACCTACAAAAATTGTCATATTTGTCTGAAATTTGGTACACACATTCCTTAGGAGATAATATTTGATTAAAAGTGTATAACGTAAGCTTGCAGTGTGTGGAAATAAGGTAAAATCACTTGAAATGTGGGTAGACGCATATATGTTATTACGCAAGAAATACACGTTATTACATGTCGATATTTATTCTGTGTATTTTTACTCTTAATTCTTGGTCCAGGCTGCATTTCAACCTAACAACAACTGGTATTAGCAAAAGATTAAACCAACTTAAATGCTGTGTATCAATCATCGTTACGGTAGACGCCATGTTTTTCCCTGTAAGGTAGGCTGCCATGCAATGTAGCTTAGCACTGAAAAACAATATGTCAGCCCGCACAGATAAATTGTAAATATTACATGATTTTCTACTTATTACTTATCTGCAATTGGCATGTGGAAAGCAGTTTTTATTCAATAATGAAGACTTAAAAACACGTGGAATTAATGTCAACAGCTAGTAACGTGAATTACTGCGTAATAACATGTAGGCATCTACCCACATTTCGAGTGATTTTTCCTCATTTCAACATATTCGAAGCTTACGATATACACTTTAAATCAAATATTATCGCCTAAGGAATGTGTGTGCCAAATTTCATACCGATAGGACAATATTTGTAGGTTCCGACGTATTGACGTGGAGCCGTTATTTTGTACTGTCTGTACCTTTTCCCCCACAACTTATCAACCTCCCCTTTAAATCATCAATTGCCAGTTCAGTGTTTTGTGAAAGAGACCCTATTGCTTCGATATCTGTAGTTAATGTTCGCCTACTTCTTCACAGCTATGTTTACAATTGTCTAATTTATTAGAAACACTCTCCCATTTATCTAACATGTCTTGACTATTCTCCTTCATCTTGAAATCCCATGAATCCTGTAAGGCTTCTAAATTACTACCCATTGTATCTGAATCTTTTTCAAGTTTTACTAGTCTTTGGCTAATAATAGCTGACTGATTATCCAATTTTTTGCTGATGGCATCATGTACATTTTGTTGTATTTTGTTCGCAATTTGCTTTATAGTTCTCAACTTTGTTGCTAAGACTGGACACCTGATCACTAATATGCTCTTTCCAAGTGGAAATTTGTTTCTCCATAGCAGAAAACTGACAAGTGGTTCTGTTTGCAAGACGGTTAATACTATCAGATTGTTCTTTCATCATATTCATCAACTGCATCAACATGCCATTCTGAAAGTTCACTGGGTCTTGTCCCCCATAACAGGGTTCCATGGAGAGATTAATTTCAGATGGTGAACGATTAGTGAAACCTCGAAAACTTTCATCTGGGGTAGAAGAATCGTTTGCAAGTTCTGAAGGATTCACTAGAAGTGGTAATGTAACATCTGAGATGTTTCTGCATTTTGTACAAAAGTTTGACTGTCTTGTATCTGAATATCTAGTCTGGGATATGTAACATTCAGAACTGGTGACCTGTTATCAGAATTTGATATCTCTACATTGACATGAGGGTCTCCACTTTCATATAGTTCTTCCCCTTCCATTTTAAATAATTTCTCTTAAAACAATATACCAGCAAAGCAAAGAAAATTTATACAAAAAATGCGTAAATCACACTATTCCTCAGAGAATGTCCTTAACACATGGTTTAAATATTCAAAAGTATAATCACATATCAGTAAAAATATCACAAATTAAAACAATGTCGACCAAGAGAAAAAATTTCGCAGTCATTAAGAAATGTTATGAAAATAACTGAGACTGTAATAAAAGAAACTGTAGGATAACCTAAAAGCAATACTCAATTTATGAAAAACAAAAGCAAAACCCGGCAAAGTACAACACAAAAATGAAATTCGTCTAAACACACACAAACACCATATAGTTTCATACATCGAAACTTTGAAGAGAACGATCACTGGGAAATATTTGCGCCTGCCGTTTGAAAAGTTTTACTTATCTTGTTTTGTTTCTGCTCGTCGGTCGTGTTGATGCTGCCATGGTCCGTTTCAAACTATATACATTCTTCCATAGATGCTCGCTTGTTTGTTTACACTTCTTGTTGTCGTGTAGTCGCTGTCTTCCGCCGCCGATGTTGTTTTGACCACCGCCTTCTATGTAACACGTGGAGCACTGTTGCACTTTCAGTCATATAAATCGGAAACACCCGTCTTTTATTATAACGGGCGTGCCACAACACGTCGCCATGTCGCGGTTATGCTGGTGGTTCGGTTACAATACTTACTGTGAACCTTTAAAGCTTTCGCGCACTCACTAGATTCTGGTTCTTTCTCTGACGGCCGCCAACCGATGATAAGTCGGTAA
The DNA here is from genome assembly GCA_031002005.1 of Vandiemenella viatica. Taxonomy (NCBI): domain Eukaryota; kingdom Metazoa; phylum Arthropoda; class Insecta; order Orthoptera; family Morabidae; genus Vandiemenella; species Vandiemenella viatica. The sequence continues at coordinate 101,962,890 of CM061918.1, read as the reverse complement.
ATGAAATAAAAATGCACCTTCTTATTTGAAACACATGCATTTAATAATTGATAAAAATAGTCTCGCTCCAACTCCCAACCTTTATGAAAGTTCGCTATCGGTACTTCGATCTTTTTTTAGATTGCAGGTAATGCCTCCGATAAATTTAGACTGAATAGCACGCACTCTTTTCATTCACACAACACCCTTACTAGTTCTCAGAACATGCCTATGGCTCACCACGAAACAATTCATTTAAAATTCTGCAAATACTTTCTTCATTAATTAAGTTCCTTCATATCACCTTCTCCAAAATTAATTCTTTATCATAATGAACACGCGTTCTCGTCGACCCGACTGACTGTTCACTTTCACGACGGACTCACCTACTCCACGGCCAACGGCAGACTGCCCACCTCGTGGCTACCACAGCACCCAACATGCCGCCCCCGGGGCTCACCCTTCCGTGGCCACGGACATGTTGCCGATGATGTCACAAACCGGCGCTACTTTCAAAAACAAAGTGGTACCGCTACAGAGTGGTACCGCTACAGTCTGACCAAAGTTTTGTAACCCAATTCCTTGACTTCTCTCATACATCCCCTCATCACTCTCTCCAACAAGTGCAGAACTTTGAAACCTTTTCCTACCACCTGTCCTATGTGTCCTGCCCAGTTAAGTTTGTTATCAAAAGTAATTCCAAGATATTTACATTTCAAGTCTTCAGCAAGCAATTCTTTCCCCACCTTATTCATAATTAACCTTTTGTTTTTATTTGTGTATCTAATAAGCTGACTCTTCTTTGCATTTATCTTCATTCCATGTTTACAACCCAATTAGATATCCTGTCCAGATCACCCTGCAACTGTTTACAATCCTCTATCGTTTTGATTCTTTTATACAGCATTATGTCATCTGCAAACAATCTAATTTCAGATAGTAAACAATCAACACAATTATTCATTAGAATAATGAATAGCAATGGTCCCAATACGCTACCCTGTGGCACACCCATTTTTACTTCCACTTCTTTTGATACTACATTTCCTACCCTAACTTTCTGTTTTCTACCTTTTAAAAATTCTTCTACCCAGCAAATGACTTTCTTATCCACTCCAATGGTTTTTACCTTATTTACTACCATTTTATGGCTTACTCTGTCAAACGCCTTAGACAGATCTAGTGCTACACTATCAATTTGGCCTCCCTTGTCCATTTCATCTGAAATATCTTGCATATATCCCACCAACTGAGATTCGCATGAATATCCTTGCCTGAAACCATGTTGCCTGCTTGAAAACCTTACGTTCCTCACATATATTTCTGATGTGGTTGCATATCAATCTTTCCATTAATTTACCTACCACTGATGTCAAACTGATTGGCCTGTAATTCTCAACTCTATTTCTCACCCCTCCCTTATGTACCGGTACTACTATTGCACTTTTCCAGTCCTGTGGTAAGCAGCAAGTGTCTAGACTCAATTTAAATAATATTTCAAGATAAGGTACAATGTCACATCTATCTTTAAGATATCTGTAGTAATATTATCTTCACCAGCCCCTTTTTTTTTTCAGCTTTCTTATTTCCTTCATGATTTCCTCAGGATGGATATCAAATTTTTTACTATCGTCATTTCTAATTGTGTTGTTAAGCTCGTTCTCCGAATTAGACCCTCCTGTTTCTGATTCATTGTCCCTAATGCTTTCACTGAACCAGTTACTTAAAATCTCTGCCTTTTTCAAATCGTCAGTAACTTCTTCTCCATCCTTATCTATAAGTGTCTCTACATCCTCCCTTCCCCTCAGTTTCCTGATATAGCCATAGAAATTTCTAGATGCATCAGTCAATGGTCCCTGCACTGACAATACTCTTCATAAACCCATCTTTAGCCATTTTCTTTGCTGTTATTAAGTCCTTGTTTAGTTGTTTTAAATATTCCCTACTACCCTGCTGTCTCTTAACTCTGTTATGTTCTTTTCTTACCAACCTCTTTAACCTCCTCACTTCCCTATTATAGTACATAGGTTCTCTACTTCTCTTTATTTTTTGCTTTGGAATAAATTTTTCTTCCCCCTTTCTTATTATCTCCTTGAACTCTTCCCACCTTGACTCTACTGTACCTGAGCCTTCCTTCCATTTGCTGAATTGTTCTCTGAAATATCCTTCAAATTTGAAACCTGTGCCTTTTTATATTTTACCTATTTCCCCCTTCAATTAACTAAGACATATAACAGAATACTATAAAAACATTCTGAATCTACTAAAGAGGAAAGATTATTATTTAGTAGATATACATTGATGAGAGTCAATAAGGAAACATATGCTGTAATAGACATCATATTATCATATTTTCCTGTCAAACATCATTAGAAATGATGAAAAAAATGTAAAAATTAAGAGGTTGCTATTTTGCAAATAGTATGTGAAAATCTGAAACTTATTATACCGTATCTTTTCCAAATGTTTTTTACAGTCATATGTTAGGAAAAATAGGGAGCTAATACTTTTTTAACATAACTTTAGGAGCTCATCATATCTCATGATATACAGAATTAAATTCAGGAAGGAAAGGTTTATTTAATCGTAAGAAATAGCCCGTGTAAACACCTTGTTAATTCAACTACAGTACTCATCAAAGAATACAAGTGTTGCAAAATAACATTGCCTTACATTTTCGAATTCCTATTCAATGGTACAACACCTTCAAAGGTAGATGAAAGATAAAATCCATCTTTTTTGGTTTTTTTTTTTTTTTGGTGGGGGGAGATGGAACAGGATGTTGAAGGTACCCTAATCTATTTTTGCAGTCAGTGACATATATTGTTGTGAAATTTCCTAATAATTCATGTGAAGGCAGAAGAATTGAGAGGCTATGATTTACAGGCATACAAATATGATGAAATTATAATTATTCTGGTTTTGATTTTGGCTACTGAACTGTAAAAAGCTGAATTTTTTACATAATGACAAAGGGTTTACAAGTTTCCCCATACTGATGCCAAAAACTTATTACTACACTCTCAAATAACACAGAAAAGACAATGCCCCAAAACATTTTCAATCTCATAAAATTTATCATGTTAGTTTAATTGTTAGAGAATAACAGTATGTTTCAGGTGAGGAAGGTCAATGGTAGATGCATTATTTATTCATATATATATATATATATATATATAATAACAATGAAAAAAAGACGCTAAGTAGCGGAAAGGAATCAAATTAGGATAGGGAAATGAGCCACCACTTACCTTTAGATGATGGATGTGGGGCGCGAACACACAGAAAAGACACAAACACATATGCAGACAAACCATAGAGAAAAGGTGTAAATATGGTGTGGACACAATTGACATAATAGCAAATGGCTTAATTATGTAGTAGGAGATAGAACAGGATCTGGAAAGAGAATTAGGGAAATGTTGGTCAACAATGGGGAAACATTGCCTGGAGATGGGTGTAAGAAAAACCAATAATGAAATAGCAAGAAACACTGGCCCATCAAAGCATGTGTTCTTGATGGCAGGAAATAGTAATGGGTAGAATGGTTTGTGTGTTCAGGAAGGAAGGTAACTAACAACAGAAAGATGGTGGAAGAAATAATCCAGAGAATAAGGAAGGTTAAACAATTGTATCATCAGATAAAGTATATATAATCTGGAGGTGGAACATACAGAAGGAAGCCAAATTTTTTCCCAAAGTATATTTTCAGCCAAAGCTGACCTATAGCTCTAAAACCTGGACTTGGACAAAGAGAGATATGAACAGATTACACACAGCAGAGATGTGTTTTCTGAGAGGGATAGAGAATGTCACGAGGAAAGATAAAATCAGAAAGAAAACCATCAGGGAGAGATTACAAGTCAAATAATTGAAAGAGATGGCTGGGGTATGTCATGAAGATGGAGGAGGGGAGAGTGCCTAAGTTAGCACCCTTGTACAGTGGAAAGGGAAGGAGAACAATTGGAAGACCATAGGCAAGAAGGATGGACCAAGTGAAGAAAGATGCAGAGGCTAATGGAGATGTTTGGAGACAAGTGGTGGAGGAAAAACCTTGAAGTTACCACTAGACTTGGAAGAGAATGAGCTGGACAACCCAAAAAAGTGGAAACTTCCAATACTGATGAATTTAACCGTAATGGAGCACATGCTCTGGTGCCAATTTCCCTACACACCTATTTTTCTCCTTCCCACTTATATTTGCTCTCTACAAATTTTAACTTTAAATTCTTTCAGTATTTTTGGTAAATTATTAATCATTTCCATGGTAATTTATTTCAATAGAAAGGAAATTTTTCTGGTGATAATTCTTACCTCTAATTACTGAATTTTAATTATTCCCCTTGTAGTGGAACCACTCTGTGTTCCTTTGTAAACAAGCATTGGAGATTTGGAAATATTGTCACTGGTCAGTGACATCATTGGCACCATGTCCGTGGCCACAAAAGTGTGTACCCTGGGGGGGGGGGCGCATGGTGTGCTCAGCGGTAGGCGCACGGTGGGCAGTTGGTCACCGAATATGGAGAAGGGTGTTTGGTGGAGAAGTCTGAGTGTAAGAGATGTATCCGTGTGAATGCGTGTAAAATTGTACAAATAGCTGAGCTATTACAACTGGAACCTCTAACTTTGCAATCATTGAAGTCTGATAAACAGATTTGTAAAGTTGGTGGTGTTGGAGGAGTGCATAAAGAAATAATTAAAATAGTTTTGTGAAATGACTGCAATAATTTATTGCGTAGTAATACGAGTATTTAACACTTCTGAGCATTCTCGGTTGGAAACTGAGTGGCGGCCATTCTAGTGATTCTGCATTTGGGGGGTCCATAAGGCAAAGCTTTGACTTCAGTTATGTGATGTGGATAGTGCACTTCCTCTTCCCTTCTCATATGTCTCATCTTTGAAACAAATAAGGTTTTATACTAAAATATTGTAAATTATATTCACTTTATGCATTTGTTGCCCCCCCCCCCCCTATTGCCTCCATCTGTGGTAAGTGATGAATTTACTATTCTTATCCTTCTTTATGATCTATTTCAAGCTAACAAAACTACACTCTGCTTTAATAATTACTTTATACTCTCAAATATGTAGAAATTAAAAAAGAGAAAAAATATAATGCAATAAAAATTTCTGTAAGTGTGTTACTGTACACTCCAAACAATGATGTAACAATAAGCACATATTTGAGTAATGAATCTATACTAATATTAAGTAACTCTGTCTGTTTGTTAGATTTTCAGGGCTGAACAGTTAATCCAGTCATGATGAAATTTGACAAAGAAATGCTATTTGCCTTTAGAAAGGACATAGGATGCTATTTTCTGTATAGATAATACATATTGACATGGAATTATGAAAAACTAACTGAACTGTGAATGACAGATGCATAGCATGTATACGTCTCTGTAATGATAACTAACAGTGTTGTCGATTAGCGCAGTGGATAAGGTGCTTGCTTTCTAAAGCTCCCAGTGTGGTTTTTGGTTCAAATTCCACTGGGAGCAAAAACTTTTAAGAACTGATCTTCATCGTATTAGCCAAGCCTGGAAACTCTGTCATAAGGACTCCATGTTAAAATGTGGTCCCATAAATTCAGGGGTAGAAAGCTTGGCAAATCGTAGGCGGCCGAATAGTGCCGTAAGTGTTTACTTTATTTACGCTATACTGATTCTACAGGCTTTGTTTCCCTCACAGGCAGTTTGTGTATGATCTACACTAATATTGTAAATGTGTAAGTAACTCTGTCTGTTTGTTACATTTTCAGCGCTAAACGGCTAATCCAGTTGTAATGAAATTTGACAAGGAGATGCTATTTGCCTATAGGAAGATCATAGGATACTATTTTCTGTATAAATAATACATTTGTCATGGAGTTATGAAAAACTAACTGAACTATGAAAAACAGATGCATAATATGTATAAGTCTCTGTAATGCTTAATAGCGCAGTGGATAAGATGCTTGCTTCATAAAGTTACACATGTTGCTTTCATTTCAAATATTGCAGGTAGTAAAATCTTTTAAGAATTGTTTTTCATTGTATGGGCCAAACCTGCGAATTCCGTTGTA
>CM061918.1:101848950-101955844 GCA_031002005.1 Vandiemenella viatica | reverse complement strand
TCTGACGTCAGCGAAGGTATAAATTAGAGGCCGAGGTGACGCCTATTGTCTTTTTCCGGGTTGCAGTCTTGTTTAGTAAGATGATCTAAGCGTGTGTTGGTGTTGGCTATTCCGACGTTAGGTTGGAGTGCGGGAGTTATGTTGGCATTTCTGGAGTCAGCCATTATGGAAGGGGCGTGGCTTTGGTTTGACATGAACTTGTAACTTTTCTTTGGGGTTTGTTCGGTGTTACCTCTCTCCATAACCTGTAACTTTTGGATCGATTGTTCGATTAGCCTACGCAACTTAAGAATGCTGTTTGAACTTTGAATTTTCATTTTAATAAACTGGAAGAATTTTGGAAAGTGAACTGTTTCATTTCTGTAGCTGTTACCATACCTTTTCAATATTTGGGTCATTAAATATTGTGGCGACCTGTTAGCATTCTTGTTGTATCCTGGCAACATGGTCAAGTTAAATTAAAATATGCAACAAACTTTCATTGGACAGTGAGGTGCCACCAAGACTGTTAGATAAGGTACTTAGGCGATACCAACCCCAGTGTCGGTCTGGTTCCTTACAGTAGGAAATGTAGTATCAAAAGAATTGGAAGTAAAATGGGTGTGCCACAGGGTAGCGTATTGGGATCATTGCTATTCATTATTCTAATGAATAATTGTGTTGATTGTTTACTATCTGAAATTAGATTGTTTGCAGATGACATAATGCTGTATAAAAGAATCAAAACGATAGAGGATTGTAAACATTTACAGGGTGATCTGGACAGGTTATCTGGACAGGTTATCTAATTGTGTTGGTAAACATGGAATGAAGATAAATGCAAAGAAGAGTCAGCTTATTAGATACACAAATAAAAAACAAAAGGTTAATTATGATATAAGGGGGGAAAGAATTGCTTGCTGAAGACTTGAAATGCAAATATCTTGGAATTACTTTTGATAACAAACTTAACTGGGCAGGACACATAGGACAGGTGGTAGGAAAAGGTTTCAAAGTTCTGCACTTGTTGGAGAGAATGATGAGGGGATGTGAAGTCAAGGAATTGGGTTACAAAACTTTGGTCAGACCATTGCTCGAATATGGTAGTGTAGTATGGGACCCTCATTTTACGTATCAAATACAGGAGTTGGAGAGGGTGCAAAGAAGGGCTGCTTGATTTGTTTCTGGAAATTATCGCAGAATGCAATCAGTGACGGATATGATAAAGGAGCTGGAATGGGATTCATTGCAAGACAGGAGGAGGATGAGGAGGGTCATGGGAGTGTACAGGGCATATACTGGTGATGAGGCATGGAAAGATATTGCAATAGGTATGAAAAGTAGTGCATGGAAGGGAAAAGATGACCATGACCACAAGCTGGCACTCGATTTCAGGCACAAGGGTGTGGGAAGATTCTCTTTTTTAGGTAAGGGTGTCAGGGATTGGAATGAGTTACCAAGAGAAATGATGAATAATTTACCGAAAACTTTGAAGGAATTTAAAGATAAAATTTGTATAGGGCAAATGTAGGTGGGGCGGCGGGTAGGGGGAAGATGGATGTGTAGGGAATTGCCACCGGAGCCTGTGCTCCATTGCAATTAAATTAAATTAAATTAAAGAGGTTAATATTGATAAAGGGGGAGGGGAAAACCAAACAGATTGTAAATGTCTATACTCTCTGGTTTTTGCCTTCAATGATTCTAGGAAATGAGTAATAAAGATATCTTTATACATATATTAGAAGAATGATCCTGTAAGATCATGGTCTGATCAGGAAATAATTATTTAATCCTTTGTAGAACACCAACAAAAATTACAACATCCTGCTACAAAACTTTTCTCTGTCACAGATGATGTAAGCACGTGAAGTATACATTCATCTGAAATGGAGACCAAAGAAATTTATGCATGACTAAATATTTGTGTAAGAGGTTTCACCCTAGGACATTCATGAGGAGAGGGTGCTGTTGCAAAGTTATAAAGTAGACATCTGAATTGAATATAGTAAGGCCAATGGTGACAATCATTGAATAAAACATAGACAAGGGCAACAGGTTGTTGATGACAGGACAATTAACAGTTCATTATTAGAAGATACATGGCAATCCAAGAAACAATATTAAGTCACATTTGAAAAAGTACTTGAAAATGAGGAAACTTTCTTCCATCTGTTGGGTGCTCAAAAGGCAATGAGAAGAAAGGTGCATGCTAAAATCGTAATTGATGTCAACATAGTAGATTTTATTGAAGTACAGGGGAAGCATGGCATTCTCCCCATCCAGAGACAGAAAAATCTGTTCCTTCTGCAAGAAAAGTGATGGTGGCTGGCTTTTGGGTTTATTTTAATTTCCTTAATAATGGGTAAACCAACCTGAATGTGTATGGCGAGTTTCTTCTGGTCCAGGCTGTATTTCAACTTTAACAACGACCACTAGGTACAAAATAAAACATTGAAATTACATTTTCCACCATATAGACATGGTCATTTTGGTGGATATTTTTTTCTGGTCCAGGCTGGAGCTAATCCTAACCTCTTCACTTTTGAGATATAATATCCCGAGAACTAAGCGAGATATCAGAAAAATTCCTTTTTTTCGATTTGTTTCGACGAGTTTTCATACGAATTCACCATCAAACTTGGCTATGGCGAAAGATGTCTCTTGGTTCAGGTAGCATTTCAACCAACCGCGTAAATTTTGAGATACGATATCTCGAGAACTAAGCTGAGATATATATAAAAAATATTTTTTTACTTTCAATTTTTCTCGTCGAGTTACATAAGAATCCATCATCAAGGGTTATCGTAGAATCCTCTGAAATACCACAAATCTCGCACCATTAATTAATAGGGCCTATCAACCTGGCATTAAGATTTCTATTTTACATAATAATAGCATTTTTTAAAAAGTAATATGTGAGGTGGTCTCGCAAATGGATCTAGCGATTTGGATGAAATTTCACATGTAGATAACGTTTTGCTTTTCAAGTTTTTTAACACGATTTTTTTTTAAAAAAAAAAAAAGAAAAGAAAGGAGCACATTTGTATTTGTTTTCTCGAAAACGGCTCTAACCTCATTACGTAGAAGTTTCAGGTACCAGTACGCCTACTGATGTTAGTTAAGCTTCTCTTTGGTGAACTGTGCACCTCAAAACGCCTAGGAAGCCTTCAAGCCTTTTACTTTAATTAAATTTTACTCGAAATCTTGGATATTGAAAAGAAATCGAAAGATACCGAGCGTAGATCGGTCACCCAGGTACTTTCCTTAATAAGGGTAAACCAACCTGAATGTGTATTACGTAATTAGGTGCAAGCACGTGATTGTCTATTGTGGCATGGCCACAGGCCTAAAACAGTTCCCGATTTTAGGGTCGAAGATCACGGCACCTTCAACTGATCTGTCTAAACTACAAATCTGAATTCTGTTTTATCGTAAGGGTTCGCTCCATAAAATTAGGAGATAATCTGTCAAATTTAAAGGAAGTAAAAAAAGGCAGAAGTTTCGCACCAACAAAATATATGTCGTAAAAGGGTCAAAGCTCGTGAGGACGTAATCTGATCTGGCTGAATTACGAACTTGAGCTGCATTTCATCATAAGTGTTTGCTCTGTAAAGTGTGAAACATTTGAGGCAAGCTTTAAGGTCTTACAAGCAATAAAGGCATAGATTTTGTGCTTACAGACTACAAAATTTACAGTAAAAAGGGGAAAAGGTCATGATTGCAATAGCCAATATGGCCTAAAAAAAAATTAACCTGTATTTCACGCATTGGGTTCACTGCAAAATTTGAATAATTTATGTTGAGTCTGAATGGTGTTAAATGCATGAGCATAGACTACACACTGTACAGCAAATAATCAAAGACTGTGACTGTGTGGTCTGATAAAGCTGAAGTATTTACTAGAACCTTATTTGACCCTTAGGTTTGCAGTGCAAAGTTTGGAGAATTTGTGTTTGTTTTGAAAGAGAGAATGTGTAAAGATAGATGTGCATGGACAAAAATGGTCTATAAATATGGTTAAATGATCACAGGTCTTGACCCCTTTGACCTAATCTGGCTAATTTACAACAAAATTTGAAAAATTTCTATTTATTTTGAAGGGATTTGCAATGACAGACATAAACTCATTATATAGATGATTGTGATGGTTCATGTGCACTGATGACAATTTCCTTACTGGCTTACTTTCCCATTTCATGATTCTTTTTTATCTTAAATTCTGAGAAAGGAATATCATGGCTATTTTTGACCTGAAAGAATTTTTACCTTTTATTAGTATTTATAGTAACTTTTGAGGATTTCCATTAGTAATTTATTACAATCTCTGCCTCCCCTACCACAAAATAATTTTCTTATTGAATCAAGTGCCTGTAAGGGTTATCTGTTCCTTTCCATTTCTTTTACCAATATCTATCCAAACTTCATCACCAGTATACACATTCATATTGACATCACTCTCTTCACTGGCTTCTTGCCTTCAAATTATTTCCAAACTATAGACAAGTAACAGGCATAAGTTACTTATTTTGCAACAGATGTTCTATTAAGAATTCTTATTCTTCTAATTTATGTGGAATAGTTAAAACTCAAATGGAAATTTGCTGTTCCAGTGTTTATTATAACTTTTTCTTATTCAGTGTTACGAACTAACCTTTATTGTAGGAGATTTCGTCAAAGGATTCCAGAATTTGAGCAGGGTTGCCAACTGCATTGGAGACAGGATGTGTTGATCTGAGGCAGTCCATCTCCATGACATCATGCATCTGGTCAACCACAACCTTATCCAGCATCTCCCATGTTGGTTCTACCTGCAAATCGCATTTCACTCAACATTACTACAGCAGCACCAATGACAGAACATGAAGCAATTTACAAGACAATGTGAATTCGGATGAGGAGATGAGGATAAATAAGCCCATCACTCACCTGAACTGTTCATCACACAAGCATGACAACATCAGGCAAGGTGAACACAAATATACAATACAAATGATGACAACTTAGTCATTTGAGGTCTGCAACAAATCTAAGTGGACACCAATGGTGAAATCTGTTGTATGAATCATGGTTTATGTAGCATAATCTCTATACCTCTTGCAAGGAGATGGGATTGAAGAATTTTGAGTTCATATTTTTTCCCCAAACACAGCTCAGTAAAGTGCTCAGAGAAGGTCACAAGAAGTTCTTTGTTGAAAAAGAGAAAAATTGTTATAACATCAAAGACTGGATTGTAACGGTAGGAGGAGAGCAGCTGAAGATATTTGAATGTTTTAAGTACTTTGGAAGCACAAGTGAGGAAATACAGTGAAAGACATATCGCTAGACTTACATAGAGCAGCAACATACTGCAAAAATGTGAATACCTATTTTATGCTAATCTTTGTACATGGTTCAAAAACTTGGTTAGTGAAGGAAAGGGTAAAAAGTAAATTATGGATACTTTAAATAAATTTTCTGAAGAGTAATAAAATGAAAGAAATGAGATAGGAGGATTGTAAATAATCAGCTGCTACAACACTAGATAGAAAAATCATGGTTACAATGGTTTGGCAGTCATGACAAAAAAATTTCAGAACATCATAATTCATGTACTTTTTTTTTTTTTAGATCCCCTGTTGTCTTCAGCTCTGGTAAGTATTATGTTTAATTTCCCACATCTTTGTTTCAATCTGCAATGTTTACTAATTCCAATTATTTAAAAAAAACACTCACCTTCAATCACTTTTAATGATAATAGCATTAATTACACACCTCAATTTTGAAAGGAACTTGTCAAAAGAATATAATATCATAGACATCTATGCATTTGAATTCCTAAAAAAATTATGATATAAATAAAAAAGAAATAAACTCCATAAAGAAACTATATTTATTAAATTGAAACTAAGAAAAGACTGAAAGAATATAAGGACAGAAGTTATTCTCATATGCTGAAGATTCTGTACCCAGATTGTATATCAAATTGAAATTACTAAAAAAGTTATTTTGTAAAACTTAAAAAAATTACAGTAAGTTTTCAAAAAAGTACTTCCACAAAAAAAATATATTCTCTGATTTATTAAATTCTCTACAGATGATTTTTTGTTGAAAAAATATCTACTGAGGAATGAAATTTGCTAGATCAATCATTTATTTATTTGGTAAAAACCATAGATCTTCAGAATGATTACTATTTTTTTGTGTAATCTTTAAAAGACTGCTTATCACTGTGAACTATTTCCAAAGCAATAGTTTTGGAAATGTAGCTCTGCAAAGTAGTTATTCCACTAAAAACTTTTAAAAGTTGTGGATTTTATTAGGAAAAAAACTCAAATAATTTTCAGGGTCAGCGGATTGCAAGCTTTCATGATTTTAACATATAATTCAGTTTGGAGCTGTAAGAACTAACATAATGTATAATTACAACTTCCTAAGTAAATGATTCAGAAATTATGAGGCTGTTACCGAAAGACAGACTGAGGAATGAGAGATTTTATTCACCCTAATAACCATGGAATGAAATTACTTTCATAGTGAAAAGTTACCGTACGTATAAACTTTCACAAAAACTGGAGGCTGATTGACAACTGAGTCTACATTTGTGATAGACCTCCTTTATTTATTCCTCATTCCCTATTTAACAGCCTCCTGCTCAAAAATCCAAAACAGTCATTTATCCTTCCCCATCTTAACAGAATCCAATGTCTTCAACATTTCATGTGTCTACTTCTTCATTAATAAATTTTTTTATAAAGCAATGTTTCGTTTCATATATATTCTCTTAAATTTGTGGATTCTCCCTCCTTACTTTCCCTTCTGCTGCTGTGCCAACAAACCTACCCCACTGAACCCTATCAAACCATTACTTTCCCTGCAGTTGCCTTCCAGCATGTATCATACTGTTCTGCTAATATGCAGTTACAACTAAAAGTTCTGTTATAAATGTATGCCACTCATTTGTAATTTGTATAAAGCAAAACTGGTTCATTATTGCTACAGAAATAGTGACCATAAAATCTATCACATACAAACATTACAACAAATATAAGTAATTCATTTTAGCTACCTTCAATGTATTAACTGAAACAAAACTGTGTTAAATTTCTCTTTAGTACCAAACAGAGGTTGTAAGAACCTTAGAATTTTGGCAAATTCTAGTTTTGCTTAGGCGGGACTTAGAAATTTCGAGAAGTCCAATTTTCAACTTTAAGTAATTTGCCTGTAATCTTCCCTACAGAATCAACTTGCCATATAAAAATCATTTTAAAGTGTAATTATCATATCGGGAAACGTTTGGTTTAAGAGATATTCCCGTTTGTTCAAGTTTTGAAGCACGCGATCAGAATGGTAGAAATTCTAAGATCTGTAATATCTTTAAATCGCGTAAAGCTACAACCGAACTTTTATCACCAGCTGTAGTCAGCACTATCCCCGATATTTTGATAATAAAATTAAGTAATTCAGCAAAGTCTAATTAGCGATTTTAATTGAGAGAAAAAAATAAGCTTTTTTATTAAAAGAGATATCAATTTAAATTTTACATCAGCAGATAGCCCTAATTAAGACGATTTCATACATATATGGGTTTCCATAAAAAGTTTTAGCATTTGTCCGGTAATTAAGTTTTTGTAAAGTAGATTGTCGCGGATTGTTGTGCACGCGCGTAAAAAGTTCTAGAACACTTAGGGATTTTACCCAAATTTGAATGGATCACTACGCGGAGTCTTAAACAGCTAAAACTTTAAAATTAATTACTCTAAATTTCTCAAGAGACTGCCGTCGGACTTCTAGTAGATAAGTCCAGATACTGTCAAAGTTTGAACATTTTTAATAATCGGGATAGTCAAATAAATTACACATTCTTTGAGCTACGCGGAAGCAAAAAGATGTGATACAGTTGCTGACGTCACTGGTTCTAGCCGTTTCTATAAAAAAAGACCCCGCCGCCATTATGGTTTGTCTGTTCCTGCCTGTGGTCTGTTCCTGTCCGCGGTCTGTTCCTGTCGGTCGTTTGTTTCGGTCTGTCTTTCGTCGCGCTGGTTGTAGCTCGCCATGTGGGCTAGTTCAACCATGTTGGATCGTGTCGTGTTATCTCGTAACTTCAATGACTGCTAAAACTTTTAAATTTACTAAAGGGGTTTCGGTCGGTTAGATTTCTCTCCACAATCTGCAAATTTTTGGAAAAGAGAGTTCGATATGCCTGCTCAACTGTAAATGCAATTTTGAACTTTTGACTTTGAAAAATAAAACTTTGGATTTTACTAACAGTGAACTTGTGTACTTCAGTTGTTAACATAAAACCCTTTTCTCAATTTGTGGGTAACAAATTTTGTGGCGACCTAAGGCATTTAGTTGAGTCATCCTGGCAACATGGTCAAACCAAATTAAAATATTCAGTAAGTTTTCATCGAACAGTGAGGTGCTATCAAGAGTGTAAGTTAAGGCACTTAGGCGATACTCAACCCCGGTATCGGTCTTGGTCCTTACAAGGTGTCTGAATAATGCATACGAAAGAATTAATAAGGGAAGGTATGGTATAAATATGCACAGAAAACTCACATAGTTGGTGCCCATGTACTCCACATAGGTGGCAAAACCTTCATTTAGCCAGATGTCTGTCCACCAGGTTGGAGTTACCAGATTACCAAACCACTGGTGAGCCAGCTCATGAGCTATGGTGGTGGCCGCATTCTCCAAGCCATCAGTCGTCGTGTCAGGGCCTACCAGTAGTTGAGTCTCCCTAGGGGTCAATGTTAACATTTCAGCACAGTGTTCTATAGTGTCAAACTATTCTCTACATATCAGAACACAGGAACATTGGTACATGCAGTAAATCTTCAACCTACACCATATAACTTCCAGTTGACTTTGAAGTCATGAAAGACACACCGTACAAGTTAGCTAGAAGATAAAAAAACAAACTTAGGTTAGCAACCTCTGTGGTGAAAATTTCAGAGACAGGGGATCATGATTTTGCAAAATCATTCTTTGCACATACTCCCATGAATTCCATAATATATGAGCCGGAACAAGAATTTAACAAATGAACAATATGTTGGCTGATCACTTAACCAAGATAGGATATATGAGATATGCAGATATCTAGTTCTGGCACGGGTGTGTGTCTTGTATATTCTCTCACATGTTAAGGGGTCACCTAAAATATTGTTTATTTATTATTCACATTTTGGATAATGGAAACAAAAATACTGCCGTGAGGCACTGAAAATATGATAGGATACGATATTTTGACAAGACATATGGCAGAGGGAAAGATGTGGTCACATCCCAACCTGCCACATGATGTGGTCACATCGTTCCCTCTGCCATATGTCTCGCCTCTCACATGACTAAGACTCATGTCGAAATATTGTGCATTTTTTTTTTCTTTTTTTTTTGTGTGTGTGTGTGTGTGCTTTTACATGTTCATCTCGCCCTTCTGCCTTCATCTGTGGTAAGTGATGGGTATCTGTTTTTTTTTCACCATCCCATCATATTTATTCTCATTTTGTAACTGTTGGGTCCTTTTATAATTAATATTGCACTGAAGCATTGTTTCCTACTCCATTATAACTTCTATTGCAGTGTACTACTTATGAGTAGGAAAATATAGTACGCATACCGGATGACTACGTGACATGAGACTAAATTACTTCTCCATGTGGCATTGCAGCTAGAGAAAAACTACAAGTAAATAATTTGCTATGATTCAAAGTTCAATCCTGAAGGATAACAACAGAATCAGAAAGAAAGCTGTATATGAAATCTTTGTGTGTCTGCTATCATTTTGAGAGAACCTTGAATTCACAATCAGAGGTAATCTCTAATAATGATAAGACTCATACTTTGTAACTTGATCCTTAGCATATATGTCTTTTTATGACTGAAAGATCAATTACAGTTATACCATTACAATTCGCCTTAGTGTAAGTAGGTTCAGAGATCTGTTAAATACTGAAATACCAAATGTTCCTACACAAAGTGTCAAAATATATGCATGTCCTTCCTACACAAATACAGACTTGAAAACAAGAAACAGTTGCAACATTTTGTGTTTACAAACCTGAATGTAACAAGTCCCCAGTTTTCCATTGCTCCGAACTGGAAATCTGGTATGGCAGCGAGGTCCATTTTAGGAAGTGGATATGGCAAGCCGAAGTACTCCCCGTAGTACTGCAAAATCTGTGGTGTTATTTTCAGAGCATAGTGAGCTTGATGCCTGCCAGAAAGTGGTCATGGATTAACAACAGATACATTTTACAATATATTTCTACTACAAAAACAGTTATAACAAATAAATGTGAAATTCAATGTAAGAAGTCATTATTTTTCAATTATGAACTATTAATGGAAAACCGACTTCTAGTATTTTAGAAACTTTAGGTAAGAGAGGTTTGAAGCCATGACCTGTATGAATGAGCAATCATGGGAAAAAATTAAGGAAATCACAGTAAACTGAAATATGGATCAAACATGCATCATCCCAACAGCAAACCCCAAATGTTAATCCCTCACCCACCAGGAAAACTTTGGGAAGGGGCTTCTCAACATCTACGAGAATAACATTCGCCCCTAAAAGCTTGTTATTATAAATTACAGTTGCTCTTGACAACTCAGTATGCTCCATGACTGAAAGATGGACAAAATACAGAAAGTTATCATTAAATTTTCATTATCAAAGCTATGTTTTCATCAGCTGGTAGATATAAAAAACTTGGAAAATATATGACAGGTTGCAGGTTACGAAATCATGCAAAAAATTGGATACTAGAACGCAGTTGCCATACTTTTTTGTATACTGTTAATGGTTAGTATAAATGTCAATGGCAGTCCTCATACTGTATCATTAACGAGAAATGGGAAAGGAAAAATGATCTTGGTAAGCAGTGAAAACCTAAACTTTGATGCTCAGACCACGATTTGATGACAGGTAAGTCAACATGTCAGTGTCAAATATTACTGCCAATACACCAGCTCAGGGCATTTTAAGCAGTGCAGTAAAGGTGGAAACTACTACTTCACCTCAACCATTAGGTTTGTAGCTAATTTTCCTTTGGAAATTTTAGATGAGGTGGCTTCCACTTGCCTTTCCCCACAGATGGAAGTGTATGGTTGGTTTAGTATGTTGTTTGTGTTGGGAATTAGTGAAAGGTGGGGGAAAAAGTGTTTAATGCCCCAATTTGATGAACAAACCACCATCAACAGTGCCGTGTGCCCTCACTCCACAACAGGGTGGTCAGGTTTGGGATTTAATCCAGAACTTTAGTGCACAATCTGGTATCTGGGAATGGTGCACTACCACCTCTCCTACCCTACCGGCCAAGTCACGATGACAATTCTTTCCACAAGCAGGAATTGAACCCGTTAAACCTATGTCAAGTGTCAGACACCATCACGGTGGTATAACTGAGTTAACAAGGCATTTGGAGGATACTGGTGGAGATTAAATGTATCTGCAATGACTAGTCAATCTAGTGAAGAAATAACTGCTTTCTGTGTGTGGAATTTTGTCATGCTATTATTATTATTATTATTATTATTATTATTATTATTACTCCGCAATTCACTAAAAGTGTGTGGCGGAGGGTGCATTGCACCTATCGAAAGGGGTTATGGTTTGGAAGGGTTATAAGGGATATGGCAGGAGGCGCCTATGGGCTATTGTGAGGAACAATCCCCGCATTCACGTGGAGTGATCTGGGAAACCCATGGAAAACCCAGATCAGGATGGCTGGAGTGCTTTATCGAAAGCTACTCCTGTCGGATTTTAAGTTTACTCGCCCGGTAAATCCTTTCTATTCCATTCCCTAATCGCTCGTGGGAAAAATGAGTACAGAAATGAATCAGTTCTGGCCCTGATTTCTCTTATCTTATTTTCACGGTCATTTCGAGATATGAATGTTGCTGGTAGCAATATTTGCTGACTGTCATTCCGAAATACATCTGTCGTGAATTTTTCAATTAGGTTTCGTCGAGAGTAACGCCTTCAGTGTTCCAGGTCTTCCCAACCTAACTCCTTCAACATCGCAGTTACGCTTTCCCTCCAACTATATATACCTGTCACGAATCGGGCGGCTCTTCTTTGGACCTTCTCTAAAGCCTCCATTAACCCCTTTTGATGGGGACCCCATACAGAACAACAATACTCTAAGTGAGGACGTACTAGTGGCTTGTATACAATCGATTTAACTTCCTGAGTGCATTGATTTAAATTACGACCTAGAAATCGGAGCATACGATTTGCTTTTCCCATTACATTCTCGATATGCTCATTCCATGACAAATTATTACGAATTGTTACCCGTAGGTATTTAGCGGAATCTACCGTTCTAAGGACAGTGCCATTAATCGTATATTCATAGTTAAATGGTATCACCTTTTTACTTACACGCATGACTTGGCACTTTTTAGCGTTTAACTCCAACTGCCAATCTTTACACCACACAATTATTTTCATAATATCGTCTTGTAACAAAGCGCAGTCGTCCTGGGTTTTGATTTCGCGATAAATTATAGAATCATCGTCAAATAATTTTTTCATCCCCCCTATTATGTCGCATAGATCATTGATGTATATGAGAAACAACAGTGGCCCTAACACGCTTCCCTGGGGAACTCCAGACCCCACTTCAGTAAGTGATGAATGCTCACCGTCGAGAACTACACACTGTGTTCTGTCCTTCAGGAAGTCTGCAACCCAGTCGCATATTTGTCTATATATGCCGTAACCGCGAAGTTTCCTAAGTAACCTAGTGTGAGGCACAGTGTCGAAAGCTTTTTTTAAAGTCTAATAGAATCAAATCAACCTGGGATTGCTCATCTATAATTCGGCACAAGTCGTGAATTAGAAGTGCAAGTTGTGTTTCGCAGCATCGGCCTTTTCTTAATCCAAGTTGATTTGGATTTAAAAGCTCACCTTCATCCAAGAACCGCATGACATTTGAATAGATGATATGTTCTAAAATCCTGCAAAATATTGAAGTTAACGAGATCGGCCTATAATTCTGAGGATCATTAACATTCCCATTTTTAAACACTGGAGTTACGATAGCGGTCTTCCATTCGGCTGGTATTTTTCCTTGATCCAGAGAGACGGTATTCAATTTCATCAAATACGGTGCAATTTCCTTTGCGTATCTTGAGTAGAATCTTGTAGGAATACCGTCTGGTCCGGGAGCCTTATTGGTTTTTACATTCATAAACAGTTTAGTTATTCCCTCCAACCAAGAGCGAGATCATTCATAATTTTGTCGGTACGATTATTAAATATCGGTATCTCCTCTGAGTTTTCTACCGTGAAAGCCTTTTTAAATATATCATTCAAAATTTCTGCTTTCTCTACGCTTGTTTCTGATAATTCACCATTTTCTTTAATCAGCGACGGCATTACCTTACGAGAGCCTCTTATTACTTTGATATACGACCAGAACTTTTTTGGATTAGTAATGAGATCTTCGGATAAATTCCTAGCTTGGAATTCTTTAAACGCATTGCGCATTGCCTTACGCACTTCCGCATGCAACTGGACTAATTTAGCACGATTAGATGAGTCCCCCGATTTTTACACCGCGGCATGTAAACGCCTTTGCCTCCTGAGCAAATGTTTCACTTCCCTATTGAACCAAGGGAAGTTATTACTGACCTTAATACACTTCTTAGGAACAAACTGGTTTAAACCGGTCCATATTAGTTCTTTTAAATTAAACCAAAGTTCCTCAACAT
This sequence comes from Vandiemenella viatica, assembly GCA_031002005.1. Lineage (NCBI taxonomy): Eukaryota > Metazoa > Arthropoda > Insecta > Orthoptera > Morabidae > Vandiemenella > Vandiemenella viatica. Next base: position 101,942,164 of record CM061918.1, on the reverse strand, counting down.
TTGTATTTAGCATGTACGTTTCAATCCTGAGGATTGCAAGTGCTAGGCTTCTGTTATCTACCATTACAACTGACATAGAAGCGGAAAGTTAGTGTTACTATAAGTTTGTGAATTGTGTAAGCTGTGTTCTGTATGAGAAGTGAATTGATTTTTATTTTTAATTGAACTGAATTTTAATTGCAGTGGAACATATGCTCTGGTGGCAATTTCCCTATTCATTTATTTACCACATTCTTATTATTATTATTATTATTAACACAATATCAATTTACTTGTGTGAAACATGTAATTGCCAAGGCAGAAATATTGGATTGCACTACCATTAATCTAGATCAGGGGTGGCCAACTCGAATGATCTTGCGGACCACTTTGGAAATGCATCATAACTCTGTGGGATGCATATAAAATGATATATTCCCATATTAGATTTAGACCCACTATAGACATATTTTTAGAGAGAAAAATTGAAACATAATGGGTTATTATTATTGTGATTACTATTAACCTTACATGTAAATATAGATAATATAATAATAATGATACTAACAATATCTGTCATATATACACAAGAATATTATTTTAAACACAAAATTAATTTTTTCTCATAATTTTGACAGTTAATTTTTGAGTATATGGCTGTGCAAATAATGTATTTTTTAATACATTGATTTTCACTACTTTGGCCATTATAAAATAAATATATCTGTAAAAGTATGATGGATCTCGTGTGCCTGAAAAATGTTCAACGCACGCGGCCTGCGAGTTGGCCATGCCTAATCTAGATGAATACTGAAAACCTCCTAGAAACTGTATTCAGGATTGCATTAATATCAGGACCAAGGTTTGAAACTTGGTTCATTGTGTCACCCTGAATCCAATACGATGGCACTTTAATGCCTATAGCTAAACTGGTGGGCGATTGCTGGTGAGGAAACATCAGGGGAATGAATATATGCAAATGTATACATTAAATGAAAAATGTTATCTGCTCTGAATGTGTTCCAGGAGGTGTAGGAATTGGTGGTTGGGATTCTGCCCATAACTTACCTGAGTAGGGGCCGCACCAGCATGCGAACTTCCAAGTTGCCAGAGTTTGCAGTTTCATTGCTCTTAGTTTCCCTTTTAGCCCTGGAAGTTGGCGCTGAAGACAGTGGGACAACTTGAGAAGAGCCACTATCCCCTAAAGAGATCCTGAAACAAGATGATTATGACAATTATTATTAAATGAAGAACTATAAGAAAAGAATCTCTACATAATATGATGATAGTAAACAGTAACTGCGATGAAACTAAGGAAAATGGAAGCGGCCTCTAGGCGATATAAATAATAAAGAAAAGGGAAATTAACCCACCACATACCAAAGTAGACAGCTGAGATAAGATAAAACAAGAAGGCGGACAAACAAATACACAATATTTCGGTAATGACCTTCTTCAAGTAGTAGAGAAACGAGCCATTAGATTCCGGAAATGCACACACACAGAATGTCATGTGTGCACGTCCGGAACCTAATGGCAATGATAATATACTGTCTACAGTATCGATCCAATATTTGAGCTTCCCCCCTCCCCCCCCACCCCTCCAGAACTACCATCCGTGCCAGCCATGCCATTCACCAAATGGCTGCCGTCACGTACTCATCTGGCTCCACCTGGTGTCTCACTTCTGCAAGAATAAGACTGTACACTGAAATATTGCGCGTTTCTTTTGTTTATTCTTGTTTTTGTGTTCGTTGTTCACAGTCGCCTTCATCTATGGTAAGTGTTGGGTCATGTTTCCCTATCCTTCCTTAGTTGTTTTATATATATGTTTTTATGAATATGTGGGGTGACGTGGAGTGGGTGATAGTTCCTGTAGGTGCTGTTTTAAATCTGCAACTAAGTACGTTTGTTTCCAAATCAAGTAACGATAATTTCACATCTTTTTTAATTTGTACTCTTATCAACAAAAGTAAAGCTACTTATGTATCATTATCTACCCTGTGATTGCTGACGTGTTACTGGCAGACTGCAATGAAGTTTCTGGGATGTAGACAGCTGTTGCAAAAGACGGAGTTAAGGATGCTGTAGTCTCAAGGGGCAAACTGGCAGAGACATGGCCACTGGATGGTCCTGCCTGCAAACCAGCACTGATGGTCCCTGCCTGCAAACCAGCAGTGGAGGAGATGCTGGCCAAAGGACTGGTATCAGATGAGGGAGGAAGGCTTGAGGAATCCGAGTTCGGGCTGCTAGTCGCTGATGAAGATACAGGATGATCTACTGAAGAGTCACTGCTGGAGGGGCTGTCAGCTGATACTGAGCTGCTAGATGAATCTGATGGTGAAGGACTGCTGGAACCTGCAACAGTTCACATAGAAACTGAGTAAGAAGGATGTCATGATCTTCTCCACACATGGTAATATAGTGAAAGTATTGCAACAATTCAATTTTTCACAATGGTTACATGCACCCAGGGACTTAGCTACCGTAGGGCTAGGCGGTGCAGTGCACTGGGGCCCCCACGCTCAGAGGGCCCATGATCGCAGCTGAGGGGGCCCCCAAGCGCGGCTCAGAGGGCCCATGGGCCTTCAGGGCAAATGGGCGACCCTTTTTTTTTTAGCTCTGATGGCCTTGTGAACCTAAATACGCTACTGCTTAGGGGGCCACCAGCCACAGCCCAGAGGCCCCCAAACTCAGGTCAGGGGCCCCCAAGCTCAGCTCATGGGGCCCCCACTAGCAATTTGGCAGAGCTAAAAAAAAGGTCACCAATGAGGGCCCAAAATATATTTTTTTGCACCGGGGCCCTTGTTGACCTAGCTACGCCACTGCATGCACCATTGATGATAACAATTACATTAAGTTCAATTATTTGTGTGTGGGACTTCGATCCTTTTTATATATATATATATGGAAAATTTGAGATAGCATATCTAGTAGTTCTTGTACACAATGACAAATTGAGGTCCTGCACTCTCAGCAATACTCATGTGAACTGCAATGATGTTTACTTCTGAATGACCACTATGAGCCAGTGTTGTGTGTTTACATCAATACTTTCAATTCTTTTTATTATTATTATTTTTTTTTTTTTTGACAGTTGATGAATTCTGAACATTGTTTCTACCCAAAACTGAACATACTTTACGAATAATGCCAACCTAACTTTCACCATTTCGATGGTAAAGTTTAAGAATGGAGACATGTTGCTGTATTGTATAGCACTCCATTTTTACCAACTCCTATCTGTTTCCTATCAACCTGTCACAGTTATTGACATATCGAATCATAACAGCTAAAATGTCACACACTTCAAATCTTGCAACCTTATTGAAACACCATTTAGTAAGGTAACACAGTGCAACTTTTTACAGCCCACCTCCTACTCTACAATAATGTACACTCATAGCTTGACCATACCAACAGCCTCAGACCTTTTAGTCTGTGCGCCATAATCGAAGTATTGTAGAGCTTACATGTATCATACAATTTAGTGACCAAGGTTCCACAACTGTGGCCAAGGAATTAAACTATTAAGAGATTGATGCTGTTTTCTAATTAGTTTTTATTTATTTATATCAGTCTTGGATGTAAAATTCTGTACATCCTCAGAACAAAAGGATTTGGAAATTAAATTCTTCACTTACAAAATTCAAGGCAGGTGGATTATAATGACACAAATAATAATAATTAACACAAGAGTCTGCTGAAGTGAACAAAACATGTGGGGTTCATATTACCAATTCAACTATATATTAATCAAGAGTTTTCTACATCAACATCCATACTCTGAAATTCGAAAATATTGTGGATGGCAGAGGGTGCTTTGCACCAAAACAAATATTTACTCTGTACATTCTGTCATGAATAGCACGAGTGAAAATGTTTGGTAATCAAAAACAAAATTGATTAACTCTTAACGTCATTACCAAATATGAATAGGAGATAAATTAGTGTGTTAATGTGAAATGCAGGAATCTGTTTACACGGTAGGTTGCTGGTCACAGAATTCTTTACCTTTATCACCAGTAGTGCCACTGCTGCTGGTATTTGATGCTGTGGTTGTAGAGTCATTAACAGATATGCTTGAGACACCAGTTGTGACAGCCATCGTATCTGTTATGTTGCTGATGTCACCAGTCCCTCTATCGGTACCATTAACTGCAGTTGCCGCCTCACTAACACTGGCAGTTTTCGAAGCTACCATGTTGGCTGCACTGCTAGCAGGTACCACTGTAGAGTTATCTTCACCATCTCCACTACTATCACCAGATACTGTATTAGGGGATGTAGTTACAGCCATCAGGGCAGCTGAGCGATTTGCAGAAACTGTAACATATCAATTTTTATGATAGTGCTGCAATAACTCTGCTAATTAGTTTTAATAATCAGCAGGTAATACAAGTTCAGTAGAGTGGCCAAAGAGCTCAGTCAAAAGAACAACCGACTGCAAATTGTACAATTGGGGTCAAATCCATGATGAAACTGAGCAGTTTTCTAAAAAAACTAAATAATGAGAATGACTTCCCAGGCTGGCAAAGTCTGCTGCCAGGTGAGGAAAATCCTTTAGCACAAAGAAGCTAGAATGTGCTTAGTTAACACAGAAAAGTTTGATAACTTGAAACAGAAAAATCTTATCTAAAGTGAATAAAACTAGATCATATGACGATAAAATCTCAAAACTGTTAACCTTAATTTACAATAAGTTCATTTGTCATTAATAATATTAAAAAACCTTGTTCAAACATAAAAAATGTACATATACATCAAATCAGTACAGTAGAACTCCAATTATCCGAATCAATTGGGACCGATCCCATTCGGATAATCGAAAATTCGGATTATTGGATTTTTCCCGAAAGAGGGCCTATTTTAATTAATTACTGTATGTATGTAGAAAATGAGAGAAAAAAACTATACTGAAATGAAAAGAGCTTTTAATTTATTGAGTGAAAAGGCAACACTTACATGTTAAGCATATTTACAAGTGCTGTACGTTAGTAAAGTATGTACAGTACGTAACATACTGTAAATAAGTTATTGCTTGCTGAATATCTCTGTCAAAGTCGTTCATCCGCTTCACAGTGAGTAGTTTCATGTGGTATGTAGGCATAATCATTATTTTATGAATCGCAGTACGTTTCCGTTTCAATTAAAAAAGCTATTTGGATAATCAGCGATTCAGATAATCGGAGTTCAGATAATTGGAATTGTACTGTAATAGGTTGAATGGGTTAATGGACTCTAAAATAGCAGAAAGACACTGAAATCAAAATTTTAAATAAATAAAATAAATTAGTGAGGAAGATGGAGTCAGCATTTATGATATACCATGAAACAGACAAGGCCAAATCCCTGTCCTGTCAAGCCAAAATTGGACACTACAATATGTCAGTCAAACCTGAATGCCTCCATGTAGCAAGCACAATAGTCAGATTGGGAATTACAGCAATAGAAAGAAAGGAAAATCTTGAGGCCCAAGGAAATAACAACAAATATGTTTGTCTTCTGCTTGAGACCAAACCAAGACCTACATGAAATCTCTGAGAATGCCTCAGCCACTATGAAATAAGGATAATTGGCTTTTTTAGAAACACCTAAGAACCTGAATGGATAGCAATTAAGATCCTCTCCTTCCAGGAGAAGAGAAAGACACAAATCCTGTGGCTGAAAGATTTCTTCAGGATGTAAGAAATGTGGCACTAGGCAAGAAGGTATTACAAGCAGGAACATATTTAGAAGGAAAACTGCAGAGGTGACAGATCTGTCTTTAGAGAAACCAAGAAGAACAGGAAGTATTACCTCAGACAAGGAACGAGCAACAAGAAAGGGCGAGCCAGAGAATGAAGAAGTACTGGTGGGAAAGGACAGAATACTAGTAATCAAGGATGATGTGTAATCGCAGCCCATAGTTTGCTTAAATGACCCTAACAGTAATAATAAAATAAATATGATACTTTTAGTTAATTCATAAGATTGGTAGGCTAAAACTGCCAGCAGTAAATGTTTCTCAGCATTTCTGAGAAACTTACCTGAACTTTGAGAAACTGATGATGATGGCAAGGTGGTGTCATTTGTTACATTGGGGCTTATGTCGAGTGACTTGCTTCCTGTCCTCGACGAGGCAGTGTCGTTGGGTGCCACCTGAGTGACTGGTGACGCAGAGGTAGCTATGGGAGAAGATTCATCACCAGCAACAGCTGAAGGTGCAGTCGGAGTCACCGGTAATGTCTCATTGGACAACTCCAGCACCATCTCTGATACAACGAAGGCCACCAAGTAAGTGGACATCTCTGGTGTAACTGCAAAGTGGTCCGATACCCAGTCAGGCTCATCATGTCTGTAGCAACAAAAACAGGAACATGTCAGTAAAAAATTATCCACATGACTTTCTCGGTATAATCAGAAAAACATATTTCCTTTCTGCTTTGACTAAAAAAAAGTACAAAAAATTAACACGTGAATAGAACTGCTAAAATTGTAAACAGAATGGTCAATAGACTAGCGTATTTCTGCATTAAATGTAGTCCAAGCAGCAATCAAATAAATATGTTAACACGAGGCGGGAGTTTGGTTTATCATCTAGTGTGACATGTGGAGAGAAGAGGGAAGGGGATGATTGCAAACCTGATGTCATTTTAAGTACACCTGCAGGGGCGTAGCTACTATGGGGCTAGGCCAGGGGTCCCCCAAGTGGTCGATACTGACCCCTTGGGGTCGCTAAGAGGTCTCCCGGGGTCAATTAATACAGAGGGGTTGATTAATACTAAAGAGGATCAACTAAACTGTACACGTAAAGGAAAAAATAGGAATGTTCTACTAACAATCAGGTCAATAAATTAAAGTAAACCTCATCCTCTTAATTCTCGGCTGTTTGCGAAGTCGTGTGAACTAAATGAGGAAACATGTGACAAGTTAAAACAGTACAACAACCATCTGTTCTTTTTGGCAGGTCTTATTTGAAATTTATTCCATCTATCCATAGTTTTGTTCCTATTTTTTGAGATTATAATAATAGTGGAAAGTATCTCGTTTTTCTGTTAATTTTATTGGGTGTATTTTATAAATTATTTCCTTTAGTTGTTATGCAGGGCTCCTTATTGCTTAGCATCAGAAATGCCAAAAATAATTTAATGTTTTTATTAAATACTTGTAAGGGTCGATAAGAAGGCAAATATCGTATCAAGGGGTCGACGGGGTAAAAGTTTGGGGACCTCCGGGCTAGGCGGTGCAGTGCACCCAGGCCCCTACACTCAGGGGACCCCCAAGCGCAGTTCAGAGGGCCCACGGGCCTTCACGGCAAACTGGCGACGTTTTTTTTTTAGCTCTACCATCGTCTAAGGGCCCCCAAGTACAACTCATGGGCCCCCAGCCTCAACTCAGCTCAGCCCCCCTCCCCCTACCAGCAACACAAAGCTAAAAAAAGGTCGCCCATGTGGCCTGAGGGCTCAAAATAAATTTTTTGCACCAGGGCCATTGTTGACCTAGCTACGTCACTGTACGCCTGAATGCTTCCATTGTTCGGATTCCATGTTAAAATGTATGTCCCCTATTACTGGGTGAAGATAGGTGGATGGGCAGGTTGTACAGCCAGTTAGAAACTCTGTCAGCTGGGTCCTAAAATGAAAACACGAAATTATTATTATTATTAATATTTTTAACCCCCTGTTAAGTCCAATTGTCTCTCAGAAATCAGTATATGAAATCTCTGTATTTATTAACATTAAGATTTTTCACTGTTGTGACCAAGAGGGAGATAGAGCTAGTGATCACAAGTGCACTGAATGTGCTTTCATTGGATACATGTCACATTATGGAAATACATACCAGTAATAATTTATTTCTTAAAGATTGTACAGGGGGATGGCAGAGATTTCACATAGTATATGATTGGATAATTAAAGACAAGTGTGAAAAAAGGAGAAGGGAGAATAAAAACACTTGGATTTGGTGTAACATATTTTGCAGATAGAAACCAATGAGAATTTTCTACAATATGGTGTTAGATAACATACAACAGTAAGTTATTGGGAAGTTGTTCCAACAGTTATTACTCTCATATATCCCAGCCTTCTCTAAATGTACTGAAAGGTTTGTGTAACATCTTATGATTTGACTTACACATCTCCTTGACTGGAAGATGTATGAATTCTGGGATAAACATTATTATAGATCCATAAATATATCTCTAGTCTACATGATTTACTAATGAATGGATATGGTTAAAAGTGTATTTGAGAACAAGATCATGGGAAAAATTTAGAAGTAAACAACGTCATCGATAATAAATCAACTAATTCAAAGAGATAGTGTAGCGATGTAGTTCTTACTAATTGTTGAAACTACAAACCTTTAAACAGTTTATGCTTACTTTCATTTGGTAGTAGGTCACCAATTCATAGTGCATTATAAGAGACTTCTCTGAATATATAAGGTATCAGGTTCTAACATAAACCCTAATACAGGTTCAAGATTCACCGATTTTAATTTTCTTCCCAAAAATAAACGTTTACAGTTATCCTGATACCAATATTAATGATCAGTGTTACAATCAGATTCTTGATACTTTGTAAAGGTAGCAGGTTATTTCTAAAGAAACTTTCACATACGTACATAACCATTGAGTGTTCAGAAGATTTTATGAAGTTCACATAACCTCTTTACAAAAATACTACTACTCCAAAAGTATAAGTCAGAATTTTACAAAAATTTACATGAAATTTACTTATCTCATCTTTCATGCAGCTTCAAATTCATATAGTGACGATGTAGTCTCCAATGCTGATTGAAATGTCCAACTTCACAATACCAAAACAGCTTGAAAAATGCTTGAAGAGGCCACCACGCATCCCTATTTAAAGCCATCCCTCTAAAATCCACTGTTTACTAAATTTCTTCTCTAAAATGGGAGAATTTCCATCTAGAAGCTGAAGTCTGCCATCTTAATAGTCAGAAATATGATATTCAAATCCTAAAAGATTTCTTAAAGTTCACCCATAAAACTAGGAAACTGCCACAACTGATATTTAAAACTAGGCCCTTTGTACCTTCCAAATTAGTACATCATGACTTTAACACCTGGTCAAACTGGTGGCTATGCACTCTTCCACATTGTTAACATACGTAATCTACAGATGATATTGTAAATGATTTTAGTATTTCATTGTATGTATGATGTAATATCAAAACATATCACTCACAGCTGTTCAGTGCGTGCGATTGGCATGTTGGACAGGGCACTGTATTGCTTGTGGTGAGTGATGCTGATTTTGAAGCGTGCCTTCATTGCTGGTTCGTCAAAGCAGGGGAATGCTGTCCGTGCCTCCGTTGCCTCAAACTGTGTCGTCGCCAGCCACCTGCCAAATAAAGTGTAGCACGTTCAAATGGGAAAAGCACACAGCAGACATTAGATCATGGCTGGCTTGGCTATATCTAATCAACACTCAGGACTGATAATGAAGAGAAGAAAAATGCTTTACTGCAATACAAAAACATGAAAATAAAAAAAAATAACAGAGAAAGTTAAACATCACTTACCAAACATGAAGGTGGCAATAAAAAACACACACACAAACTTGGTCTTGTGCAAGAGGTGCAAAACCGCAAGGGGGATGGATTTATAAATGCTGTTTGTTGCTATATATATATATATATTTTACCTTTTGCCAAAATCTTTAGTCAGCAATGGGTTTACCTACTTTATCATTACTCACATATGGATTGATCAGAATAAAATAACGCTCTTTAAATAAGGGCAAAGAACTTTAGCATGAAAGAATGGAGCATTTTCAAATGTATAGTCCATGTAAAACATTCTCAGGCCTTCCCACTGCAGACTCCATCAAGTAGATGTGGTATTTGGAAGTTGATCTCCAAATTCATCTTCTAGCAGGTACCTGGGGTGACAGCCCTTTTATAATTTCCACACCAGTTACCAGTTAGCTACCATATCATAGTTACTTAGGCAAACAGCCTTTCAGTGTGGAGGTGGTGGGGTAAGAGGCATGGTTATGCAAGTTGGTAAATAGGGCAGGTATTGTGGCGGGGATACACATAGCAAAGGAAATTGACTGCTAGTCTCATTTCAATCCTACTTGAAAGTTCTGTCTCCTTCCCTTGAACCAATAATAACTGCTCTCTCTGCTGACAACCCTTTTCTCAAAACAAATTTCCATAGCCTCTTTAATCAGTCCCAGTATCCTCTAATCTAGAGTAGTATTCAAGTGGCATCAAGGTCAAATTCATGTCTCTTTCTATTTGGTGCTTAGCAACAACTGATTCAAGTAAGGAACTATAAACAGACACAGGTACCAACATAACTCAGCATGGAATCCAATTATTAGTCAGATAAGAGGAAGGAGACAAGACTTTCACGGTGGTTGGGGAACGTGAAGCAACCCCCTTTACTGCAAGTATCTGCATTATGTCACCTTGTACCACTAAGTTTCTGGCTGTACCAAATACACACTGAGGAGTAGGGTGTCCCGAAAATATTTGTTTATGTTTTCAGTTACGCAAGACCTCTTAAAATTTGCATAATTGCTCGTAGATTACCAAAATGATTTTTAAAATAAAATAAAACTATGTCTTTAGGGTTCTACCGATTTTCAAAATTTTTATGGTGGTATTTCGCTATCCTTAATTTCTGCTCCTGGACTAAATATATAAAAAAAATATTTACTTTATTTTTCTGTTTAGGTGCAATACATACATGACGTTTCGTTTTGCATGCAATGACACGTTACCGGTGACTATGAATTTGTTAGGTTTCAACCTGCAAATACCGTCAAGTTTCAATTTGTATCGAGGATATTGTTGACTGGACTCACGAGTGTTTTGTTCATAGCCAAATTAACTTTAATGCTTTATAACATTAAAAGTAATGAATCTTTATAGTTTTACGTATAGTTGCGATCGTTAGAGTGTCACAAGTGGATTTTGTGATTTTTAGAAGAATGAGTTCGAGGCATAGTAAGACTACTTGTGCTATATTGGGACCATACAAAGAACGTGACGATCGGCAGCTACCAACTATAAGGGACGTCATTAAATTTATTTTATTTGTCAAGAACGACCTGAAATTGAAGCATAATGGAAAAAGGATCCATTCAATTCAGGTATATATGCAATTGTTTCTGAAAAGATCACCATATTTGGACCGAAGCTTCGATTCCAATCTTAACTAAGGAACGAGTAATTCAATTACTGAAATCCTATTTTGAACAGTACTTATATTTGAAAAGATATCCCAAAAGCAAATGAAATTATAGTTTTGAAAACAAACTGAAGTGTTTTTTAGAGTCATCTGAGAAACTTTTCTACGTTGCTGCTTGTAAATGCACTTCATTTGAATCTTGTTCATGTTTGAAACCTAAGAAAGTTCCCATCAATGAGAGAAGTGTTTTGCTGGATCAAAGAAATGACAGGAAAATGGTTATAAGCGGTGTTGATAAGAAAGAAACGGCTAAATTAATGAAATACCAGCAGAGATGAATTGAAGAGTCAATAGGGCAGCAAAAAAGTCATTTGAAATTTGAAAATGTTACTCAATTACGTGATTAAAGTATACGCTCCGATTTGGTTCTTAATCAAACAAAAGATGTCTATTAAAGACGGGGCCAAACATCTTTTTCAATTGATTATGTACTCTCAATTTTTACCAGAAAATCTTAGATCTCTTGTGGATTCTGTGATCAGAAGAAATGCTTTTTTTGCGCACCCAGAAAACATACTTGTCACTATGTTGTTTGATAATAGAGACCACATTCGGGAGCTGGCATTGCGAAGAATAATAAAAGCGAGAGAAGCTGAAAGTAGCACTAAACGCAGGGTATTTAAACCACCAAAAAATTAACTTCTCTGCTACAAATTACACCGAAATTATTGTGTGGCACGAGTGTCAGGTTACAGCACCACCAGTTCTTAGAAATATTTCTAATGAGGACCTTCAAATCATGGCAAAAGATAAGAGCTTGGAAACTGTTGAGTTTCCTTGTCACACACAATCGGTGGAAAGATGTGTGAAACTTGTGACAGAGGCCTCACAAAGTGTAACTGACGCTACTTCAAGAGATGGTTTTATTAGAACCAGGTTGCCTTCTCGAGCAGAAATGCCAAATTTTGGACATAAAACTAAGTTTAAATTCTAAGTTTTTGTCATTAATTATGAGCTATATTTTATTTATTTTGTTTTCTTGTGTTTTGTTTCAATAATTTCAATAATAAAATACCATTTAAACTTGATTTTTGTATTATTTTATGCATACGGTTTAAGTCTGTAAAAACATAAAATTTACAAAACTTCAAAGAGTGGTAGAGCCCTCAAGATGACATGCATTTCTAGTTTTTTTACCTTTTTCGTAATCTATGTTAAATTACGCAAATTTTGATACCTCTTGCGATAATGTAGCTTGAAAATTTTTTTTATCATACATCGACGGGACACCCTACTGAGGAGTGCTCACACTGTAGCATCATCAGCAGTCCATGACCACTGTATGTTTTATAAGAGCAGCCACACACAAGTACATCATTATGAACACTGTCAATGAGATGCTAACTCCACGGATTTCAAGTTCCTCTGGTGATGAAAAGCACATGCCTTAAAATTACAGAAGTGTACCAAGCTCATCTTTTTTTCTGTTTCTGTGGTGTCATGCGATCATCTATGGTTCATCTCTCCCCTTGTTCATCTTAATATTTGATAGTCAGCTTCCTTTCCTCCTGTCAAAACTTTTGCGTGAAACTGTATCTGAATAAGGCATTTAGTCAGTCGAGGAGGAGTATATGTCAGGTTTAGATTATGGAAAGAAAAAAGCTGCAAATGTTATATGGGAGGGAAAATGAGGGAAATGTATACTGGGCTGAATTCGACTTATTTGCTGCAAAATTCCAAACTCAGTACATCCAAATAATCCATCATGAATGATAATGCTTCTTCTGACTTTCCACACCAAAAATCAAGCCACTAAATAGTATGAGCAGCAGTATTTAGGGCTGAAATTCAATAGGTCCTAGATTCAATTTCAGCTATCCAGGTTTCAGTTTTGATAGTCTCCCCAAATCAAACCAGGTAAATGCTGTTATGAATCCTTCATTAAGGCCGTGACTGGTTTTATTTGTGCTCCATGCACGCAATCCTCTCCCTTCTCTAATCATCTCAACCACAATAGAAAATAAAAGGGAAAGGTCCTTCATCAGCCCTGAAGTCATACAAAAATAAGTCTCCTAATAGTTTCCCCTTCAAAACATGATTCAATAAACCCTGCTAGCATTAATATTTTTTTACCTGCCAATGATGGACACAATTCAAACAAAGTTTGATATGATTTCCTTACCAATGGATGTAACTGGATGATGATGTTATGGGACCATATCATTTGAACCATAATGATAACAGATTCCTCTAACTTAAGTCATTTTACTAGCACACTGATAAAAAAACATGAACAACTGCCTGAGAATATCACACCTCCATAGCTACCAACATCTAACCACCATAGTGCACGATGGAAATTCGATGCTACTACCACACACAAACACCAATGGCCTATCCTATGTAGTTGTGGCAGGAAAGAGAAGTATAAGGAGACACAACCCTTTGGTTGAAATATGAAAATGCGCTGCATCGACCACTTTTAACCATAATTACTCCCACAACCCCACAGATATCGGCATTCAGCCAATGTTGTGCACAATAGGAAACTCCATGCTACTTCCACACAGAAACACCAGTGATCTGTGCTAGGTAGTGGTGACTGAAAAGTGAAATATGAGGAAACACACATCTATATATATATATAAAGGAATCAGATTAGGATAGGGAAATGAGCCATAACTTTAGATGATGGATGTGGGGCGCGAACACACAGAAAATACACAAACACAAATAAAAAGAAATTTTCGGGAAAAAAACCCTTCGTCAACGAGAGAACATTATGATAGGTGGGTGCAGCCGGAGATTGCCTCACAGAAAGACCGCCGGTCGAGAAAATGGTCAAAAAAATCTTCTCGACCGGCGGTCTTTCTGTGAGGCAATCTCTGGCTGCACCCACCTATCATAATGTTCTCTCGTTGACGAAGGGTGTTTTTCCCGAAAATTTCTTTATTATTTGTGTTTGTGTCTTTTCTGTGTGTTCGCACCCCACATCCATCATCTAAAGTTAAGTGGTGGCTCATTTCCCTATCCTAATCTGATTACTTTCTGCTACTTGGCGTCTTTTTTCCATATATATATATATATATATATACATATATATGATTCTGCCTGTGGGATACCTGTGGTTCATGACCCTCAGATTGAAAAACACTGCCCTTTAGGCAAACGTTTTCGATTGTCTATAAGCAATTGCGCAAGTTTGTCTACCAATGTGTACAATGCTGAAGAGCATTATCTGATACCGAGAAGAGTGACAGTCAAAACTTTGGGGTTATTTTTATTATTACTTGATCTGTCCGTTGTCCTGGTAGGAGCTGCGGTAGAAGCCTGTTAGTGACTCTCTGAGCTGTCCTCTGAAAGGCATCTCGAGCACGTATCTGCGTCCCGGCTGTAGGGGCGGGTCGACGCCCACCGTGTACGTCTCGCGGGCGGTGTCTGCAGACTGTCGCACGACCAGAGGCATCGAGTGAGGAGGCTGCACTGTGGCCTGGCGGCGGTGGCGACTGTTGCCCTCTTGGGCAGGCCTACGGGCAGAACAAACAGGGCAACTGTACACACCAACTTAATCAACAAACACTGTAACAATATCTGAAACACAATTAATTATGATAATTTTTAGAGTGAGCCAAACATTAATATCTTTGATAATAAATTGTGGTATTGACACAGGCTATTTTTCTCAGAGTCGAGAGAAGAATCGTTGGTTGGAATAGGATTGTTTTTGCAAGCATTTGACACGTCTTGACAGAGAGAGAGAGAGAGAGAGAGAGAGAGAGAGAGAGAGAGAGAGAGAGAGATATGTACCTGTACTAATAAAATGCTAACCTTGATCATAGTGTAACCATGTTCGTCACACACACAGCCTTTGTTGCTGGCTTAGCAATGACTAGAGACTACGCAGTACAGGTTATGAGCATTATTTAATAACATTTCTATTTAATTAAGCATCCATGAAGAAAAGTATTGCCAAAAACTGAAAGAAAAATATGTATTTCATTTTAATTAACACATTAACATTATTAGTTCTTTGTTCGATGTAGATGTTTTCGATATTCTTAAAACATTGATCTTACTTATCTGTGTTTTAAAGTCCAGGCAACAATGTTGGCAACATTTTTGAATAGATTGAAATTTAACCTGGATCAGAAATGACAATTGGCGTTTGACTTTACAGCAGAGGGCATAAGTAAAATAGTTTTAAAAAAAAATAATGATAATAATAATTTTTTTGTTTTCATGAGGGTCACATTACAACATTTGAATGAAATTAGTTCTACATTGACTGCAAGCTATGGCTCCTAGACAATTATTAAAACTAATATTATGTGACGTTTCAGAAGTTGTTAAGGTTTATTTTCAATTTTCTTTGTTTTCACTGACACCGTATTTTCAGCTGTGAGCGGTGTAGTGCCTTACTGATTAAGGATGTAGGAATTTTTAAGAGTTGAGTTTAATGATATGAGCTACGCCAGGTCATTCCGTTGTATGGATTCCACGTTAACTAAACTGTAGGTCTCGGAGGAAAGGAAATGACTGTGCTACCTCTGACACAATGGGTTGTGACTGTCAGCCATTTAAACATTGGATTTTAACTATGAAAAAGAAAGATGTAAGAACTCGTGAAGATTTTGGGTCAAGTTTATATCATGAGTTAATGTATTAACTAGAGTTTGATATTCTAACGCCAATATTAACAGAGTTTGTGATTAGGTTGACATGCAAACACCACCAGGATGAGAACTGAAACTATTTGATAAGGATTAAAGCACAAGGAATTGCATTAAGTGTAATTTTGTAACAATTCAGGATAGGAATTGAAATATTTTGCTAAAACATAAGGCACAAGTATTTCATTGAGCATTATTTTGTAAAAATTAAGCAACTGTGAATAAATGACTAGTCAGAATACTTCGTTTAACAAGTCAATTTTGTTTGGCTTTGAAGCCTGGGACTGGTTTGCACAATAGGGTGGCAGAACGGGCAAAATGCCACGGGCCCCCAGCCGGAGGAGGTCCCCTGCTCAAGTCATAAGAGGACCCACCACTGCATCTTGAAACAGCTTACTCCCAGTGCAGTAGCGGAGCTAAAAAAAAGAGAGGTCAGCCCCTAAATTCGGTGCCCCGGTCTAGACCCAGTGCTGATGGGAGGCTGCGTCTGATGAATTTGCCACAGGTCTCAACGGTATAGTTACGCCACTGCAAGCCTCTCCATTTTCTTCTTTCTTCCCATCATCTCTCTGTGACCACCTTCGTCCAGTCCTCTCCTCTCTTCATTACACACTCCTCTAAGCCATCAATCCCTTGATCTTCCTCTGAGCCATTTAACTTGTATATACTAGACTTGCATAATCACGAAATTTGCACCGTGTTATTTATCAGTAAACATCCTTTTCTGTAGGTAATATTACGCTATATGAAGCTCTGTGGTACTCACGGCGCGTCCTCCTCGTTCGCTGTGATGGCGACCTCGTCGGCGGTGATGTTGAAGCCCTTGGCGTGCAGCACCACCTCGTCGAGCGGATCACCCTCCCGCAGGGTTAAGGTGATGGCGACGTGACCGACGTAGGAGAAGTTGGAGCCGTCCCCCAGGAAGGGCTTCAGCGTCAGCTCGTACAGCAGGGGGCGCAGGCGGGGGTTGAGACGGTAGGAGGCGACAGAGATGTTGCCGCCGTCCCCGGGCACGGCACCGCCCCCGGGGGTGGTGGCTGAGCTGGACTCGGCGCCAGGAGCCGTCACATTGCGCTGTGTGGACGACACGATAAAGTTAAGGGCAGGACACACTAGGCAAGTAGCTGGAAAAGGTTAAAATAAACCTTCATTTACTGGAGTGGGTAATAAGGGGATGTACCAGAAAAGTTAGGGAACTTCAAACGCTGGGATCAGGGGCATAGCTACTATGGGGCTAGGTGGTGCACAGTGCACCGGGGCACCTACTATCAGGGGGCATACCTCTGGGCGCCCCCAAGTGCAGTTCAGAGGCCCACGAGCCTTCAATGCAAACTGGCGATTTTTTTTAGCTCTACAGTCGTCTATGGGGGCCCCTGAGACACAGGAAGCCCCTCACTCAGGGGGGCCCCCAACCACTGCTCAGGTGGCCCCTAAGCACAACTCAAGAGGGCCCCATCCTCAGATCAGGGGGCCCTAACCAGCAACACAAAGCAAAAAAAAAGGTCGCCCATCTGGCCTGAGGGCACAAAATAAATTTTTGCACCGAGGCCCTTGTTGACCTAGCTACACCACTGGCTGGGATACTATCATCCTCAATGACCCACCTACGAGTATAATCCTCAGGACGAACAAGCCTCTGCTCGTCCAGCTCAGCCAACAGCGGATAGTATCAGGTAAACCTGTTCCTTCTTACATTAATTTTAATGAAATATGATGAATGAGTTAAGGAGAATGTTTTTAGAAGAAAAGGATCCGTGACGTTACCTGAGAAAAACGTTTTCCCAGTAATTGATCATATGCAGGAGTGGCTGGCGTTAACATTAGCAAATATTCTTAACGATAGTCTGTTAAGAGAAAACAATAAAAAATGTCTTCTGGAATTAATGGAAAAAAGGTTACTTTCCACTTCACTTGAGGCAGCAGCGGGGGGGGGGGGGGTGTCGAAGAAAGGCTACGTCATGTTACGAGGGGAGGATGGGGAGGTTGAAGAGAGACCAAAATTGAGACACGTCATTTATGGACGCTCCCTATGATAAAAGAGCTGGACTGAGAGTAGTTGGAAAACAGAGGAGAGTGAAGAGAGTGCTTGGGGTCTACCAGGCTTAGGTTGGTGGCGAGGATTGTAAACAAACTGATCGAAGAATCAGGAGCAGTGCATGGAAAATATGGCAACGAGCATGTGCTGGTACTTGATTTCATTTATAAAGGGAGAGGTAAAATTTTCTTTTGTGGTCATGGGAGTCATGGACTTGAATAAATTACGAAGGGAAGTGATTAATAATTTATCAAAAACACTTAAAAAATTCGTAAAATGCAAAAGTAGATTGGAGTGGGAATTTACACTCAAAGAATACAATATAATAAAAATTACGATAAGAAGAAGGAGGTAAATAGATGAGTAGGGAAATTGCCACCAGAGCAACTAAATTAAATTAATTAATTAAAGGAATTAAGGCAGCTTTCTCTGATCCGACTACACATTAAAAATTTACAGAGCGCGAAGTGGTTGTGATATTGAAAACTTTTGGACTAAGATTTTCATCCGCTTACCTACACGTATCTAGCGACTAAACGCCATTAATTTCAGAAATAGCAGTTGCTCTACCACTAAACATGCCACCAGCACGAGAAGTAAGGTTACACCTTATTGGTTTTGTTGTATTTTAAGTTATATGTGAATCCATTTTATTACAGAGGTTTTTGTTTAGAGCTCAGAGCGGTGCTACGATTTCTGTGTTTAAAACCAAAGAGTGAAGTTGGCAGCACTGACTCAGAGAGAGTAGGATCTTTGGAGTCAACAACTATTGAAGAAGAAGCCGGACCTACTAGACTCTTGGCTCACGGTATCAAGAAAGAATAATTTACGTGTTGACTTCAGTAAATAAAGGTTTCGTTTCACTTAAATGAGATTATGTGGTTACTAATTCCATCTGTAGCTGCGTTACAAATAAGACTTTTGTTAACTTCAGTATGATTCGTATTATGCAGAATTGATAGTAATGTTTCTCCTTGGGAAAAATACGCATGTCAGGACGACAGGACTAAGATAATCAATTAGACCTGGCTAGCGATGTAATGGACATCCGCAACTGCGGAACTTTCGCGTGAAATCCTACCTCCGCATCAGCAATTTTTAATTCGGATGTACCGTATACCGGTTGTTTTGTTTATATTGCAATGTACAGTATTCTTTTCTTTTTATACGAGATTCTACCCATCATCGATTAGCTAACAACAACCTGTTCGTTTTTTTCTTATGATCTTGCAATAAAAGTAACAATTATCTGAACAGTAGGCCTATTATTACCTAAGCGATGAGTTTGCAAATTTGAACTTGCATGTAAAGTAAAGCGGCCTGTTCGCGGTCCAACTTACAGGACATCAGCGTAGAACTACCGTAGTATGCGCTCACCCAGTCACGCTACTGGAAGTGGTTCAGAAATGTTCCAAGCAGTCCTCGTACTTTCTCGCTGCACACTAGTATCATTATCGCACGCTCGCAGGATGTTTTTTTTTGTTTATTTAATTTAATTGCAATGGAGCACAGGCTCCGGTGGCAATTTCCCTACACACCCATCTTCCCCCTATCCTGCACCCACCTACATTTGCCCTCTACAAATTTTATCTTTAAATTCTTTCAAAGTTTTCGGTAAATTATTCATCATTTCTCTTGGTAACTCATTGCAATCCCTGACACCCTTACCTAAAAAAGAGAATCCTCCCACACCCTTGTGCCTGAAATCGAGTGCCAGCTTGTGATCATGGTCATCTTTTCCCTTCCATGCACTACTTTTCATACCTATTGCAATATCTTTCCATGCCTCATCGCCAGTATATGCCCTGTACATTCCCATGACCCTCCTCATCCTCCTCCTGTCTTGCAATGAATCCCATTCCAGCTCCTTTATCATATCCGTCACTGATTGCATTCTGCGATAATTTCCAGAAACAAATCTAGCAGCCCTTTTTTGCACCCTCTCCAACTCCTGTATTTGATACATAAAATGAGTGTCCCATACTACACTACCATATTCGAGCAATGGTCTGACCAAAGTTTTGTAACCCAATTCCTTGACTTCTCTCGTACATCCCCTCATCACTCTCTCCAACAAATGCAGAACTTTGAAACCTTTTCCTACCACCTGTCCTATGTGTCCTGCCCAGTTAAGCTTGTTATCAAATGTAATGCCAAGATATTTACATTTCAAGTCTTCAGCAAGCAATTCTTTCCCCACCTTATATTCATAATTAACCTTTTGTTTTTTATTTGTGTATCTAATAAGCTGACTCTTCTTTTAATTTATCTTCATTCCATGTTTTCCAACCCAATTAGATATCCTGTCCAGATCACCCTGCAGCTGTTTACAATCCTCTATCGTTTTGATTCTTTTATACAGCATTATGTCATCTGCAAACAATCTAATTTCAGACAGTAAACAATCAACACAATTATTCATTAGAATAATGAATAGCAATGGTCCCAGTACTCTACCCTGCGGCACACCCATTTTTACTTCCACTTCTTTTGATACTACATTTCCTACCCTAACTTTCTGTTTTCTACCTTTTAAAAATTCTTCTACCCAGCAAATCACTTTCTCATCCACTCGTTTCCTCAAATCATGATCCAACGTCATAGTTTGTTGGACTGCAAGATCCCGAGTTGGTTGTTTCGGTGTCCAACAAAATCCAACACGTCCTACGTGTAGTCCTGCAACGCCTTTCACGGCCCATCAAGACTTCTTTATCGGAAAATCAGATCATTGTAGGTCCTACAAGCTGGACTGTGAATGGACCACTATAGCGGTAGAAAGGCGGGTGGCGGGCACAGAGAATTGCGGTGGCGTGGCCTTGAGCTTGAATTAGTAGAGCCGCCGCTAACTTGGCAAAGTTCATATGACAAAGATAACTTAATTCAGTTAAGAAATCATCATACGGTTTTTGTTGTTGAGCCAAAAAAATAAGTCAGTAAGGCACTATTACAAGTAAATAGACTTATGAAAAATTGTAGAATTTGGCATAGAAATATATTTTTTTATTTTAAATTTATTTTTGATAAAATATTAAAATCTAAATAATTATAAATTTATTTTTCAATCTTCCCATCCGCTTCCAAGTGTGTTCTAAAAACGCACGAATACAACGTCCTATCATTTTATATTCGTGCAATGATATAAATTAACTGTATCTAAGAATGAGATTCTGAGACAAATATTTAGTAGAAATATATGGTGCTGGATGGAGAACGGAAAAAACAGAACCTGTCGTTAGAGTAAAATGGTCGACGGTAAGACGGCATGACTCATCAAAGACGTGGTAGAAGTGTGTTTGAAGCAAAAACAACGGGGAAACGAGATGGCTTATGAAATCAACAAAGACATTAGATATTGCAGAAGAGGAGATACGGGAAAACGCAGGTGAGTGAGGAAGGCTGGTTGGTGAGGCAATAGGTCCGTTTACACACACGGTTTTTCCGACATTGCACATCAACGTAAATGCTCCAATGGGCACATCTGGTGTTCACACGTGCAGTGTCGGTTTCAACATGCTCGTCTTTTGTTCGAAGTTCTTGGTGATTTCCTTACGTTTAAGACTGTTTTAACATATACAAATTCAAAACTAGAATTCTAGTATCTTTCAAGAATTTTCCATATTTGTCGAAAGTTCAGTCAGATAATTACAATATTAAAAACTTAAAAATATCTGGTACTCTGACATTAAACGTACCTCAGTGCTTATTTCAAAGTTTTTTCATCGTAACTTGAATAAAACACAGTGATATTTCAGAGAACTTTAATTGACTGTTGAGTCACGCCAAAAGTTGACCAGGATGGCCTCATTTCCGCGAGCCTATCTCCGATTTTTCGAAATTACTTAACTTATGATAGGTACACGAATCATACCAATCTAAACTATTGCCTTTGTTGTTAAATTAAAAGGCGGCCAGCACCAGAAGGAAAAAAATATCCGTCTAACATCAAACTAAAAAATATCGTTTATAAGTTAGTAGAATTCTGAGAGTAAATACTTGTGCAAGTGCGAAAAAAGATTTTGTCACCAAAAAATTCTAGGAATACGGAAACCTATAGTAAAAGAACCGAAAGAAAGGTATGGCACAGGTTCTGCAGAAGAAGTGACATATAAGTCTAATGTACGGTGTTTTGACATTTACATTTACCAAAGATCAGGAAGAACCAATAGAAATTCTAACCAATATTTCATCAGATGCAGAACAAAATTAATGTTGCAATAGATATTGTGGAGGGTGAAGTTTTTGCTGGTTCACAAATATTCCAAACATGACTTAAGATACTCCGAAAGTTTATTAAAATGGCACTCCGATGAAATACGGGTATTTAGTACAGGACGACGAAAGATTACAGATAGGTTCAAATACTTATAACAAACTCTCAGATGCGAGAGTGAAATTCATCCGTGCTCTGTGCTGTAGGATAGAAGACTCGAACTGTTTGCCGTGATTGTGGCGCGAACCAAAATGGTATGGAAAGGGAGGAGGGAATCATATATATTATTTCTACAACGCATTTTCCTGTCACGAGCCATTTATCTCCATTGATAACTAACCGAAATCGATAAATTAGGTATCATTTTAAAGATTAATGTATCACATTTGGTCACATCATAATTTTAAATAGAACTTTCCCCAATTTCAACCCTTAAGGGACAAAAATATCATCATTTATATTTTTATTTTTTTTAAACCTCGCTTGATGCCTAACCGAAATCGATAAATCAGGTATCATTTTAAAGACCAAGGTGTCCGCTTTGGTCACAGCATATTTTATAAAAGGAATTATTTGAAAAATGACCCTTAAAGGGCAAAAGCGTCAATATTATTTCTAAAACGTGTTTTTTTTTATTACTATTATTACGAGGCATCTACCTCCTTCTGTACCTAACCGAAATCGTTAAATGACATATCGTTTTAAAGATTAAAGTCTACAATTAGGTAACATCATAAATTAAGAAAGAATTGTTCGGAATTTGATGCATAAAAAGGTCACGCGTTCTTGAGACAGTTCAAAGCCAAGTCCCTAGATTGCATCTACATATATCACAGATATGTCAATAGACTGTTTTTCATACAATAAGTAACTTTTCGGATATTTTTTTCCTGTTACGGAAACATTTTTTTTGTTGGGCTATAGAATTCCAATGTAAACATTTTATTCGCACAGCAACTCATATCACAGATGATGTTGATTTGCTGTGTGCACTTTGTTTAGGTTGATTGTATTCTGTTAAGGTCAGTGTTAGTCGGCACACGTGTGTTTAAAGTTTCCTAACTGTTTCTTAATATGTTGTAAGTAATACACTAAAAAATAAATATTTTCTACAAAAGTGCGGCTCTACTTTTCATTATATTACAAGCATTCAACCTCACTATTCATCGTATTTTATTAGCGAAAGTTTCGCACGGGTCGTCTAGTTTCAAGCTAATGGGTGTAGAATCTATTTTCTACCCCAACATTCTTACTAAAAGTCTTATTTAACTGCCGTCCCTTTTGTTCACGGTGCCTAACACAGGGGTAGCTGGTTCGAGTTTTGTTGGTGGACTTGGCTGTCAAGATACGAGAAGTGGTAGTGCACAATTCCTGATCGTCAGACTGTGAACTATGGTGCAGAGTGTACGGAGTGAGGACGTAAAGCCCTTAGTGTCCTGAATGGGCTGGCATCGGGATGTACCCTCTCCCTTTCCCCATATTTCATTCATCCACAACGTAGAAAGTACACTACACTGAACCTACATTTACGTCACTGGAGCAGGCCAAGTGAAAAACTTCCTAGTTTCAAATACCTCAAGAAACAGTACCCACCAATTAAACAGCTGAGAGGAAGAAGAAACAGAAATGACAAATACGTACAGATTGGTATCCCGATTTCTAAAATAAAATAGTCTTGACTCATTATCTTAATGGCACGCAAAACAACCTTTGTAATTAGATAGCAGAGTGGGCAGATAAATTACGAAATGAACATGTTCTGGGAATGATGGGTGAGGAAAGAACTTTGTGTAAGTCTCTTACAGAAAAAAGATACAGGATGGTAGGTCACAACTTGAGGCACGCAGGATTGTTTAATTTGTTAATGGAGGGAACTGTCGAAGATATGAACTGTCCAGTAAGACAGAGATTGAAATATATGAACCTGATAATTGAAGACGTGGGATGTGGGGGGGAGGGTATGTTTAGATAAAGAGGTTAGCTCAAGATAAGAAGGAATGAGGATTGCATCAAAGCAGTAAAAAAAACCAACCACAACAACAACAACCCCAACAACAACAACCCCAACATCAACAACCCCAACAACAATAACAACCCCAACAAAACCCCAACAACAACAACCCCAACAACAACAACAACCAACAACAACCCCAACAACAACAACAACCCCCACAACAACAAACCCAACCCCAACAACAACAGAATGGGGACAACATTCAATGTAGCACGCGCTGACTCGTGTAATGGCGTAATTAACTGAGAAACTAGCTTTCATATCCCGTGCGAGCCACACTGCTAACTGAGCCTACAATAACGTGACAGTTATAATTTCGAATAACATGACCGGCTAATTCGTCCTTTAACACTACTGCCAAATGAAAATACTTAATACTAAATTACAAAAATAAATTTAAAAAATATAAATGAAATGAGCAGTTAAATGTAATGTTATACTCTGTTGACTCTCCACCGGCGGCTCAAGGTCATGTTACCCCTGCCTTGCCGTTCACACTGTGTGCACGTAGGGGTGGACACAGTGACCTTGAGCCGCCTGCGCTGAGTGGAGCGAGCACCTGGTGCGCGGCGGCAGAGGCGGGCTGGCGGGGACGACGCCCAGGTAGTAGACGAGCACGCCGACGACAGTGGCGAGCGCCGCGGCGCCCAGCAGCAGCCCCACGGCGCGGCCCGTCGACACGAAGCAGCCGCCCTTGCGGGAGTACTCTATGGCGTCCCCGTGCAGGAACTCGTCCCTGCTCGTCGACAGCGGCATCTCCGACGAGTATACCGGCACGCCCACACCCGCCGGCGTCTGGCTTCCTGGCAACACGCGAACACACGGCGAACAATTACTACCAGACTAAAACTACGAAAATCATACCCCATGAAGAGGCTTGTAGTAGAACCGGCTCATTTGTAGCTATTGTTTATTCGTCAACTGAAATAGCTACGTAGCAAAACACGTCTTAAGAAACAATTAGAAAACATAAAGAAACATCCGGAAAGCTACTTACACACACAGTTTATCAATATTCTGTGATGTGTGGTACTGCTATCTATCGGTAATGCGATCAATCCTGATCGACACCAGCGAAGCCTAGCGGCTTGACTCTTAACTATTGCATACCCGTGACCTTGATAGTTCATAATTTTGCCATTTACTGTTGATTTTCGAAAAATTCCTTTTTTAATTAATTAATTAACAAAACTGAGAACTTAATTTTTCAAATTATACCTCCATTATCGATTTTGGTTAAGTATGAACGGAGAAAGATGTCTCGTCGCCAAAAAACACCTTTTAAAAATAATTTATTATAAATGAATGGA
The DNA here is from genome assembly GCA_031002005.1 of Vandiemenella viatica. Lineage (NCBI taxonomy): Eukaryota > Metazoa > Arthropoda > Insecta > Orthoptera > Morabidae > Vandiemenella > Vandiemenella viatica. The sequence continues at coordinate 101,916,794 of CM061918.1, read as the reverse complement.
GAATTCACACCGAGGGGAATTTCATGCGACGTTTCGATACTGTTCTCCGATTTCATCTTCTTCGCGAGAAGATGAAATCGGTGGCTTGACAACATTTTATACAATATATAATATGATGATAGGTCCCAATACGCCATAAAGTCCATTTGTCAAATTCAGCTTGTCAAGCCAAGTTCGGATCGAGTATGGATGAAGAAGAACCAGACTATTAGATATATAGATAAAAAACGGCTGTTTTAGAATGTAGGGTGGGGAGAGAATTGCTTATTGCTTGTTGAAGACCTGAAGTGTAAATATCTTGGCATAACACTGGATAATAACTCGCCACTATTGTAACTACCTAACCTAACGCGCTAGTCTTGCCGAATATTGGGAGACCTAGACATCACCGTGGGATCCGAACCACGGAAGCGTTCTGGCGTACTTCACATTACACAGCAAGCTGTGGCAGAGCTGAAGGTCGTGTTAAGGGCCTATGAAGATCTCAGCAGAGACCAGGATTCGAACCGGAGATTTTTCTCACTGCATTTAGACGCCCCAACAACTGAGCCACCAGGCCGGTCAACCAATCACATAAGATATAACCGGGGCCGCCGCAAGCGGGCGTGCAAGGCGTGCACCGCACGCGGGCGGCACATCGAGGGGGGGGCGACAAAACGAGTGATCGACAGTCGCCGCCCCGCGATAGCTGCCACTCCATTGTCGCAACGACGAAATTTGCAGCGTATTATATAGCGGAAGACCTTTTTCTTTTTAATTAGCTCAACAACTGCTTCGGGCGGCCGGCGACACTTTGGATGGCAACAATGGGGGCGACAATCTCACCGGTATTGCACGCGGGCGCTCAAACAGCTAGCGACGGGCCTGGTCATATAACTGAGCAGTTTCGTAAAAACAAGTCCACTAGTTCTTGAGTGATAAACGGACACAGGGAAGGGACAAAAATTCCAAAATTTCCTTTTACCGTTCCATGATCAGTATAGTGCATTATAATGTAACAACTTTTCTATCCCCTATTACGCAGTATACCTTGCAGTTTCGTAGCTGTTCTTTTGTATACCATAACGGTTAATAACTTTGAAGCAAGCCATGTCAGACTTATTGCATCTAAGTTCCACATCTGTCATCTCATGATTTCTTGAGTAGTGTGAGGACTAAACACTATATAACTTTCCGAATCTCTCTTGATTCGTATTTTTTTTACATATATTTGTCTAATTCTTTCATCTCGTATAGATCCTAACATTTCTTAAGCGACAAAGTAATTTCTCTGTCGAGAAGATTAGTGGAAACAGGGAGAAATGTAGCTTGGGAGAAGTGCCATACCTAAGGATAGAATGGTCACCAGTTATGAGGTATGGGCACGGTGTTGTGTCTCGCGGTAATGAAACTTGCTGATTGCGAGCGAAACGTTCTCGTTATCGCTCTCACACAATCGTTTACGACGTCGTTAAGTCGCCAGACGGCGCATATTCTTCTCCGCTCTCTGACAGTATCCACAGTGTCCACTCAGTTTCAAAACTGAAAACTAAAGGATAATAAATTGCCTTTGACCGATTTATACTGTATTTATATATTATTCTTATCCCCAGGGCCGGCTTAAGGAATTTCGCGGCCCCCTGCGAAGATTGATTTCGGGGCCCTCTACTTCTTTTCTAAATGTACTTTTGCATACACTTTAGATAATTTTCGTGACTTTACACACACACACACACACACACAGATACAGATTATATATATATATATATATATATATATATATATATATAATCTGTGTGTGGAACTCAAAAAACGATTAAAGAGACGGACTGAGGTTTCTCTAAATCTGCGTAAAAACGGGCCAGCAGTTTATTGAGTATTAGCTGAACGGGACCAACTTGCCGAGTCTTTGGTGTTTTATTAATGCATCTCATATGGATCTCCCAACTACTGTCACTTTCATTTCTGGCTGCCCATTTTGTCAAATGAAATTGTTTTTGTATTCAATTTTATAGCTATCATATATATTATTTCTATAAGGTATTTTTTTGTCACAAGCCTGTATCTTCCTTCACACTTAACCGAAATCAATGAATGAGGTGTCATTTTAAAGCTTATAGTCTTCACTTGGGTCACATCATATTTTAAGAAATGAAGTTTTCGGAATTCGACCCTTAAAGGGCGAAAATGTCAATATTTATAAAATACTGTTTTCTATGTTACGTGTCATTTATCTCCCTGGATACCTATCTAAAATCGTTTAATGCAGTATCAACGTAAAGATTAAGATCTCCGCTTTAGTGACGTCATATATTAAGACAGAAATTTTTCGGAATTCGACCCTTAAAGGGCAAAAGTATCAATATTTTTACAATTCGTTTTTGTGTCACGAGCGATTTATCTCCCTTAATATCTAACCGATATAGATAAATGAAGCATCATATTAAAGACTAAGGTCTCCGCCGTGGTAACGTTATATTTTAAGAAAAGAATTTTTCGTAATTCGACCCTTAAAGGGCAAAAATGTCAATTTTTTTAAATTGCGTTTTTTGTATCTCGAACCATTTATCTCCCTGGATATGTATCCAAAATCGATAAGAGAAGTAGGATTACGAGGAGTAATTTCTCAGCTTTGTGAAATCGTATTTTAAGAATGAATGTTTTTGGAATTCAACCTTTAAAGGGAAAAGGTATAAATTTTTCTATAACCCATTTTTGTGTCACGAGTGATTTATCTCCTTTAATATCTAACCGATATAAATAAATGAGGTATCATATTAAAGAACAAGGTCTCCGCCGTGGTAACATTATATTTTAAGAAAGGAATTTTTCGTAGTTCAACCCTTAAAGGACAAAAATATTAATTTTTCTAAAATGCGTTTTTTGTAACTCGAGCCATTTATCTCCCAGGATATATAACCAAAATCGATAAATGAAGTAGGATTATAAGGAGCAATATCTTAGCTTTGTGAAATCATATTTTAAGAAAGAATGTTTTTGGAATCCAACCCTTAAAGGGAAAAAGTATAAATTTCTCAATAACGCATTTTTGTGTCACGAGCGATTTATCTACCTTGACATCTAACCGATATAGATAAATGAGGTATCATATTAAAGAATAAGGTCTCCGCCGTGGTAACATTATAATTTAAGAAAAGAATTTTCCGTAATTCGACCCTTAAAGGGCAAAAATGTCAATTTTTCTTAAATGCGTTTTTTGTGTCTCAAGCCACTTATCGCCCTGAATATCTATCCAAAATCGATAAATCAAGTAAGATTATGAGGAGTAATGTCTCAGCTTTGGCGAAATCATATTTTAATAAAGAAGTTTTTGGAATTCAACCCTTAGAGGGAAAAAGTACAAATGATTCTACAACGCATTTTTGTGTCACGAGCTATTTATCTCCCTTGATATCTAACCGATATTGATAAATGAGATACACATTAAAGACTAAGGTTTCCGCCGTGGTAACATTATATTCTAAGAGAGGTATTTTTCGTAATTTGATCCTTAAAAGGCAAAAATGTCAATATTTATAAAATACGTATTTTGTGTTTCGAGCCATTTATCTCCCTGGATTTCTAACCAAAATCGATAAATGAAGTAGGAGTATGAAGAGTAATGACTCAGCTTTGGTGACATCATATTCTACTTCACTATTGATTGCATTTTATTTGCAAAATTTTCGCACGGGTCGTCTAGTTATATTTATAATACACTTTTTGTATACGTCATTTCTTTTCTTGCCTTTATTTGCTGGTATATATATGTTTTTGTGGCTGGATACACGTGAACAGGCATCATTTTATATGAAACGACAAAAGATGAGTGAGTTTAAAACTTAACTTCGTCCACAACCTGAAGGTTGGTTGGACCCTCCCGAAGGAGGCATACTAAGCCATTGTGTCAGAGGTAGGATGGCCAGTTCCTTTCCTCTGGGAACTACAGTTTAACGTGGAATCCGAATCACGGAGCGTCCTGGCATAGTTCATATGATCAAAAACAACTCTCAAAATTCATGCGCCTGCCAGGATTCGAAACCGGGACCGGAGCAGCGAACGTTTTGAAAGCAAGCGCCTTAACCGCTGAGCTATCAGACCGCTTCATTCGAAGGAAATTACATAAATTACTGAAACAGGTTCAGAACAATACACACCTTTAAATATATAGGCTTAATATAATTACACCAGATACGACTTTCTCAAAACTGAATCTGATGAAGTACTTTTCGTAGATCTCCACCCCTGGAAAACGTCTGTCGTCGCTAGCGAGAAAAACCATTGTATGTTGAATAGCTGAGAAAATATATATGACTATGTTATAAATAACATCATTAATAAGAGCATTAGATTATGCTCATTTAAATTTTATTTTTCTGTCTGATACCACCAGACTTATATACACAAACTCAGGGGCGTAGCTACTATGGGGCTAGGTGGTGCAGTGCACCGGGGCCCCTACGCTCGGGGGGCCCCAAGCATACCTCTGGGGGCCCCAAAGCGCAGTTCAGAGGCCCACGAGCATTCATGGCAAACTGGTGACCTTTTTTTTTTAGCTATACAATAGTCTAAGGGGGCCCCTGAGAAACAGGAAGCCCCTCACTAAGGGCCCTCTCACTGCTCAGGGAGCCCCCAAACACTGCTCATGGGGCCCCTAAGCACAACTCAAGGGCCCCGTCCTCAGCTCAGGGGGCTCTTACCAGCAACACAAACCAAAAAAAAGGTCGCCTATCTGACCTGAGGGCCCAAAATAATTTTTTGAGTACTAATGGGGAAACTGAAGTGTTGCCATCTGTCCGTGAAACGTGTAACTTTGTTCTGTGTGTGATCAGTGTAGTTTTTATTTGTGAAATGTTTAGTTTATAAGGCGGAGATTGGGGACCGTCCCTGCAATCATCTTGATGGCTGCGGAAAACCGTCTGAAAAACCGCAGGCAGGACGTTCGGTACGCGGACTCGTGCCAGGTCCCATTGTGCCTCTGCGATCCAGTGTTGTGCGGCGTCTCAGCTCACTAAAGGTGCGTCCAACAAATTACGTGAGGTGAAATAGGGGTGGGGGTCCGGCGAAATCTCACCAAGGGGGGAGGGGGGGTCTACGGAAATTGTAAGACTGTAGAGCTAAAAAAAAAAGTCTACAAAACACGCGAAATTCGATTTTAGAGGGGTATTTTGGAAGGGTGAGACCTAAAAAAAAAGGTTTCAGAAAGTTGCGAGGGCGATTTCAAGGGGGGGGGCGGTCTCATGGACCAGCGTCTCACCAGAGAGGGAGGGGGGGGGTCGGACCAAATTTCACCAAGTCTCACCAGAGAGGGGGTCCGGAAATCCGGAAAAACACCTCACGTAATTTATGGATGCCCCCTAAGCTGCACTGGCGAGTTACACCAAAAAGGTTAAGCACAAACTATAACAGGTTTTCCCAAATCACTTCAGGCGTATTTCGGCATGATTCCTGCCGCTACCTTGCCCCCAGTCGTTTTCCGCTTCTAATGACCTCGCCGCCGACGAGGCGCAAACGCGTAAGCAAATCTTCTTCATTTCACCAGAAGATGGCGGTAGAGCATATGACCGCCGAAACGTCATGCCATACAAACATTCTCACTCGTCTAGTTTCCAGAGAACATTTCATCTACATACAACGCCGACAAAGCCTCCACTCTTCTTCTTCCATCGTTCTGCCCAACTCAGGAGCGCGAGTGAACTTATCTAGCAGACGTGTTTTTCCTCTGTTCCCAAAACCTCTTCATCCTATCGCTGCGCTCTTCCCTACGTTCTTCCGTCCTTCTAATATACTGGCTGTTGGCAAACTGGTGGTTATTAACCATGCTACTAAATCGGCGTCTGTCCTCTATGATAGCGTCTGTTATTCCAATTTCTTGGAGATCCTTTTCGATTTCAGTTAGCCAGTTGTTTTTGATTTTCATTGAAATGGCCAGGTTTAGATTTTTTTTTTAGTCTGTTGTTACTCATTCTGATAATATGGCCGTAGAATTTAATTCTTCTTTTCCTAAATGTGTCTGAAATTTTTTCCGAATGTTGATATAGTTCGTGCGATTTCCTCTTCATCCAAAATCCCCCGGTACAAACTGGGTCAAAGATTTTCCTTAAAATTTTCCTTTCTTGCTTTTCAATATCTTTAATCAATGATCTCGACTCTAATATAGCTTACGCAATGTTAGTGCCTTGCACTGATGCTTGTCTACTTTTACGAGGGTGGTGTGAAAAGTTTCCGACCTAACAAAGATACAAGACATTTCTTCTGATCTGATTTTTTATTTTTTTATTTTTCAACATAGTCTCCTTGTAACTCTACACACTTCTCCCAGCGATGCTCCCATCTCTGCAACCCGTCCAAATAGTACTCGGCGGTTTTATCTGCACTGCAAAATAATTGTTCATGAACGTGATTCCTCTTCATTTGACGAAAATCTCAGTCCTCCGAGCGCAATTTTTAGATGAAGGAATAAAAAGAAGTCGCTTGGGGTAGATCTGGTGAGTAAGGCGGATGGTCAAGCAGCTCAAACCGTAATGGCAACCGCTGAGGTGTGAGACGGTGCGTTGTCTTTGTGAAATAGGATTTTCTTTTTCTGCAAATGTAGCCGTTTTTCCGCAAGTTCTACCTTCAGCTTGTCAAGTAATGACGCGTAGTATGCTCCTGTAATGGTTTTACCTTTTTGAAGGTAATCGATTAAAATAACTCCATGACTATCCCAAAAAAAAAAAGTCGCCAGCACTTTCCCAGCCGAAAAAACAGTTTTTGCTTTTTTTGGAGCCGGTTTTCTCTTTGCAGTCCACCGTTTGGACTGTATCTATGTTTCGGGCTTATAATGGTGTATCCAAGCTTCATCTACAGTAATTAATCGGCGCCATAAATGGGATTTATTGCGCCTAAACTGCGCCAACAGAGCATTGGAAATGTTCATTCGAACACGTTTTTGGTCTTATGTGAGCAAACGCGGCACCCAACGAGCGGACAGCTTTGTCCTACCTAAATGTTGATTTAATATGTAACAAACATGTTCTTTTGAAATGTTCATAACCTCTGCTATCTCTCTCACTTTAATTCGGCGGTCGTCTAGCACCAGTTAGTGAACTTTGGCGATGTTTTCGTCGGTAGTTGCAGTTTTTTGACGTCCCGAACATTCATCGTCTCCCAAGCTCTTACGGCCACGTTTAAATTCAGCTGCCCAAAATTTCACTGTGGTAAGTGATGGTGCAGAGTCCCCATACACAGAATCCAACTCATCTTTGATTTGCGTAGGCGTATTGCCTTTCAAAAACAAACATACTCGATTTTGTCCATTTTCACAAAAACACTCACATCAACTCACTCAAACGACTGTTACATAACAACTGCAGGTCCAAAATGGCTGAAACTTTGGTGAGTAACTGTCAACAGATAAACAACGAAATTCACTAGTTTTTATTTACGAGTGCTGCCATCTTCACGTTGATGTCGGAAACTTTTCAGACCACCCTCGTTCTCTATCCACTGCACATCTTTATGAGGATTTATAAACTAATGGTGGAGCTGGATCTGTACTATGGGGGCGTCCATAAATTACGTGAGGTGAAATAGGGGGGGGGGGGTCCGGCGAAATCTCACCAAATCTCACCAGGGGGGAGGGGGGGGTCTACGGAAATCTCACGTGAGATTTTGCGAAAAATTTGGGGATAGTAGAGCCAAAAAAAGGTCTACAATTTGCGCCTAAGTCGATGTTAGGAGGGTATTTCGTGAAAAAGTTAGGGTGTGACCTAAAAAAAAAAAAAAAAAAAAAAAAAAAAAAAAAAAAAAAAAAAAAAAAAAAAAAAAAAAAAGGTCTACAAAAGTTTCGAGTGCCATTTCTAGGGGGGGGTTCTCACGGACCTGATCTCACCAGAGGGGGGGGGGGGTCCGGCCAGATCTCACGAAATCTCACCAAGGGGGAGGGGGGGTCCAGAAATCCGGAAAAACACCTCACGTAATTTGTGGATGCCCCCTATCTCAGTAGAACATTTCCGTGTAATTGGATAACACCATCATCTGTTAATTGATCGTAATCTACTGTTATTGTTTTAAGGTAGTTTGCTAAAATTAAGCGAAGTAGTAGTTCTATGAAAAGAATGAGGTGGATGTGATTATGTGAGGTGTGAGTATGGAATGGGAGGCGAGAGGCTGCTGAACGCTACATCTGGTCCTGGATGAGATAACAGTTAACGACCAGAGAGCATGACTGGTCCCGGGAAAACTACCGACTGCGTCATAACAGCTACTGCAAACCAAATTACCCCTCCACGACATACAGACGTCGTTGTGCGTTACCATTTCAGAGCTACGTATCAGAATACATACTGTTACTTTTATTTACCTGTTCACGTAAGATCTGTTTGAAACATGAAAAATATAGAAATTAAATCTTATACCACCTTAAACTAGATCATAGCGATGACAATGCATATCGAAATATCTGTTTTGCTTGCGGCGAAGATAGTGTGAGGTTGTAAGATTACATTTCTTATTTAGTACAGAAACACAAATTCTACTTACGTGTTTTTAATCTTACCGATTTTTCGCTGAAATGAAATACCCATTTATTTTTATTCAAATTCCCTTTTACGTTTTAATTATTTAGTTATTAAATCATTCATTTCTCTCTTCTATATTTTATTTAACATTTCTTATTCTCTCTATTACACTATAACTACATTAAAACAGATTTATGCCACGATACACGGCTGTTACTTTACTGCTAACTCTAAACAAACCAGAGAGTCTGCTCTTCCATATTACAACTCAATAACAATCTATGGTCCAACGATATATTATTAAGAACGAATTATAATTTACATGATTTATCCTTATAACGTACACAACCTCACCATTTGTGATTTTTTTTAATATTAGTAAAATTGTTTTTTTATTTAGTAGTTATGACTGTAAGTACTAACACTGAGATTTTTAAGGTCACAGAATTTCAAGATAGGTATACGAGATCTTTGGTGAAAAAGAACAGTTGAAGAAAAAAAAAGGTTGTTGAAGAGAAAATGAAATGAGAGAAGATGAGGTTGAAAAAAAGCTTAATGGAGAAGCTGTAAAAAATCCTGGCGGGGTTTATAATGGAAAATTTAGTCTGAGGACAGAAGATTAGTATAATGATAAAGTTACTGAAACATGAAAGTTGTAATGAATAATTGGAAGACTTTTGTTTCATGTTGAGATTATAATAAAGGAAATGGAGTTGATTCTTAAAGTACATTTGGTATGATTTATTAATAGTAGATTGATTTACAGCGTTGGTATCGTAAGAAAAACCAGCGGTGGACATAGAGGGTTAAATAAAGATCCTATTTGAAATAATCTGACGCTGGAAACTTAAGGGAAGGTAGTATAATTTATTTTCTAACGATGAAAATAAGAGGTGAAAGTAAGACTGTAAAGCAGAACAGAAAACGAATTACATTTTTCATATCATTTTTAAAAAGACAAAAGAAAAAAATAAAGAAACAACAGCAATCTGAAAATTAGGTGCGGGTTTAAAATTTCCATTCCAGTGACATATATTTCGATTTGTGACAGAACAGAAATATTTGCATGATAAAATTATATTTTTGATCTCTTTGAGAGTAGATAAAAAACTAATAATATATATAATCTTCCATTATTTTATTATTATTAAGAAGAGAATGTGTTGTAAAATGTTTTGTAAACAATTCTACTAGGAATAAGAGGGATGGGGATCTCAGAAGATTGATATGCAAGGTTATTCTTAGAAGTTTATCAATGTCTTTTTTTTAAGTAAATCCATGATAAACTAGAGGAGGCATGTGACAGAACAGAAATATTTGCATAATAAAATTATATTTTTGATCTCTGAGAGTAGATAAAAAAACTAATAATATATGTATATATATACTCTTAGAGAGAAAAAGCAATGAGTTGTAAGTTGCTATGGAGATTAGAACTTGTGAGATGATAGTTATCAGACTAGACTAGTAGATTGAATGCTCGAGAAAAACATTGCCTAAAAAACGAACCTGCATCTTCTGAGAATAACCAATTCCATTGTAATTCGTAGTAGATCCGAATGATATAAAATAAACGATATATTTTGGATCTAAAGAATTGAGTTATTCATAATTATAATTACAATCAAATCAACGACAAGAGACGCTAAAGTGTTACAGACTCTCTGGCGCTAGGTCATTCACCTTCCAATGTTAACTACGCAGTTTTAAAGGAAATATCTAAACACTATCTAAGCAAATCAATCGAGAAATTTCAGTAATACTTGACATGTACAGCTGGATAAATGTGATTCTCATGCACTCAGAAATAGGGATAATTTTGTACCTTATGGCTTTACGCCTCGTCGATGTCGAGGTCATTAAAGGCGGCGGAATGTAACGGGAAACAATTTGGCAATGGTTTATTGGAAGAACCGTCCCGGCACTCGCCTTTATTTATTTCGGGTAGCCATGGAAAATCAAAATCTGGATGGTCGGATGTGGGTTTGAATGCGAGGCCAGAGCATTACCGCCCACGCCCCACGATCGGTGATAGGAATAAAAAGAGACATTTGGAAACCAGCTGTTCTGTTTTATTTGTCGTCATAAAAATGATAAAATCCTTCGTGGTATCATGACTCACGATAGAAAGTGAATCCGTTTTTCTCAACCTGTGGTCCACGAAGTTGGTTAAGGTAGTCCGCAGGAAGGATATTATAAATTAAGATACCGTATTCGTACTGTATAAAGCTATAAGAGGGTATAAGCTATAAGACCAACTTCTTAAAAGCCACGATATTTCAATGACCAGGCGAAAATCTGGCGTTTCCCGGATGAGGATATGAAAGCATTGGACATTTTGGTTATCAAATACAAGTGTTGGAGGGTGTGCAAAGAAGAGCAGCTAGATTTGTTTGTGCAAATTATCGTAGGACCCAGTCAGTAACTGATATGATAAAGGAGCTGAGTTGGGAGTCATTGGAGGAAAGGAGGAGGGTGAAGAGTGTGCTGGGAATGTACAGGGCATTTGTTGGTGAGGCGGTTTGGAGGGATATTGGTCAACGAATTAGGAATAGTGCGTGGAAGGGAAAGACGACCATGACGGCAAGTTGGCGCTCGATTTCGTGCACAAGGGAGTGGGAAAATTTTCTTTTGTTGGTAAGGGTGTCAGGGATTGGAAGAAATTAACAAGTGAAGTGATGAATAATTTACCCAAAACGCTTAAGTAATCTAAAATTAAAATTTGTAATTTGGAAAAGTAAATGGGGGAGGAATTTAACACTCCAATTATAAAAGAAATTAAAAAAAAAACAATCATATCAAATCGATAATTAAATGATCAGGGGAATTGCTCCATCGCAATTAAAATTTTGTAATAATCATGTTCTACTCATTTCCAGTTGGCATCAAAATAAGGATTAAGTAAATGACTGATTCCTGAGGGAATTGTTCGAGGTGTGAGGACCGCGGAGATTGTAGGCAGCATACGCCCCCACCTTCCTATGTTTTGATTTTGTTTTTCTCCGCCTACCTATGCCAGTTCTTTACGAATTGCAACTTCAAATTCATTCAGTGTTTTTGGTGAACTGTCCATTGTTTTCATTGGTAATTATTTCCTGACTCCGTTACCTTTTTTTTTTTTTTAAAAAAAAAAAAAAAAAAAAAAAATCTCTTTCACTTGATTTCAAACGCCAGTTTATGATTACGGTCATCTTTTCCCCTCCATGTGCAGCTCCTAATCCTTCTACCTGTATGCATCCATGCATTATCGCGATTATTATAAGCCTTGAACAAACAGTCTTCTATCTTCCAGTGACTCCCAACCCAGCTCCTTCAGCATATCAGTTACTGATTGCATTCTGCGGTAATTTCCGCAAACAAATGTAGCTGCTTTCTATTCTTCTGCTTCGATCACCTCAGTTTGAGTCCCATAACACTCCAACATATTCAAGCAGTGGTCTGACCATGGTTTTATTACCCAGTCCCCTCACTTCCCTGGTACATCCCCTCATCACCCTCTCCAATAAATGAAGGACTTTGAAACCTCTTCCTACCACCTACCCAATGTGTCCTGCCCACTGAGTTTACTATCAAAAGTTATGCGAAGATATTTATTCCTAGGGTCTTCGACAAGCAATTCCTTCCCTGCACTACAATCATTCACAGTCTTTACTTTTTTATCTTTGTACCTCTTCTTTACGTTTATCTTCATTCCATTTTTAATTACCCACTTAGATGACCACAGTACTGTTTTAGTCCTTTCGCATAACATTACGCCAACTGCAAACAATCTCACTTCTGAGATCAAGACAATCATTCATTAGAATAATGAATAGCAATGGGCCCAATACACTACCCTGAGGCACTCCTACGTTCAGTTTTACCTCTTTTGATACAGCTTTCTTCCTTTAAGAATTCCTCCAATCAGTAAGTCACCTTTTTATCCACTCCAATGATTTTTACCTTATCTACCTCCATTTTATGACTGTCAAATGTTTTGGATAGATTCAGTGCTATACTGTCAACCTGCCTCCCTTGTCTATTTCATCTGCAATTTCTTGCATGTAGATTCAATTGAGTGTCCTTTCCTAAATCCATATTGCTGTTTTGCAAATCATGGCACAATTACTCTATTTAACGATTATTACGATATTAATGAATATCAAGAAAAGTATATTTTGGTTAAACACAGTCAAAAACAAAACAAGACCCAACCGCTTTAAGAATTGTGTGTAGCAAGCTGGGAGTTAATTAATTATGGTTTTGTATATTTTCTGTATAATTAATTGTGAATTTGTGTAAATTAACATTGATTTGTGGAAAGAAACTATGTGAATACTATTTAATATGTTCAAGGACAGTACTACGCATGAAATGTTGATTAAAAGTTTGTAATTCTAAGTGTTGATATGAGCTATGATGTTTGGAGGACAATTTGCGCCTGTTTGGTCTGGTTTATGTACACAATTTTGTATGTAAACGCTTGTAAATATCTTTAATTTTCATTTCCGTGTGTTTCGTGATGATCGTGAATGATTTTATATTAATTCTAATTGTTTTTGTATGGATTTAATTGTTAAAGTATTGTTAGAATTCGATAAACGTCGGTCGGAACTCTTAAGAATTATTCTGCACGTTTCTAAAGTGTCTATTTAAGCACGCAGAGGCGCGAGCAGAGTTGGTTGGCAGTCAGTAGTTCTGGGAAGTGGGAATCGCAGCAACATTTGTTTACGTTTGTACTTAACATTTTTGGATGGATTCGAAGTCTTGAAAGAAAAATAAATAAGTGGAAAGTGATTCTTCCAGTAATTATTTCATACAACTCACTTATCAAAGTGCAATAGACAAACAGTAATACCCCGAACTTAAGCAGTAGCTAGGACCGAGCGATAAGCAATATTATTCTACGTAAAACATTACCTAATTACGAAATTAATAAATGGCAACAAGGCGACATTTCTCTAATCGGAAAATTTCGTATCGCTGCGAGCCGTTTTTCTATAGATACCGTGAACATAATCCAAATAGGGTTAAAGGAACCTCTAGATCTGTAGAAATTTCACCATCAGCAGGACAGCAGTTCTACATAGTAAACTAGTATTTTCCCGCTCCTTCGCCCTCACAGAGCTTTGTGTGCGCAGTAATGCGTTTTCCTTTTGCTGCCTAGGAAACAGGCATAAAAGTCTGTAAAATAGTATCTCTGTAACCTTCAGCGTAAATTAAATTCCACAATTTCGTTACGCTTACTGTAGCGCTAATTTTTTTATGTAGTTTGATTACCGTCTTGCGCGTAATCTAACGTACGATACTTCAGAAAACTGTGGAAATAAAAGAAAAACGTACCAGGTCTAAAAAAAAACAAAAGAATACTAACAGAATTCAAAGGTTGACACGTTTATCGATGATCTTTGGCGGCTATCTGGTAAAGGTGTGTTCATCTAGATGCAGTGTGATCTCTGGCGCCTATCTGTTCTCGTCACGGAAGAAAAATCATTTCATGCTTCGTTCACTAGGCACGTAGAGTCAGTTATAAGATATAACGCTAGTTTTAAGCTAGACCATACTCTTTCACACTGTGAAACCCTATCGAAAGTCCTCTGAAGAAGGCCACAAAATGATGGCCGAAACGTTGGGTTTCGATAAATTGACGCGGTTCAACACGGACAACCAAGATTACACCCATCGAAATTGATTCTGTAGTTTTTGCGTGATGCCCGCAAATATATTTACAATGATACTAGTGTAAGAACGTGACTGTTTTTTGCGCATCGTCACGGGTCTAGAATAGTTTCAGTTCTTAGGATCAAAGATTATAACAGACTGATTCGATTTGGCCAAATACAAACTTGACTTGTGTTTCACCCTTAAGATGAATGAAATCTCTTGAGCCTGAAGAACTCAGAAGTATTGACAGACGTATTACACACAGAGTTGATCGCACTATCGTATAATTGTTTCAAAGGGCGTGGTTGCTTCCTAACTTGCTGCAATACAAACTTGACTTGTATTTGATCCTAAATGTTCACTCTGCAAATCTGAGGAATTTTTGTTTAAAGGGAATGTGCAATTGCTTCGAAAGCATCACGTTATTTTCGATTGAGGCTGGGCAAACATTCATAATGTAATCTTTGGTTATAGTTTCCTTAACGGCCAGAGAACATAATACGGATTCCAGATCATTAAATACTTAAGATACTCCGAAGAAATGAATTGCCAGAATACTCGATTCGGTAACATATTTGGTCTGATGTCCACTTTAAATAACTTAATAACTCACGTACAGTGAACACGAACAAAGACCATTAGCGAAAGTGATCAGTGAAATAAGTAAAAAGCAAATAAACCGTAATACATACATAGCAAAATTAGCGAATGTTTTAATTAAATTAAAATTTAATCTAGGCCGAAATGACCATGGCATTCGTGGTTACAGCAGAAACAATGTGTAAATTAGTTTTTTTTAAAAAGTTTATGTTACTTTCATTTTACTGAAAAGTACCCATAGTTCCTTGTTTTTTCAGCCGTGAAGTTTTCCCATATTTTTAAAGAATTAAATGCTACGAAAAGTAAACTTAATGAATGTATTCTGTCAGTTTATTTCATAGCAGTTTCTTAACTAAATAGTTAATAATTAAACTGTGAACTTAACCTCCAATTTCAAAAATATCTCTGGTCGCCATAAATTTCCGAGTGAAGGCCGGCTCATAAGGGGACATCCATTAATTACGTGAGGTGAAATAGGCGGGGGGGGGGGGTCCGGCGAAATCTCACCAGATCTCACCAGGGGGGAGGGGGGTCTACAGAACTCTCACGTGAGATTTTGCGAAAAATTTGGGGACGGTAGAGCCAAAAAAAAGATCTACTATTTGCGCCAAAGTCGATTTTAGGAGGGTATTTCGTCAAAAAAGTTAGGGTGTGACCTAAAAAAAGGTCTACAAGAGTTTCCAGGGCGATTTGTAGGGGGTTCTCACGGACCAGATCTCACTAAATCTCACCAGGGGGGAGGGGGACTTCCAGAAATCCGGAAAAACACCTCACGTAATTTGTGGATGCCCCCTAACGCCACCGAGGTGATAGATAGATGTGACAAGTATGGCTGTCTTTGAGGCATTCACGTGGCCATCAATCGACCAAAATCTAGAGGATGTGTTATTACTGCTAGAGTTTTATTGCTCAATAAATGCCTGGCATCAGCCCGGAATGATACTTTTAATGGCTTCAGCGAGCTGGAAGTAACCGCAAAATATCAGAACCATGGATTAACAGCTACAATAAAAATATCTGATCGATATCTTACTACGACGACATTCATGGAAACCCGACATTCATTAATATAGTTTTTATTTTTACGATGATTTTTTAGAGATGGAGAAACATTAAGCTACAGTATAAAAGCTGTAATCTTAATGACGGCAGTAATGTTACAGAAATTAACTTGCGATCTGTCTACGCCACTCTTTAATTCTGCCAGGAAAACATATTTAGGAAATAATGCACTTTCAATAATAATCAAAGAATATGAGGTTTAAGCTCTGGGAAATCTTTCACAAAAAATTTCTGTGAAGTGTGACACGTGGATGATTTGGAATGAATACTGGAAGCGTTTGAAATGTATTACTACCGACGAATTTTTAAAATTTGTTGGACAGATTTACGGACACATTAACAAGGACGGGTGAGGAACGATCTGTGAGCAAGTTGACTGTAGAAGCCAAGTAAGACACGCCTACTATCTTGAAAATTAATAGTGGGAGACATTGAGAAGTAGCACAGTAAGGTGGCATGCATTAATTATGTGAGGTGTTTTTTCGAAAATCCGGCTCCCCCCCCCCTTTCTGACTTCTTGAGATCTGGCGGTACCGTCTCCCCCCTATGGTGAGATGAGATCTTTAGGAATCCGGAAGACCCACCCTTCGCCTTGCTGACGACCCGGTGATTCTGGAGACCTTTTTTTTAACGCTCCTGTTTTTTAAGGGCGGCGAGACCCGAGGTCCTACTTGTCGCAAGTAGTATTTAGACTTTTTTTTAGTTCTCCTGAGCTTAAACGTGAGATTTATGTCAACCCCCCCCCCCCTTTGTGAGATTTGGCCAGACCCCACCTCCCCCTATTTCACGTCACGTAATTATGTCGCCCCCTAATGAACAGCCAGATTGGTATACGTAAAACAAATCATTGATGAAGGTGGCTGTAATAAACACATAGTTATAGAACTGATGACAGAAGACACCTGAACGTGCAATCCAAACATTGGAAATTTTTCAGCCTATTTCATAACCACATAGTCACCTAACTACATTGACAACAGAAGACGATAGCTTAACATGTAATACGAACAATGGCTGCGATTGTATCCGTCTTAATCTAACCCAGTAGTCCTACCGGGTATGGTTTAAGGTGCAGGCAAAGGTGTGTACTCGTAATGAACTGATTTTTGGCTGCGATTGTATCCGTCTTAATCTAACCCAGTAGTCCTACCGGGTATGGTTTAAGGTGCAGGAAAAGGTGTGTACTCGTAATGAACTGATTTTTGGCTGCGATTGTACCCGTCTTAATCTAACCCAGTAGTCCTACCGGGTATGGTTTAAGGTGCAGGCAAAGGTGTGTGGTCGTAATGAACTGATTTTTGGCTGCGATTGTACCCGTCTTAATCTAACCCAGTAGTCCTACCGGGTATGGTTTAAGGTGCAGTCCGAATCACAGAAGCGTTGTGTCCTACTTGCCAGAGGTAAAGGTCGGGTTAAAGGACTATGAAAAACTTTGTACGGACAACGATTCGAACCGAAGACCTTTCGACTAGCAAGACGTCTTAACTATACCGCTCACCGTTCTAGTGTACTTAATATATTCAGACAACCTTCTGCAGACGTGACACTGAACCAATCACACCTGCCACTAAAAAAGACTGAAGAACAAAATCGGTAATATCAGTAACTTTTTCGTGAGAATCTGAGCTTCAGTAGGGGAGTTAATGTGTTTTAGAGTCGTACAAATGACGTGTCACAATATTATAGATCCGTGTCGTTTTAATCAAAAGTGTCTTGGCGACTGCCTGGTAAAGGTGTAATCCTGTTGGTGCAGGCATTGTGTTTATACTCACTGGGGGCCGGAGCCTTGACCTCCTGCAACTCGACGTCGTCGAGGGCGCCGTTGACGACGCCCCCCTCCTCCCTGGACGCGTCGTCCAGCAGCGCCGGCATGTCTGCGTGTGAGAGTTGGCCACGGCTGCGCGTATCGCGTTACCATCGGAGGGCGGACACCGGCGATAAGCGCGCCCGCACAGTGGCCGACGGCAGCGCCGCGCACCGGCCGCCGGCACAACTAACCACTCGCGTCGCCAATGCTAGTCTCTCTCACAATAAAACAGCTGTTTCGGAACCTTTGAACACGTCGACACCATAGTCACTAACACCCTCCGCTAGAGTACGCATTAATATACTAGTTTCTGTGTAATTTCCTGATTATTTGGTGCTGTACCGGATTAACCACGTAGCAGGAGGTAGCAAAATACTACGGGCCTCGCGCCTTCTAGTAGGCCTCACGCCTTCTAGTAGGCCTCGCGCCTTCTAGTAGGCCTCGCGCCTCCTAGGGCGGCCCCACATCTAGGTTTTTTTTCTTTTTTTAGCTCTACAATTTTCCCCCGGTCGGCAAAAATCAAGGGCCTCTTCTTCATTTTTGCTACGGGCCCCGCGCTGTATTAATACGGCCCTGATTTGGTGCTCACTGACGAAACAACATCTTATGCACAGATTCCTGTGATATCTACATTATAGGCAGGGGCGTAGCTACTATGGGGCTAGGCGGTGCAGTGCACCGGGGCCCCTACGCTCAGGGGTCCCCCAAGCATACCTCAGGGAGGGGGCCTCCAAGCGAACCTCTGGGGACCCCCAAGCGCAGTTCAGATGGCCCACGGGCCTTCACGGAAAATGGCGACATTTTTTTTAGCTCTACCGTCGTCTAAGGGGGCCCCTGAGACACAGGGAGCCCCCTCACTAAGAGGCCCTGATTGCTCAGGTGGCCCCCAAGCACAACTCAGGGGCCCCCAGCCTCAGCTCAGGGGGCCCCTACCAGCAATAAGCAAAAATAAGGGCGCCCATCTGGCATGAGGGGTAAAATAATTATTTTTTTGCACCGGGGCCTTTGTTGACGCCACTGATTATAGGGTTTTTCTTAATGGAGTTTTAAGGCTTAATCGATGTCATTAAAGGCAAGAAAGGATTACGCACAAATAGCGGCGGTGGCGCTTACGAAGGAAACATTTCGTGAAGCCACGATCAGACCAGGAACCGAACACATTACCTTTCAACCATCACGGCCATGTTTTGAGCTTGTAAGCAGCCAACCGGCCACCTCTCATCGAGACCTAGGACTAAGATTAGTCTTTTAGTTATTGCAGGTACGCTATACTGCGCCGAGCGTGGTCGGTGACGGTTAACGTTCTGGCATCGCATTCGGGAGGACGCGGGTTCGAATCCCCGTCCGGGCATTCAGATTTGAGTTTTCCATGGTGTCCCCAAATCATTCCAGGCGGATGCGGGGATGCTTCCTTCAACAAGGCCATGGCCGAATTCCTTCCCGTTCCTTGTCCCCAGTCCCATCCCGCCTCTAATCACCTTAGCCGTCGATGACGCGTAAAAAAAAAGAAGAAGAAGAAGAAGAAAAAAAAGCTATATTCCAGCTTTATTGTGATTCTTCCATTCACTGAATTTACACTGAAGTGCGAAAAGTCGTTGGATAACTCCTATAAATATCGTGTGGAACAGTCTGTAGCAATTTCACGGGTGCTGACAAGTCCCCTGAAGATATAATCACCCATGCCTTGTCTGCTGCTGTCCATAATTGACAAAGTGTTGCCGATATAGGACGTTGCATGAACTGCATTTCGATCATGTTGCTGATATGTTCGATTGGCTTCCTGTCTGCCAAATATAATTTGATGGAGCAGCACTAAATGTTCCGCAAATCGTGAATGTTTTTGAGACGGTGACGTTGAGCACTCTCGTCCTGGAAAATTTCATTGTGGTTTAGGAACACGAATGGCTGCATAAGGCATTCAAGTAACTGAACATAACCATTTGGAGTCAGAGGTACCAGACCATGAAATATAAAGACAGGCCCTAACAGTTTGCACAGTGGCTTCCTGACAACCTGGGTCAATGGCCTCGTGGTATCTGCGCCACACTGGAACACTATCAGCTCATACCAACTGCAATCGTGACTCATCTGACCTCGCAACCTTATTACCAGTCGTCTTGGATCCAATAAACATATTCACTACCCAGAAGCACTGCAGCCCATGACGTTTTGTTAGCAGAGGCATTCCCGTCGGTCTTCTGCTGCCATATCCCATCAACGCAAAAGTTATATGCGAAATTGGGCGGGAGGGGGCCGGTGAAATCTCACCAAGGGGGAGGGGGGTAGACACAAATCTTTTTACTTTCTGAAACGACTAAAGAGCTTTTTTTTAAAAAAAAAAAAACTTTCAAATTGCTTTTAACGTCGATCCTACGTTAGGGGAAAAAAGCATCTAAAATTACGAGGTCGCTAACGGAGGAAGGGGAGGTTACCTCGAAATCTCATGACACGTCTCCAACGGGGGGAAGGGGGAGGGGGCGTTCCCACCAAATTTCACCAAAGGGGGGGGGATCCGGATTCCCGAAAAAAAACACCTCACCTAATTAATGGTTGCCCCCTATTCGCACGGGCAAATCTGTTGTACTGTTGCTGTTGTTTGACGCAGTGTTGGCTGTCTGTCAAAACTCACATTTGGACGTATACGTCGCTGATCTCGGTGATTAAGTAGACGCGGCAGCCACTGCGGTCTATAAAGCAGGAAACTATGTATTTTAGGATTTTTATTGGCATTGTGGATCGAGAAATGAATTCATCCACATTTTCCGAAACTGATGGCCCCGCGCGTCTATTCCGCGTTCTATGTTAATTATTATTAAGCCCCGGATTTTTAGGATCTAAAAAGCTAAAATTAGGTTTATTCAACTCACTTTTTAGGCTTTTATAGGTCTTCAAAATTCTAATTTAGGAATTTACACATTTTGAAGGGAAATAAAATTTAAAATACGTAACATATATACTCCTATTCTGTTAAAAACATTGTGACTTTATAATACAATGTCAAGTACTCCTTTAAAACTTCCAAATTAATATTTCTCACTCACATTAAAACACCGATATAAGCCAGTATTGTGTTCAATACATTGTGTCTTTATTGTGGCCTCTAAATCACTCATTTACAACATCTAACATGACACGTCATAGATACAGCTGGGATTGGTGAGACTGGCCGGATCACCCAGGTGACATTAACTTGAATCGGTGTAGAAGAACGAAATCAAATTTCGATGTAGAGAAGAAGCAAAGGAAATTTTTAAGAAGGAAGGGGAGAAAAGAAGCGGCCTTGGCGTGTCAGTGAGATACTGTTTCGGCATTTGCTTGTAGGTGAAAAGGAAAACTATTTAAGAACAGCCGACGGTGGGGTTCAAACCCATGGCTTCTCCCGAGTCCAGATTAATAGCCCACGGCCCGTACCACTGAGCTAATCCGGTCGGTCATCTGTTTTATTTAAGTAAGAAAATTACAGTTGGACTGGATCAGTGCATCGAATTAGGTCCTTTTAACTTCTGAAAACCGAATTAGGTCATAACATAGAAATTAGGTTCTTTTAGGTCCTATTAAATTTACGAATATTATTATTTTATACAATAGACGAAAAAAACATTAAAATTTCGAGAATATTGGGGTAGAAACAAAATAGGTTTGAACCTAAAAATCTGGGCCTTGAAATTTATTATCTTGCGGCTATAATAACGTTAGGTAATGTTCCAAACGACTCACGAGAATACAAATGAGCGTGTCAGCTCCGCACGACACATTCATACGTTTCTTCCGCGGTGCTATTGCAATCTGAATATTTGTATCTTCATAAGGTATGACGTTTTACACTTCAATGTATGTAGCATGTTGTTTCCACTTACTATACGCAACATAGGACAGTCACAACATATCATTAAAATCAGCGATGACCGAGGCCGACCCCAGCACGAGGAGGCTAGCGTACTAGCCGCTACACTTCACCGAGCGTGGTGGTGTAACGGCTAACGTTCTGGCCTCGCATTCGGGAGAACGGTGGTTCGAATCCCCGTCCGGGCATCCAGATTTGGGTTTTCCATGGTTTCCCCAAATCACTCCAGGTGAATGCCGGGATGCTTCCTTCAAAAGGCCATGGCCGAATTCCTTCCCATTCCTTGCCCCCCATCCTTTCCCGTCTCTAAAGACCTCGTAGTTATAGGAGACGTAAAGCAGTTAAAAAAAAAAAAAGCTACACTTCAGCCCTTCTCACATTATCCTAAAGCAGACGTGGGTGAATATGAAGTAAACAACCATTAGCAGTAAATCTTGCTGTATTTCAATAGCTGACGGCTGAGGCACATAGTTTTCCTGGTATTAACTGCAGTAGGAAAATACACAGTGACGCATCGTGGCGTAACAGTTCCTAGTAACAGGTCCTTACATTCCACCTACGACAGATTACGAGCAACCAACAGCTTTAGATTTCTCTGAAAGCCTTTCTTCCCTATCGAGTAATATTCCGCTAAAACAACTTATAGGAATCGGTAGCAAAAATGAAATCCTTTTAATTTCGTCATGTCCTTCTGAAGGTATGCCACAGTTCACAACGTTTACGATGAAATTACGCAGAACGCTTCCTTCTATTGACACCGAAACAATGTAAGACAGATGGTTTTTTTACGATATCTAATGTGGCATAAGTGTTCAGGGAGAAAAAATCAGTATGCTAAGATTTGTTGATGACATTGTCTTGTTAGCAGAACAAGCTGAGGATATTGAGAAGTTACTGAGTATCATGAACAAAATACTGAAGGATGATTTTGGACTGAATATAAATCAAAGCAAGACAAAAGTGGTGAAATGTAGCAGAAATGATACCAATCACAGTAGATTAAATACAAAAATAGGATCAGATGCAATAGGAGAAGTAAGTGAATTCTGCTAATTGGGAAGCAAAATTACAACCGATGGTCGAAGCAAGAATGATGTTAAAAGCAGAATAGCACTAGTAAAAAGAGCCTTCATGAAAAAGAGAAATCTTTTAGTTTCAAATATTGATCTAGTAATTAGAAAGAACTTTTTAAAACTCTACGTGTGGAGCACAGCACTTAGCGAAACATGGACTTTAGGAATACCAGAAAGAAAGAAAATTGAAGCATTTGAAATGTGGTGCTACAGAAGAATGCTGAAAGTTAAGTGGACAGACAAAGTAAGAAATGAACGAGTTTTGTAAATGATGGGTGAAAAAAGAAGTTTGTGGAAGAAGCTTATAGGAAGAAGAGACAGGTTGGTAGGTCATATTTTGATACATGCTGGATTGGTTAATTTGTTAGTGGAGGGAACAGTGGAGGGTAAAAACTGTAGAGGAAGGCAGAGATTAGAATATATGAAGCAGATAATTGAGGACGTGGGTTGTAAGTCATATGTTGTGATGAAGAGGTTAGCATAAAATAGGAAGGGATGGACGATTGCATCAAATCAGTGGAAAGACTGATGACAGAAAAAAAAGTGGTATCTTCGAACAACCAAGCGAGGTGGGAGTGTGGTAACGCTCTGGCCTCGCATTATGTAGGACTGGGATTCGAATCCCCGTTCGACCAGCCAAATTTTGATGTTATATGGTTTCCCAAAATCACTCCTGCCGAATGCGGGTATGGTTCCTTCAAAAGGCAGTGGCCTTATTCCTTTCCCGACTGTACTGACCTCGGCGTAGACGACATGTGAAGCCGTATGTATGTATGTTAGCCCTAGAGGATACCTACAGTTTAACGTAAAATGAAACCACGGAAGCATTCTGGAAGAAATAATAGTCTGGTTGTCATATTACTAATTAAAGGCCCACCTAATTTTATTATTATTTTTATTTGGTTAATTATTGTATCATGTTGCTTTGGGACATATAAGGGTAATATCGGTTGCTACAGATCGGTATCGCTGGATTGATTGTAAAAATAGAATCTTTGCTAATGTATTCTAGTAAGTTGCGTGATGTTCGCTGGTACAGTGGGAACTCATCCTGACAGAATTGTACGGCTATAAAGTTTTTTATGTTCACAATATATGGAATTATAACTACATTGCGACAAGTTAAACTAATTCACATTACCGTGTCGACGAAACAAAAACTGTGGTTCGTGTAGAAACGAGTGTATTATCAAATTTTGAGGATTATTTTTGCCACTATATATAAAGTGATTAACGAAAACTGTTTCTTTTACGTGTTGACTAGTTGGTATAAACATGTCTCATTTTTGGCCAAAAGACTTGCAATCTTCGAAAAATCATAATTGCTGGTGTTGTAATTGAACTTATTGGATAATATCAGTCGGTGGTTGAACAGTTCTTTATTGGTTCATTAAAGTGTGTTGCTAAAAAATAAAAAAAATAATTTTTTATTCCAATAACCATCTGACTGAGGCGACCGTGTTTTATAAGAATCAGGAGAAATAGAAGTTCCGATTGCCAGGTAGTAATATTAGACGCCATTCAGTGTGCTGTCGTAATGTTTCAAAAATGGCAGCGTGTTTATTACTACTATTTTAGTTGAGGAATATTGTAGACATCAAATTTTTCTACAAGGTCTGTCTCATTACTTTTTCCAAGTCCTTTGTTAAACTAAGGTGTTAATTCGATTTTCCCTTAATTCGTCTGTATTTTAGACATTATTGCTATGAATCGGCAAGTTCAAATAGCGGGATGCGATTCGAGATCTTATACTTCGCAGAACTTGAGTAGTAACTCAGCATCCACTGACTCATCAGCTACCGACGAGGTGACACTTGTTGCAAAATACAGCGTGACGCTGTTGAACGACTCACACTAAGTACACAGGATCAGCTAGCTCACCGCCAAACAACGTGCTCAACGTGGTAACATTGTTTCCGCCGTAACTCTCGCGTTCAAAATGATGATCGTTCGAGTAAACAAAACGCGCACAGCAAGGCACTGGCGCAGGTAGAGATCCATATTTGCTTCGCCAAATGAATGGACATACTGCTGTCAGAAGCAAGTTCACCTCTTGAATAAGCAAACACACGAGATAGAATAGGTTGGTGTTCCAAGCAGAATGCCTCTTCATCTATGGATCCGAAGGTGATTATGGAGTCCAATGCGAGAAGCACACACTTTACCGCAATGATGACAGGCATTTTTCGTGAAATGTTCATCTTCTTTCCTCCGCTGCCTCTTCTCATTCGCTGGGCGTCAGCGATTTTCTTCAAATAACATGGTTCCATGATGAACAAGTGGGCGGTCAAGGCAGGGACTTCCCAGGCCGGGCGCACATTGACGCGCAGTTGACGCAGGCGGCGCAGCACAGTTTCTGTGTCTCTATGTTTTGGAGCGGAACATCGCGTATTGAGACGCAGAGCAGGGCAGCGCAGTACTGCGCCGCACGTGGCCTGCGCGACGTTGTGATCACGACACAAAAACTGTGTCACGTAGCACACTCGTGCCGGTTTCTGCCGTATCACTTCTTGCGTTAGTTATAATCTTGCTTTACTCATAATCATTTTCAACTATGGAATAAGAAAAAATGATTAAACTGGTGCGTAACCAACCTACGATTCATAATACCAGCCGTAATAAATACATAAAAATTAAATTTGGACAATGAGCCCAACAAGTGGCGAGTAAATTCAGCATTTATTTATCATACAATTGTCCACTTACAAATTTTAATTTTATTTTCTCTTTTTGTATTAATTTTTAATAAAACTTTTTTAAAAAAAGATTGATATATAGGCTATTATTACATTATTTGTTTTCTTATTATTTGTACTACATCTTTCAATAGTGTCCCAGAGAATTTTTTTTTTATTTTTTTTTTATTTGGGGGGAGGATACTTGTGAATGCAATTTCCCGAATAATTTGTTGAACACTGCTTTTTTAGTTTCAAGTGTTTCTTATGTTCTGTTATGTAGTTTTCTTAAAAATATAGCATGAAATAAAAGAGAAATACATTCTTTCAAATGTCATGTACCGTCAAACGCTAAATAATTAAATAAATAACCACGAAAATACTGCGAGATTTTCTTCAGTTCTATGTTCTAATAGGAATTCGAGTGTTGTCGAGAAAATAACAGGTTAGATCAGGGGTCCCCAAAGTGATCGATACCGACCCCTTGGGGTCGATAAGAGATCTCCAGGGGTCGATTAATACAGAGGGATCGAAAGGGGGTCGATTAATACTAAAGAGAATCAATTAAACTGTACGGGAAAGAAAATAGGAATGCTCTACTAAAAATCAGGTCAATAAATTAAAGTAAAGCTCATCCTCCCAATTCTCGTCTGTTTGCGAAGTCATGTGAAGTAAATGATGAAATATGTGACAAGTTAAAACAGTACAACAACCATCTGTTCTTTTTTGGCAGGTCTTTATTTGAAATTTATTCCATCTATCCATAGTTTTGTTCCTATTTTTTGAGATTGTAATAATAGTGGAAAGTATCTCGTTTTTCTGTTAATGTTATCGGGTGGATTTTATAAATTATTTCGCTGAGTTGTTATGCAGACCTCCGATTTGCTTTGCATCAGAAATGCCAAAAATGATTTAATGCTTTTATTAAATACTTGTGGTGGTCGATAAGAAGGCAAATATCATATCGAGGGGTCGACGGGGTAAAAAGTTTGGGGTCCACCGGGTTAGATTATGTCGTGAATCTCCGCTCGAGTGATCCGGAAATAATCTTTTGAGATTTCTCTTGTCATTGCAAAAGCCAGATGAGAGTTTCTTCTTTTCGTATACTCCCTTTTTCATAGTTTTATCTAACTCAGCTTCTGTTAAAGTATTAACAATTTTCCAAGCTCCGCATCCCAGTCTGATTCAGAAATCAAAAATCGAGTTTTTGCATCGACATGTTTTTGGTTACGCTTTATTGTCGGTTTCTCGCACAACACAACAATGCTTTGTTAACTGCCGCACGAAACTGCGCTCTAATCTGCGCGGGTAACTGCCCGACACAGTTTCATTGTCTGTGCTGCCCTGCCCTGCTCTGCGTTGCCCCTACTGCGCCACGCAGCTCAATGTGCGCCTCGGGTCAATGTGACACATCGTCATGCTAGCCTTGAGTACAGGGTGGTACTCATTTAAAAGATGCCATATCGAATGGTTAACTGTTATTATTATTATTTTTACTATGTAATAACGTCTATTTATTCCTTCAGTTAATAATGGATTCGAACACACGGTAAACATTGATCTAATTCTAATCCATTGAAGGTTAACACTCCAGTAAGTAATATTTAATTTGCCTTAAAGGTTACGAACGTATTACATTGCTAACGTTTATGCTTTGTTACTAGAAGAAAAACAAAAGGCAAACACGTTAAATACAGGAGCAAGTTCTGCCACAGGAGATTATGTTAAGTGACCGCAAAAAATCCAAGCGAGATGGGTGGAATCGATGGGCTACGGCAGAGGTGGTCAACCTTTTTTACCTACCGCCAAGTTACTAGTAAAAATTTTTAACCGTCCACTAATTCCACAGTAAAGCAGAGAAGTAATTTACCATTATAAAATCTACAAAGCACAGTTTCGGCAAATTACAGCATATAATAATAATCTCTTGCCAAATACTTTATGTCGAACTTTTACTAAGTTTGTCAAAATAAAACAACTTATAGTCAAATACAACTTCATATTTATACTTTGCATGCATAAAAACATGAAGTTTGATGAAATTATTTTACTTATTATTTATTTTATTAATGAGATCCCTGAGGCTGATGTGAAACGAAATACTGGACATCTGGCTCAAATTTTGTAGGGAACAAACGAAGGTCTGCTCTTTATGAAATAATGAAGCGATTTCTTACTTTGGCCATAATATGATTAGCAGCACTAAAGCCTGATTACACAAGATATGAGATAGGGATAGGTAACAATAAAGTGAAAATCTTCTCCACATATTTGGATATAAACACAAGCATTTTTTTAAAACTCTGACACAAGATTTCATATCCACCACTATCGAATTTATGTTTACTTTTTTCATATCTAATTTCAAACAGTTTTTCTGGGCAAATTGTATCAGCTTCTTCAATGTTTGGGGTAAAACAAATTATTTATTTTTTTATCTAGTCATGCACCTTCAGTTTCAAAATACCTTAAAATCGTTTTTCCATGTCCAATTTAAGTTCATATAGATAGCTATTGAATCTGTCGGTATCCTCTAGAATTGAATTATCTTTTATAGATGATTATTCAGAAAACTGTTGAAATTCTCTTTTCAATAGCTTATATCAAATTTATAAATACGTAAAAGCCAAGATATCCCTTCCTCTTTTTCTAATTTGACAAGTATTTATTATTCCCTCAGTTTCAGTAAAAATTATGACGTGCATAATGGCCAAGTCACCAGAATTTTTTATCCTAAATATGCGATCTATTATACCGAGAGAAACCATTCTGTTTCACAAAAGTGACCTGAATATACACTGTAAAGTGTAGACTTGACTCAGAAGAAGATCTCATAACTTTTTGTCACTACATGAACACGAGACTTGACCTATTTTTAGAAGAATTGTTTTTGTGGGATTCTCATTTCAATAGGTTATAAAGACACAATACCTCGGAAAAACTATAAGAGTTTTATTAGCTCCTTGAAACTGCAAATTGACATCGTTAAATCTCTTGCGATTTAAAAAAAAAAGTAAAAAAACAAAACGAAAGTGTTTCAGTATAGGACAAAATCACTACCGCCCACCACAAAAACTGAAATTCCCATTTGCGGGCGGCAGGGATCAGGTTGACCATAAGTGGACTAAGGTAACTGGACTGCAAAGTGGTGGTATATCCTTTTTTTTTTTGGTTATGGTTTTATGTTTCGTTGACGTCGGGAAAGAACTAGGGGCAAGAAACAAAAGGGGTTTCAGCAATGGAACCATCCCAGCATTCGTTTGGAGTGATTTTGCAAAACCTTGGAAAACCAGAATCTGGATGGCCGTACCAGGATTCGAATGTGCGTCCTCTGGAATGCGAGGCCGACCGTCACCGCTTATCCACCACGCTCGGTGCCTTACTCACAGCGAAGCAATCTGTGCCAATGTGACCTCCAGCAGAGCTGTTAATTCTGTCCAAACACATGTGGCCAAAATGTGTTAACCGGTTCATCGTCCTCAAACTC
The DNA here is from genome assembly GCA_031002005.1 of Vandiemenella viatica. Lineage (NCBI taxonomy): Eukaryota > Metazoa > Arthropoda > Insecta > Orthoptera > Morabidae > Vandiemenella > Vandiemenella viatica. The sequence continues at coordinate 101,888,123 of CM061918.1, read as the reverse complement.
AACTCACATTCATGTAGGCTCGGTCGACGTTGATTCTGTTTCGTCTTAGACATCCTTTCAGTATCTACTGATTAATTTACTGATGTTACGACAGACTTTATACAGTCAAAGATCTGAGCAGTTGTGTAAGTAAAATGAGACGTAATGTAGACCTACGAGATCATTCTGAAAACTCAATTCCCAAGTGATCAGGCTCTTGATAAAGTGATGATAACCATCCACTCACTGGTGCATCATAATTGATCCTAAGTTTCTGGCATAACCGGTAGTATGTAGTAAGACCTGGTAGTATGCAGTAAGATCTGGTAATATGTAGTAACACCTGGTAGAATGTTGTAACACCTGGTAGTATGTTGTAACACCTGGTAGTATATAGCAACATCTGGTGGTATGTTGTAACGCCTGGTAGTATGTAGTAGCACCTGGTAGTATGTTATAACACCTGGTAGTATGTAGTAACACCTGGTAGTATGTAGTAACACCTGGTAGTATGTAGTAACACCTGGTAGTATGTGGTAACACCTGGTAGTATGTTGTAACACCTGGTAGTATGCGGTAACACCTGGTAGAATGGGGTAACATCTGGTAGTATGTAGTAACACCTGGTAGTATGCAGAAACACCTGGGAGTATGTAGTAACACTTGGTAGCATGTAGTAACACCTGGTAGTAGGTATAAAAAACTTGGCGCCAGCAAGGACATGAGGACGTAAACTCATCAAAGGCAGGAAGAAAGAGTTCATTACACGTAATTTGAAGGTAAACAACTGAACATGAACAACAGATTCAAGTATTTACTGACTGAAGTGGCAGTGAACAGATCCATCAATGAGAAACTTACGGAAAGGATCTCGAGGAAACGTTTAGAGATCTTAAACGAAACAGCAAAAATCCACTGACGAATATATGAACCATCTACCGAACTTAAAACGTATTATGTGAAGTAGAAAAAAGGGAGGAGCATTTAGGTAGCTAAGAAAAGGGTTGTCAGAAGGGTAATTGACTAAAGAAGCAAAAACGGAATAGAATGAGAAGGGGATGGACATTGAAAAATTTGCAAGATTCAGCGATAAAATAACCATGCACCAACTTAGACGCTACCGGCATGTATGCTGCAAGAATATCCAGAATAATGTACGAAATGCAACTGGACAGACATAGATCCAGGAAATGATAAAAGATGAGATACAGGGACATAGTGAGGAGACAAAACTGGACACCAATGAGGAGGAAGGGAAGTGCTCACTGTGGTATATATGGAATAATCTTCGGAGTATTGCTTACGTGCGCCTTGGTCTAGGACATCCGCGTTGCATTAAACCGTAATGAAGCAATGTCGCACTTGATCCGGGATTTCCCGGTCAATTATGACTGTTTAAATCACGCTCTTAGTCGTCACAACTTTGTTCCACGAAGTCATGACACCGATGAAAGGATTTCGACAGTACATCATTAGCAAATCGACTGACATCTTCTGAAGTATTCCGTCACCCTAAACAGGTGTTACACACAGTAGGCGGAATTCTCACCTGGCTACTGTGCTATGGATAGTGTTATTGTTTGCGTATAGTGCAGGTTTAGTGGGAAGTAATGAGAAGAAGAGCGTGCTGCCTCTGGGTGATGGGGTTGCTTATATATCGCGCAACCCCGTCGCCCAGAGGCAGCAGTCACGTGACAATGGTGGCAGGGTTTAAGATCGCCGAAAAGTCATGCTATATAAACGTTCTAACTCAGCTAGTTTCCCGAGAACATTTCATCAATATATAAAACCACCATAGCCTCCACTATATATAAGGCAGCCATCAATAGTGTCGAATGCCCTCAAGCTATATTCTAGACCGGTAGTTCCAAACGGGAGCGGTACCTCCCACTAACGCGTGTTGACGAGATGATAGGGGGCGCTTATGGTCTAAGGAAAATTTAGAGGGCGTTGAGGAACAACCTCCATCCCCTACGTTCCATCAATCTATATCAATCTATATATTACTAGCTGACCCGGCGAACTCTGTTCCGCCTTAGAGGCAATAAATAAGCAGATTTTTTTTTTTTTTTTTTTTAAAGGAAATACAAATAAAAAAAATAAGTATTTTAATGATGCTTTATTGTTCATGTATTTTGGTGCATAGATTGCACTCTTCAGTTAAGTATCTTGTGATACACGACATTTTTTGTTTTATTATTAGGTGCAAGAACAAACAACGCAGATGGTCTTCCGGCCCGTGAACATGCCACATATAATTGACCATGGGAAAAACATGGATATTCCAGATTCAAACCACAAACTTTCAAGGATTGGCCTTGTGATTTGTTAATGTTCATGGTGAATGCAAGACGGATCGGAAATTGAAGTCTTTTAAACTCAAACGGCATATCGGTTGGGATCATTGGGATCCTCGGAATGAGAATTTCCTTTGAGTAATGTCGCGTAAATCACATTGATCATCAATTTACTTACCACCAAACGCGTACCGTTGCACAGTTTTAGTTGGTTTATGTTTAGAAGCATGATTACAACGGAGCCAACCTTTAGGCGTAAATTGTGCGGTGGTAAGTCAGGCACATCCAAGGAGATTAAAACTTCAATTGGATAGTTGGTGGCTTCATCTTCATTTGTTACACAGTCAATAGATTTGAATGAACGCGTTGTTCCATTCTGAATAATGTAGTTTAGGTCATCTACAGCTGTCATTTGCGTTATGTTATTCCAAGTCAGATGCGTTTTTGTTATACCACGTTTTATAGTGACTTGTATTCTCTTTGACGTTTTATGTCACGTCACACGGGAACGCGGTCGAACGGGATAAAAAGTATCCTATGTCCGTCTCCTGGTTCTAAGCTACCTCCGTACCAATTTTCAGCCAAATCGGTACAACCGTTCTTGAGTTATAAATAGTGTAACTAACACGACTTTCTTTTATATATATAGATATCCGGCTATAACGGCTGCATCAAACAAGTTCTTAATAGAATGATCAAAAGAGGATTTAGCGCAGCTAACAATTTATTAAATAAAACAAGAAACAGATTGTCAATAGTGGAACGGTGAGATTTTAGATTGTAGAAGACAACTAAGACACCAAATATCTAAAAGTTAGCGATACTACACCCAACTAAATCCTCCAATTATTGTTTTTTTTGATAATATGTATTTTAATGAAACTGTGAACAATACGCGAGTATTATTAATATCTTTACTTAGGTGATTTTAGTAATTTGTTTGTTTTTCACTTAACATAGGCGCTATCGAATCACTGTTTCAAAAAGTGTGTTATGAGCCAAAAAAGTTGGAACCCTATGGTTTACATTATTTAGTACGAAGCGGAGAATTACTACAAACCAATCTTCGGATTGATAATTAAAAGAAGAAGATTTACTACGACAAGGGGAGTCGGCATGTTTTTTTTCTGAAAATGGGGCAGTGAATTTTTTTTTTCCAAAAGGGGACTGTGATCATTTCTTTTTCAAAAATGGGGCGGTAGGCCAAAACAGATTGAGAACCTATGTTCCATAAATAGTACGAAGAGGCTTGCGATGTAGCCCACACCTCTGGTATACGATCATTCGACATTCTAACCCACTGGAGAGCGATAGATTTCCCCAGCAGCGATGCTAGCTAGATACTTGATTGGAACGCCAAGCAAAGTTACTGCATCTTGACGATGTCGGATGTCGCAGATAAGGTATGTGAAAGCCTCTCAAGGAGAAGCTATTGAAACTGACTTTACTGCATCTGATAAGATACGAAGTACAGTAGACTATGTTGAGGGAAGAATGGATCTCAACTACAGTACAGCGTCAATAATTCCAACTAATTGGGACCGAGGGTGGTTCGGATTATCGATTTGTATGGTTTCGGTTTATATAGTTTTTATTTTGACTTTAAAATTACATTAAGTACTTTATAATTTTACATACCCCAAGCAAAATAAGTCTCTTATTTTATTTTGCTTCATTTTGGAGGCACTTATGCTTCCCTTTAGAAGATGAACTCACCAACACAGCAAATCTACAGGGTGATTCAAAATAACGTGGACAATATGACATGGTAGATCAGTCATACAATAAGAATCAAAAATCGCATAGAAACAGAGGGTCGCAACTGCGATCCGGAGCCGCTACAGGGCGTCTAAAATAATACTGGCACAAAGAGAAGAAACAAAACCATTACAGATCATTTTACTGATATTTACTGACTCACATGCGACTAATGCAAGCCAAATGTTGAGCCTACAGCAGATGCTCAAAGTTTTTGCCAGATGCATCGAGACAAGCCGCGCATCTCCGTTGCATCGAACGGCGCACCTTCTCAAAGATACCAGGGGTATCTCGAACACATGCGGCTCTTCCTACCAAGTCTTCCGGCGTTTCAACAGGTGTTTCATACACAAGTCCTTTTAAGAATCCCCACAAGAAAAAAATCCAAGGGACCGTGTTTGTATCGCAACGCCCCCTCGTGGTTCTAGCGTCCTTACAGGCGTTTGCGACCCTCTGTTCCTATGCGATTTTTGATCCTTATTGCATGACAGATCTACCATGTCATTTTGTCCATGTTATTTTCAATCACCCTGTATAATAAAGGCTCAGGACGAGCACAGTAGGCTTCAGACTTAAACCTACCGGCACGCTGGAAGAATTGTTTTTTTCCCGTCATGGTTTCAACAAACATTCAACATCAAAGCCAGTGAGCGGTTGGTCTCGTGAATATTGCGGCGATAATACAATAACAAACGCAAGGTGTAAAACTCATTATACCAAGTTCCTTGTTAGTGGAATTTACGAACAAAACAAATATCATGTAAATAGAAACAAAAATAGAAAAAAATATTTAAAAAATTGTCCGGATAATCGAAGCTTTACTGTATAACCCTTTCATTAATGTACCTCTTTTTGTTTCTGGTTTTACGCCTCATCCAGGTCATTAGAGGCGTGAAAGGACAAGGGGCAAGGAACGAGAAGGAAGGCCTTTTGTAGGAAGCATCCCGGCATTCGCCTGGAGTGATTTGTGGGAACAATGGAAAACACAAATCTGGATGCCCGGACGGGGATTCGAACTCACGTTCTCCTGAACGTGAGGCCAAAGGTTTACCGCTGACACATTTACTGGCGATGAGGCATGGATGGATGCCGCGAGAAGAATTACGTATATACGGAAAGGGAGAGATGACATTGGGCATAAACTGGCCCTTGATTTTAGTTCTAATGAAATAGAAAATATATATATATATATATGTATATATATTAGTAGATAAAAGAGTTACCCTCAGTGTCGACCAGGCGTAAAGGCAGTAATATATATATATATATATATATATTTGTTAGCAACTACAAGCGATGTCCTAAACTTTGTGATGCAATTGAATATCTACATGACCAAGTATCAGGCCCATAAACTACAATTCAGAACGGTCTCCACAACCTGCGGGCACGAAGACATGTCCTGGTGGGGGTGGGGAGGGGGGGGAGGAAGATGAGGAGGTAGAGTTGGCTTCGCCCCCCGTGTGTCAGAAGTACAGTCTCCTTCACAGCCTCTAACATCACATACTTAGGGATGTCATTGATATTACTGAGAACTAAGCATTTATGTTTATAATAATAAAATATTAGAGGAGGGTGGGGGCGTAACGGAAGGGAGGAATGGTAAGAAAAAGTTTGGGAACTCCTAATTTATTGGATAACAATTAGCACTGTGAAAGAATGCAGGCTTTCCCGGTGTATCAACTGTTTAAAATATTTTCGAGCTTCCCACTCTTCACTCAGGAGGTCCTAGAACAATTTAAACAATTACCATTGTGTTGCGCGTAAGGTTTAAATGCTACAACGTCAAAATTCGAAATCGGTAGAGCTGCCCAATCGGTATATGAAAAAATACAGCCCTATTAAACACAATTTACTGGGCAAGATTTGCTGTCCAAGAATTTCTATACGTTTGACACCAATTTGACTATCAAACTTGGAATTCCAAGACTTGTTACCAATTTGACCTCAAACTGTGAGCAAATTGATGGCAATCTACTACCGCAACTGGACGACAAATGATCTCCAATAGTTACGGAGATGGGGTTGATTTTGATGTACCTTCGTATTATAAAACGGAGCCATTAGATGGCAGTGAGGTTATTTTTTTCAGTTAAAATATGAAATATAAATTATTTAAGTTTATTTAGCCGGCCTCGGTAGCGTAGGGGCTAGAGTGCTAGCTCCGCGTGCCGAATGCCGCCGGTTCGAATCCGGCCGCGGGCATGGATGTTAAGTGTTGTGTGTCTGTGTGAATGTCCTGTCCGTCCTGTGGCGTCTATACACTGAAAGCAATTATAATTAACTTGAGCTGGCTGTATGGCCTCCGTTGCCAAATGTCATTAAAAAAATAATTAAAACTTCATTACATTACTACGTAACATTATTTTAAACTTCTTTATGTTTGTCAAATAATAGGAAATTACAGGATATATTATAAATTTAAAACAATTAAGATAATTTTTTTCATAGAAATTTCAATCATGAATGAACACTAGTCAATACTACTAAAACATAAATCAAAATAACAAAAACAACATACTTAGTAATGTGTAATTCGTTCACTGCATTATTTCACAAAACATCTTTAACCTCAATCACGTTCGAGCAAATACATCTACTTTTTTTTTTTTTTTAATATTCTTAGGCCCGAGCGTAATGGGTGAGTGGTTAACGCTCTGGCCTCGCATTCGGGACGACGGCGGTTCGAATCCCCGTCCAGGCATCCAAATTTGGGTTTTCCATGGTTTCCCCAAATCACTCCAGGAGGATTCCGGGATGCTTCCTTTAAAAAGGCCATGACCGAATTCCTTCCCGTTTCTTGTCCCCATTCCCATCCCGCCTCTAAATGACCTCGATGTCGACAAGGCGTAAAGCCGTAAGTAAAAAAAAATATTCTTTGACCATAGCCGCAGACATTATCTCGGGAATCCCCTAAAATATATCTCGACCGTTTCGCAATAGGTAACTACTTAGCATATAATCGAAATTAACGGAAATGGTTGCCAACTTGAAATGTAAAATCGTTAAAAAAAAAATCGGGAAAATTTCCTTGTATTCTCAGAAATCGTGGAAAATCGTTACATTTCGGTATTTCGATAGTACAGACCCCATATCGGTAGAAATATCGAAAAATCGGTGCGTTCGAGACCCCTGCTACAGAGGATAGACACGTTTTACACAAAAGTAAAACGAAAAACATATTATACCTTTACCAACCGCTTCTCTTTTTATATTTTGTTAAATTATTATTATCTGCTTTAACGTCTCTTAACAGCGAGGGCTTTAGAGACAGGGAAGGATGGGGGGCAAGGAATGGGAAGGAATTCGGCCATGGCCTTTTGAAGGAAGCATCGCGGCATTTGCCTGGAGTGATTTGGTGAAACCGTGGAAAACCCAAATCTGGATGCCCGGACGGGGATTCGAACCGCCGTCCTCCCGAATGCGAGGCCAGAAGGCTAGTCGTTACACCACCACGCTCGGTAGGATTTCCCAGATGGGCCGTTAGCTGCCTTCTACGCTTCAACGCCAAGCAGAACGATTAAGTGTTTGGCAATTTACAACATTCAAGGGAAAAGAAAAAGAACGGCCAATACTGCGACAAGGTCGAGGAAGATGCTGCATTCACCTTGGAACTACTCCCGCGATGCGTATCACCTACTGCCGCATTTACATTGCAAATGTTGGCAGCACTACACGATAAGCACAACAAATCGAAAGAAGGCAGAACTAAAACCGATGCCGAAGACAACGATGATATAAAATCCTGATTTATGTTCTGACAGCAGTCTCTCTACTGGATTGATGCAATCCTTTATCCCGTGCTAATGTCTTCATCCCAACATACCCATTACATTCTACGACCTACGTCATCAATTACCTCCTTCATATTATTGTCGTCCTCAAAAATTCCTGCACAGATAAATTGAATAATCCCGTGTTTCTTAAATAGTGATACTCTTCCACAAAGTGCTTCCCTGTCCTGTCATTTGGAAAACATTTTCTTTTTTATCACTTACCTAATTTTCAACATCCTTCTGCAGCCATTCGTTTCAGTTTTCCTTCTATATGCAGTTCCTATACTCGGAATTTCATAAGAGACCTTTTAATTAGGTCCTTCTGGTCGCTAGACCATGTTTGATAGTTAATTATACCTATTTTGTCCTATGTACCTTTTCTTACTTCTTCTCTCATTTTGAGTAGTAATTTTTTTACTTGCTAAATCACTACACATATAAGTGTGCAGGCGGCCATTTCTGAAGGTTTTCTTTGGCGACGCATAACGCGAAAAAAATACTGAACCAATTTGGATGGGGTTTCTATGGCTTGAATGCCTATGGTCAAACTTATAAATTACGGTATGTCTTATGAAGTTATGAGTCTACGTGAACGGTGGATGAATCAACAAATGATAATCTGTTAGTAAACTGAACAGATAGACACCAAAGATAACACTACAACAAAGATGAACACAACAATCTTTGGATTCTGTTAATATCGTTTTTGACTACGCAACCTTGGTTATTTAATAATATGGCACTCGTAAGGCAATTTGAATTATTAAAAACTAAATTATGCGGACACCTCTAAAAGAAATTTGTGTTTTTTTCTTTATTCTGCTAAATATAAGGTACACGAGGGCGAAGCTAATAACATAATTAGATACGATCTTCTGGCGCAGATTATGATGCCAGATTAGTGACTACACTGAAGGTTTCTTCGCCAGGAGAAACAATTTAATGTCGAATTCACTGAATCTATTTGAGTGGTAAAAAGTATTTGAAGGAAGTGAAGCTTGGACATTGAGGAAGCAAAACAGGAATAAGACTGAGATGTTCGAAATGTATAAGCATATTCAAAATTAAGTGGATACGAAAAACGAGAAATGACCATGTTGCGGAAGTGACAGATGACAACTAAAGTTTGTGGATGAGTCTTAGAGAAAGAATAAACAGAATAGTGGATCACATTTTAAGATACGCGGAAATTGATAATGCAAAAGCGAAAGAAACAATCGAAGAATAAGAACTGTGGAGGAAGGTAGACTGTATGAAAATAATTGGCGACGAAGGTTGTAATGGGTATACCCGAGACGACGCAACACGAAGAGAGAGAGTTTTGTATCAATACAGTCAACAGGCTGATGACAGAAATAATATTTAAATTACATTAAATAAATTTTACGATATTTTTGGTTCATTAATTGCTAATTTACATTTCATTAAACCTTATATGTCGGTGTTCTACAAACATAGTTGAATGTGTTAGAACAAGGCTGCCCACCAATTTTGGAGATGGGCCACAATTTCGATTCTAAGTCAGCCTGCGCGCCGCATAATACTACCTATAGTTACAATAGATATTTAAATATAACAAAGAAATAAGTAACACAGTTTAGTTACAATCAAAAAATTAAAAACCATCAATGTGATCAGACTTTTTTCTAATCATAGTCAAAACGTAAAAAACTTCAATGAGACCTTTGCATAGATTGAGCTAGTATATTCTAGACTGCTGCTGTTGACGGGCAAATTAAAACGCGATGGTGGGACACTTGGTGGCCCGCGGGCGTGGGCAGCCTTGCGTTAGAACAATCTATGCTCAAATAAAGTTAATGAAATTAATGAACGACTCAAACCCAAACGAAAGATAACTAAGCACTGATAGATTGCAAACGTACAGGAATTTCTGCTCCGAAGGTCACTGCAGTATATAAAACTATACTCTGTTCACCCTCAACTGGTGCCTCAAGGTCATGTTCCCCCACCACCCCTTCCCTTCCTACTTCTCCAAGTTGACTGCTGTGTCCATATATCCGAGAAGTAAATTTCCGCCTCCTATGTAGGGGGAAGGGCAAGGGAGTAGGGATAAATCAGACTGACCTTGAGCCGCCACTTTTAACCGAACGGGCTGTAACGATTGCTGACAGCTCCGCTCGTATTGAACTACGTTTGTGGACGAATTTGCTTATGGTAGCTGATTGAATTTTCGAACAAAGATATAAGCGGAGGTTGTGGTTATGTTAAAATGCATAGTCCCAGCTACTTTCGTAAGTCGGGGGTTCATCCAGCTCTCTGATAGATTTCATTTCCGTTTCCGTATATTTTAAAACTGAAGAAATTGATAACCAAAGTTACGAAGTCAACGACAATATTAACAGGATCCAAAGAGTGTTGTGTTTATCTTTGATGTAGTGCGATCTTTGATGGGTATCTGCTCAGGTTAATAAAGCATTGTTTACCTTTGATTTAGTATGATCTTTGGCGCCTAGCTATTCCAGTTAAAAACGGATTATCATTTATTGCTCCGTCCACTGTTCACGTAGAGTTGTGAGACATTTAAGTTAGATCCTAAGCTTCAAATTGTGAAAGCCCCATCAAAATTGCTTAGGTTGTATTTGCGTGATGGAGAAACAAAGAAATCTCGAAAAAAAAGCCTCTTACATGTTTATAAACGCAGTGATTATCTTTCCCAAGGACCGACGTTATGTGCAAATCCCGTTTTATGTTGCTTTGAGCTGTTACGCAATGAATTCAACCTTTCCCAGCATTTGACGGCTTCCTTTGTACTTGGGAGTAAACGGTATCTTCCTGTTCCTCATGTGCATTACCTTTCAGCTATTTTTATAACTTACTCTCGTCCTGGTTTTTATATTACTTCTAGCTGTTATCCGCAACTTCGTACCCGTGGACTTTGAATTTCATTTCTAAAATTGGATATAGAAAACTATAAGTTACGCTAAATGTGTCCCAAAAACTGACTGCGAAAGAAACAAAGCCTGAGCGACCGACTTACGCACGTTATCTTTCTGTCATCGTTCAGTTAGTTTTCAAAGTTTAATTACAAAATATGTTACTTATCCCGAAAAATAGTATCCTCGGTCCTTCCTAGCGGTACCCAGTATTCGTTGTCAAATTACATCAAGATCGGTTTAGTCGTGAATAACTAACAGAGAGATAGAGTTAGTTTCGCGTTTATAACATTAACTGTAGTTAAGTGGACTGGTGGCTCAGTGTTTAACGCGTCTTACTGGAGATCGAAAGGTCCCCGGTTCGAATCCCTGTCTCAGCGGGGATTTTCAAAGGAGCTTAACCCGACCTTCACCTCTGGTGCAACTTCCTGTTCGCCAGAAAGCTTCCGTGGTTCGGATTCCACGCTAAACTGTAGGTCCCTGTATCCGGTAGGATTGCCGGGTTAGGTTAAGGCGGTTACGGCAGGAGCGAAATGTGCAGCCAATGGAAACCCTGTCACTAGGTCATAACGACCACACGGAATTATTATTATTATAACTGTAGATTACCAGTTGACAATTTTTTATAGAGTCCTCTCGCACTTTTACTCAGACTAGGCCACCAGCAAATAGCATCGTTTTGATAGTTATTTTTTCCTGTACTCCGTACACATTGTGCATTTTATCAGCCATCATCCCTACAAATTACAGAGTTCAATGCTGTAGGTAGTTTACCACCAGGACTTTTCCAATTCTTTCTATTATCTTTTTGCACAACTTTTCCTCCTGTCTTACACTCTGTACCCTTGCCTCTATCTCGTTACTCCCGTCTGCCTCATTCAACCCTGAGAAATAAAATTAGGCTAAAAAGAATAGGTCCCTACTCCCTAGGTTCGAATCTTGATTCCGATTTTATAGGCGATTTTACGCGGTCACATAGGCGAAAGCTAGTCCCTAATCTCAACCTTCTAAACTACACATCTAACAAACAAAAACATGTACTTATATGAAACACAAGTTACACATTTCACACACAGATGAAAGTACATCCGCAACACCATCAGAACTACGACAGGTCTAACAAGCCTCGGGAGATGATGTGCCTGGCGACACAGCCTCCCACGAAAAAAGAAAAAGTAGACATTTTGAATGGAGATGATAATAACAGGCCTTCCTTCGATAACCACCGTGCCGCAGTTTCTCGATTCGATTACTATGTAACTCGACAAATCAAAAGTGAAGAATAAAACTTTTTAATATCTCTCTTAGTTCCCGAGATGCCATAGGTAAGTTCCTTGTGCCTTTGGCGACGTTTTATTCTTGTCCAGACTTCATTTCAATCTAACCACAACCGCTAGGAAAAAATAAAACACCTGCTATGCATGTCCAGCGTTTAGTTCCTTTTGGCTTTGGCGATATTTTTCTTCTGGTCCAGGAAGCATTTCTATCTAACCATCTGTCAGTAATGCTCTGATGTTATGCACCCTACGCCGTATTAACAAGGGCCAGAGATATTACTACATAGTAGAGGTTATGAAGTTTATTTAATAACAGTTCTACTCAGATAAGCGAAGAAATGAATTGCCATAACACGCAAAGGAAAAAACATATTTCGTTTTGTATACTCCCTGTCGAGAGATATCACTGTTGCAGTAAACTGCGAAATATGTACTAAATTATATCATTTTAAAGATTATGAGCGTAATTTAATAACAATTATATTTATTTAAGCAACTGCCAAAATACTGTGTTCTAAATATTATTTTAGACGAGTATATATATATATATATATATTCGATTGAGATGATTCCGCTATATTCTATGTCAATGTTATAATAAACTGGAATAAAATGAATTACCAAAACACTGAATTAAAAGTTGCATTTAAATTAACATCATATATATTATTTTTATAAGGTATTTTTTTGTCATAAGCCTGTATCTTCCTTCATACTTAACCGAAATCAATGAATGAGGTGTCATTTTAAAGCTTATGGTCTCCACTTTAGTCACATCATATTTTAAGAAAGAAAGTATTCGGAATTCGACCCTTAAAGGGCCAAAACGTCAATATGTCTAAAATGCTGTTTTCTGTGTTACGAGACATTTATCTCAATGGATATCTATCTCAAATAGTTTAATGAAGTATCATTTTAAAGATAAGATTTCAGCTTTAGTTCCTTTATATACTAAGACAAAAAATTTTCGGAATCCGACCCTTAAAGGGGAAAAGTATCAATATTTTTGCAATGCTTTTTTGTGTCACGAGCCATTTATCTCACTTCATATCTAACCGATACAGATAAATGAGGTATCATATTAAAGACTAAGGTCTCCGCCGTGGTAACATTATATTTTAAGAAAGGAATTTTCGTAATTCGACCCTAAAATGACAAAAATTTTAATTTTTCTAAAATGCGTTTTTTTTTTGTGCCTCAAGCCATTAATCTCCCTGGAGATCTAACAAAAGTCGATAAATCAAATAAGATTATGAGGAGTAATGTCTCAGCTTTCGTAATATCATATTTTAAGAAAGAATGTTTTTGGAATTCAATGTTTAAAGGGAAAAAGTATAAATTTTTCTACAACGCATTTTTGTGTCACGAGCCATTTATCTCCCTTGATATCTAGCCGATATAGATAAATGAGGTATCATATTAAAGACTATGGTCTCAACCGCGGCAACATTATATTTTAAGAAAGGAATTTTTCGTAATTTGACCCTTAAAGGATAAAAATGTCAATTTTTCTAAAATGCGTTTTTTGTGTCTCGAGCCATAGATCTCCTTGGATATCTAACCAAAATCGATAAATGAAGTAGGAGTATGATGAGTAATGACTCAGCTTTGGTGACATCATATATTAAGAATTTTTTTTTTAATTTAACCCGTAATGGGAAAAAGTATAAATGGTCCTACAACACATTTTTGTGTCACCAGCCATTTATCTCCATTAATATCTAACCGAAATAGATAAATGTGGTATCATTCTAAAAATTAAGGTTTCCGCTGTGGCAACATCACATTTTAAGAAATGAATTTTTCCGTATTGAACTCTTAAAGGGCATAAATATCAGTATTTCTAAAATGAGTTTTTTGTGTCTCGAGTCATTTACCTCCCTTGATAATTAGACAAAATTGATAAACGAGGTATCATTTTAAAGACTGAAGTCTTCGTAAGGTCTTAGGTTCCGTTACACCACATTTTAAGAAAGAAATTTTAGAGGGAAAAAGTATTAATATTTCTACAACGCATTTTTCTGTCGCGAGTTATTTATTTCTCTTGATACCTAACCGAAATCGATAAATGAGGTATCATTTTAAAGACCAAGGTATAATAAGCTAGGTAAGATACAATGCCCCGCCACGACTCTCGGCCACCAGTGGCTGCCGGCGTGGTCGCGGGGCACGGCAGCCACTGGTAGCTTGGGTACTTAAGGTCCCCAATTCAAAATCCGGATCTCGGATGCAATTTTTACAGGCCTTAAAATCGACTTTCACCACTGGCAAAGATTTGATTTGTTAATGCGAACATGGAAGGACTCTACCTACATTTTACGAATATCTGATGAACTTGAAGTGAGGCTGGAAAAAAAAGGACACACTTCTAAAGCAATCAGTAACTTTAAAACAATATTTAGTCGTAAAGGACCGAAAATTTCCGAATTCTTTCTATACAGTTCTCCATTGGTTACTCCTCAACTTATAAAAAAAGATACACTGATGAGAAGTGCAATTCATTGCAAAATCAAATTAGAAATCACATTGCGTTACTTGGCAAGTGGTGATAGCCTGAAGTCTTTGGAGTATTTGTTTAGAGTTCCTCATAACAGTGTCTACATTTTTGCCGGACGTTTTTCAAGCCATTTACAATGCCTTGGCACCATTTATTAAGGTAAGTTTTATTTGTTGCCCTATCAGAAAAGAATCCGCTTCCTTAAACCAAAATAACGTAGTTCTTAATTTTTTTTCTCAGATGAAACGTTCACTCCAATTTCATTTAATTACACAAATAACTTCTTAAAACTGTTTAGACGCACATTTTTGATCATATACTAGCTGTTACCCGCGACTTCGTACGCGTGGACTTGGAGTTTCATTGCCAGAATTGGATATAGAAAACTGTTAGTAACGTAAGCTTTGTCCCAAACAACACCGAGTCGACATAATATGATGGAAAGCCATCATTATATTATCCTATCGTCTAATCTGTCTCATGAAGATAATCAATTTACAACATATTTAAAAACAGAAAAGTAAGCGAAGGTGCGGGGATGTGTGTGTGTGTGTGTGTGTGTGTGTGTGTGTGGGCGGGGGGAGGGGGGGTTAACTGATGGCAGCTTTATTTCAGCTTGGTTTTTTCTTCTTTCTTCAACATGAGCATCTGAATCTTGTAATCTAATAGCAGCACATTATCTTCTAGACCTGCACCTTAGGCCAGACCGAGCGGCGCGGTGTAATGGTTAACGTTCTCAGCCTCGCATTCGGGAGGAAGGCGGTTCGAATCCCCGTCCGGGCATCCAGATTTGGGTTTTCCACGGTTTCCCCAAATCACTCCAGGCAAATGCCGGGATGCTTCCTTCAAAAGGCCATGGCCGTATTCCTTCCCATTCCTTGCCACCATCCTTGCCCCCCATCCTTTCCCGTCTCTAAAAAGAGACGTAAAGCAGTTACAAAAAAAGAAAAACTTAGGCCAGGTTTACGTTCGTAAGGCATGTCAAAAAGGAAGACAAATTGGTGCCAGAAACTCTTATACAGACACAAATGAATAGTACAGTGCAGAGCAAATTGACTTCTATACTAAATACTAAGTTTTGTTTCTTATCGAAATTTATTAACAAATCAAACACTAACAGACTGCGCGACTGAGCAACCAACGTAACATTACAGACTAACACACGAATCTGTCTGTCTTTCATCATTCGATAAGTTCTTAAAATTTAGTGACTAAAACTGTTATTCATACCGAAAAAATGTCCTGTGTCCTTCCTACACTATTTCATTGTTAAATTCCATCAATATTCATAAAGACAGAGTCTTACTTCCACATTTATAATATGATAGCTGGTACCCACGACTTGGTTCCAGATTGTAAAGAATTCATATCTACAGCTGTAGTAATCTAACCACCATAGTGCACGATAGGAGACTCGATACTATTACCACACACAAATACCAGTCTTCTGCGCTATGTAGTTCCGGCAGCGAAATAAAATTTACGGATACACACAAGTCTTTGGATGAAATACGAAAATATTCATGATCGACCAATTTCAAACACCATATCTCACACACTCCCACAGTTACCGAATTTCGGCCAACGTTGTGATCGATGGGAGACTCTGTGTTACTACCACACACAAACGCCAGTGATCTGCGATTGATAGTTTTCACTTAAAAGTGATACACCATGACACATGCCTCTTTGGCAGAAATATCAAACTGCCGCAGGTTGACCATATTCATCCCCCATATCTTCCACAACCCCATAGCTACAGACATCTAACAACCATAGTGCACTCACTACATGAGATACGATTCTACTACCAAACACAAACACCAATGCTCTATGCTATGTAGTTGTGGCAGAAAAGTGACATATGCGGAGACAGTCGAAATACGAAAATATCCTTGGTCAGCCACTTACAACCACCATATCTACCACAGTACCACAGATTCTGAAATTCGGCCACTGTTGTGATCGAAAGGTGACACTGTGCTACTACTACACACAAACGCCAGTTATCTGTGATCTATAGTTTTCGCTGAAAAGTGATACACCATGACCCTTTTGTCTTTGGCAGAAGTATGAAATTGCCACAGGTCGACCACTTTCAACCCCCATTTCTCCCCCACCCCCATAGCTACCGACATCTAACAACCATAGTGCACTACATGAGATACGATTCTACTACCAAACACAAACACCAGTGCTCTATGCTAAGTAGTTGTGACAGAAAAGTAACATATGCGGAGACAGTCGAAATACGAAAATATCCATGGTCGGCCACTTACAACCACCATATCTACCACAGTACCACAGTTTCTGAAATTCGGCCGCTGTTGTGATCGAAAGGTGACTCTGTGCTACTACTACACACAAACGCCAGTTATCTGTGATCTATAGTTTTCGCTGAAAAGTGATACACCATGACACTTTTGTCTTTGACAGAAGTATGAAATTGCCACAGATCGACCACTTTCAACCCCCATTTCTCCCACACCCCCATAGCTACCGACATCTAACAACCATAGTGCACTACATGAGATACGATTCTACTACCAAACACAAACACCAATGCTCTATGCTATGTAGTTGTGGCAGAAAAGTGACATATGCGGAGACAGTCGAAATACGAAAATATCCTTGGTCAGCCACTCACAACCACCATATCTACCACAGTGAAATTCGGCCGCTGTTGTGATCGAAAGGTGACTCTGTGGTACTACTACACACAAACGCCAGTTATCTGTGATGTATAGTTTTCGCTGAAAAGTGATACACCATGACACTTTTGTCTTTGGCAGAAGTATGAAATTGCCACAGGTCGACCACTTTCAACCCCCATTTCTCCCACACCCCCATAGCTACCGACATCTAACAACCATAGTGCACTACATGAGATACGATTCTACTACCAAACACAAACACCAATGCTCTATGCTATGTAGTTGTGGCAGAAAAGTGACATATGCGGAGACAGTCGAAATACGAAAATATCCTTGGTCGGCCACTTACAACCACCATATCTACCACAGTACCACAGTTTCTGAAATTCGGCCGCTGTTGTGATCGAAAGGTGAATCTGTGCTACTACTACACTCAATCGCCAGTTATCTGTGATCTATAGTTTTCGCTGAAAAGTGATACACCATGACACTTTTGTCTTTGACAGAAGTATGAATTTGCCACAGGTCGACCACTTTCAACCCCCATATCTCCCACACCCCCATAGCTATCGACATCTAACAGCCATAGTGCACTACAGGAAAGACGATTCTACTACCACACACAAACACCAAAGCTCTATGTTATGTAGTTGTGGCAGGAAAGAGAAGTGTACGGAGATACGAATTTTTGGTCGAAATATGAAAACGCCCTGCACTGACCAACTTTAATCATTATATCTCCCACATCCCCACAGCTATCGGCATTCGGCCAACGTTGTGCACGACAGGAAACTCCATGCTACTTCCACCCACAAACATCAGTGATCTGTGTTAGGTAGTGGTGGCTGAAAAGTGAAATATAGGAAAAAACACGTCTATTTTTATATATATATAAGATTTAGTATTATTCGTGTCCCACAGTAAACAAAAAAACAAAAACAAACAAACAAACAAAAAGTAGCGATTGAGCTGTCAGACGAGGTGACAACAACTCTTTTTGGCGCTAATAACCCCAGCGTTGACGCGTCCTAAAGCCCAAATAACAACAACAAACGCTTTGTAGCAACGACTTGGTCACGTGACCGCCACAATCGCGCGCTACTAGCGATGAGAATTGAACATGTTCAAATCCAATCGCTGCGATTTTTTATCGCTGCTAGAAGGGTCAATCGCAGCGATTACATTGTCACACAAGCGATTAATCGCTGCTATTCAAGTGACAGCGATAAAAATCGCCCCGTGTGACCGAGCCTTAAAAGTCTGGAACTAAATGGTTTGACACGTCCAGGTGTTATACTTGACACTACTTTTGTTGTAGACACAACAGTGGGGTACAGTAAAAATATTTTATGGGTGGAGGCTATTGGGCAGAGGAGAAAGGCCGGATTAGTGTACCATTGTACAAGAGTGGCGATAAAGCACTTCTGTTTGTCTGCAGTTATCACAAACTTAACTGCTTAAGGCGCATAAAGGGAATGTATTCTCTGTGCAGGTTTTAGAGCGCTGATAAAACTCTAAAACAGGTCTTCACATACATGCTCTTACCACCCAATACCAGACCTATGAAAATGTATTTGCTTGTAGAAGCGCTGAAACAGTAACAGGTACTACCTTCGGATCTGTTTCGCATCAATGTACCACTGCTATTTTTTTATTTTTTAGGGCTTTACGGCTGGTGGAGATCATTTGACGAGGAAGAAGACTGCGGGCAGTCAAAGGAAGAAATTTGGTCATAATCTTTGCAAGAAACTTTTAGAAGCGGAAAAGGACTGGAGACAAGGAACGGAAAGGAATTTAGTCATGGCCTTTTTAAAGGAAGCATCTGCGGCATTTGCCTGGAGTTTTTTTTTAGGGGAACCATAGAAAATCCAAATTGGGATGCACGGACGGGGATTCGAACCGGCGTCCTCCCGAATGCGAGGGCAGAACGTTAACAGCTCACCCACCACGCTCGGTATCTCAAAGATGTGAATATCATTTTGTTTTAACAACAATCTGGCAAGCCCAAATCATGGCTTGTTACGATGATCAAGGTTGATTTTTTTCTTATCCCCAGAAGCTGCTGACCTACCCAGAAGTAATTTAAATGTTATAATCTTTAATCTTCAGCTAACGCGTCTCGTCGTATTTATCGCTACCGTGCAGTAACTGTCTGTGGCTGGAAACGAGGCAGGCTGGTCACTGATATGGTGATGGAACCAATTTTTACCATCCGTCACTTGGGAGAGGCGGCGATGTACAACTGCAATAACCAAACCTGTCCCTAGTCCGGACGGAGCATTTCATCCCAACACACAACACGCTGTGCCCTGTTCACTCCGAAATGGCGGCTCAAGGTCATGTTACCGTGGTTCCGCTCCCCACCTCACTAATTCCTACCCAACCGAGCTGACCGATGTGTTAATGTAGACGATTGGTAAATTTCCCCTTCGCATGAGGGGTAAGGGCAGTGGACTGGGGACAGAGCAGGTTGACCTTGAACCATCTCTATTAACAGCACGGTCTACAGACGTAGTTATACAGGGTGTTTCAAAAAGTACTTTACAACTTTGAAAATTCATATAAATTTTATGAAACAAGGTACAGAGCTGGTTTTGGTGTTGTTTTAAAGGAAAACACTTCAAGTTTTGACTCGCGTAGTCCGCTAGTACCTAATCGCGCCGCACAAGCGCTAGCGGCAGTTACGTTAAAGATGGCTGCCTTCACTGGACCCGAGCGTGCTAGCTGTGTGTTTTGGTTTGAAGAATCGAAGTCTGCGACAACAGTTCAGCGTAATTATCGTACCAAGTACGCTAAAAATCCTCCTAGTAGGCCTACAATTTATGAGTGGCATAGATGTTTTGTAGAAACAGTGTGCTTAGTAAAACATAAAAAATCCTCAGGTCGTCCAAGCACATCTGACGAGGTCGTTGAGCAAGTGAGAAAAAGTTTTGTCAACAGCCATACGAAATCGACCCGGCGTGCATCTCGTGAGCTGCAAGTCCCACATACGACGGTTTGGTGTGTGTTGAGAAACCGTTTGCATTTAAAACCATACCGATATTCGCTTTTACAAGCAATTAAAGACACTGATAAGATTGCACGTAGGAACTTCTTTGTGGATATGTTAAATCGAGTGGATGATGATGAACATTTCTTGGACAACTTAATCTTTTCTGACGAGTCAACTTTTCACTTAAGTGGCAAGGTTAACACACATAACTGTAGGATTTGGGGCAGTGAAAATACACATGAAACATTGCAACATGTTCATGATAGCCCTAAAGTGAACGTTTTTCGTGCGTTGAGCAAGAGGAAAATGTACGGCCCCTTCTTTTTCCAAGAGAGGACCATCAACCGGATAGTGTACCTTGATATGTTGCAACAATTTTTGATACCACAGATCGATGAGGATGACCGAGAACGAAATGTTTTCTTTATGCAAGATGGCGCACCACCACACTATCTGACTGACATCCGGGATTTTCTCAATGACCGCTTTCCAGGTCAATGGATTGGCCGTGATGCGCCAATTGCATGACCCCCCCGTTCCCCAGACCTGACACCGCTAGATTTTTTCTTCTGGGGTTTCATAAAAGATATGGTACCTCCTTTGCCGGCCACTCTACCTGAACTTGGAGCAAGAATTTACGCTGCTGCTGAGCAAGTTACACCTGAAATGCTAGTGCGAGTCTGGGAAGAAATCGACTGCCGATGGGATGTATGCTGAATAACCAACGGAAGCCACATAGAACATCTTTAGTTTAATGTAAAAAAAACTTGAAGTGCTTTCCTCACCCAAACCAGCACCAACACCAAAACCAGCTCTGTACCTCGTTTCATAAAATTTATATGAATTTTCAAAATTGTAAAGTCCTTTTTGAAACACCCTGTATAACTTACTAATAAAACGGTAAACTTGGTCAGTGTCTATCACTGAGATGTCATGCCGCCAGACTTCGTTGGTGGGTAAAAACGGCCAGAGACATTACCACATAGTAGAGTTTAGGGGGCGTCCATAAATTACGTGAGGTGAAATAGGGGGTGGAGGGGAGTCCGGAGAAATCTCACCAAGGGGGAGGGGGGGTCAACGGAAATCTCATGTGAGGTTTTTGAAAAAAAATCCACAAATGACGCGAACGTCGATTTTAGGGGGGGTATTTCGTCGAAAAGTGTGGGTGAGACATGATAAAAAAGAAAGAAAGAAAGAAAGGTCTCAAAATGTTGCGAGGGCGATTTCAAGGGGGAGGGGATTCTCATGGACCAGATCTCACCAGATGGGGGGGGGGGGGTGGGGGGGAGTCAGACCAGATCTCACTAAGTCTCGCCAGAGGGGGGAGGGGGTGGAAATCCGAAAAAACCCTTCACGTAATTTATGGATGCCCCCTTATGAACTTTATTTAATAATAGTTCTATGTAGTTATATAAGCATCCGCCTGATCACTGAAGGAAAGTATGTATTTATTTTAAATTAGAATATTGATTAATAGTTTTTAAATATTTATATTCGTTCGATGTAAATGGTTTCGTTAAATTCTTTGCCAATGGATATGTAAGACAAAAGCTTTAATTTTCGATCAGCAATGTTAACGGAACTTTTGATTAGATTGTTATTTAGCCTGCGTCAGAATTACAGCAGAGGGCATGAGTAATATTTTTTTTTTAATAATCTAAATTGTTTCCATCAGTCTGAAATCTGGTGACTGGTATGGTGATGCCCCCTTGTGTAGGAACCATCCCGCTATTCGCCTGGAGACATTTGGGGAAATCATGAAAAACCCAAATCTGATGGCCGAATACAAGATGGTAAAAACTTGTCTCATTAAAACAGGTAACTTCAGGTCGAGCGCCAGACACTGTTCTAGCGAGGCGGGTCCCTCGAAGATGAAGTCGGAGTATAGCGATGATACTCTTCCTCACGTAGTGCTGGTTGCCCGCGGTAATGGAAACAGAGATGGCAGATTGCGTTGTGATAGTTACGGTACTGTTGACGTCCTCTAGAGCTGTCTAATGGGCGACCGTGAACGTACTGGGGTGTGACATCACAAAACATGTCCACGGTCATAACTAGGGTTCGGATCTTTATGACCAAAGAATAGACAAATATGCAGGTAAATATTACTTTTTTTTTCTGTCATCACTCTTTCGACTGGTTTGATGCAATTCTCGATCCCTTCCTATCTTGTGATAACCTCTTCGTCTCTACATATCTCTTACAACCAGTGGCGGATCCAGGATTTTGGTTTGGGGGGGGGGGCTCGACTCGAGCCTGGAGGGGGTGCCAACGGAAATCTCCTTATTCCAGATTGCCGCCCTCATACAAACAGTAGAGCAAAAAAAAAAGTCTCCAAAACTCCATGTCGTCCGGGGTGACCTTGGTGCTTTTGGGGGGGGCGTAAACCCCCTAGCCCCCCCCCCTTGGATCCGCCATTACTTACAACCCACGTCCTCAATTATCTGCTTCATATATTCTAATCTTCTGTCTTCCTCTACAGTTCTTACCTTCGACTGTTACTTCCACTAACAAATTAACCAATCCAGCATGTCTCAAAATATGACCTACCAGCCTGTCACTTCTTTCTGAAAGCATCTTCCACAAACTTCATTCCTTACCCATCATAATGGGTAAATATGACCAAAAATGACAAAATATGACCAAACATTTAAGTCTACTATACTTCAAAATATGCTCAATTATACATCATTTATTTTACCTAGTAGTGTCGCTTTCATGTAGACAGCATAATTTGCTTCCATGCTCTCGCTGCACCGTCGAGAAATTAAATTTTAAGTCGTTTTCTTGAACTCACTTTAATTTCAGATAATTTACAGAATACATCTCATTCATCTATACTAAAATACTCTCTCTTAATTCGCTTACGTAACTTCACACTTTCAGAAAATTTTACTTTTGGCATGGCGGTAGGTCTACTCACTGATCCACTGCAGATTTAACGATGACTGAGGACATTTCATTGAGATATTGATTGACGCGGATCGACACAGACATGCTTCTGCTGCATTGTACAGATTAAAAGGCGGGCGCAACATTAACGTTTAGTGAGTGACAATAATGAATAACTTTAATTCTTGGCTGGTGAATTCCGACCACAGCGAAAATTATTTTTTTCACCCACCTGTATAGCAGAAGTACAGTCCTGTGAATAATTATCTTATTTTCTTCTCATCTGTATCTAATGAATTCTCTGAACTATTAAAAAATTACCAGATTTTTCCTCAAAATATGACCATAAATATTACCGAAATATGACCGAAACTATGAAAATGTCCTGAATATGCATTTATAGGCTATATAAAATACATTTAAATACAATCAGAAACGTTCAGTCAGTGCTTGATTCAGCATTTCAGCTCAGAAAGAAGGCAGGAAAAATATATGACTTGTCTTAAAGATCCGAACCCTAGACTCATAACGCTTTCTTCTAGTATCAACGTCTATGATGAATCGAGAGGATTTTACAATTCGTCATCATCCACAGAAGAAACCAGGCGGGAACGTTTCTTCCTAGAAATCTTTCCTCGACCCTCCTCTTTCCCGTTACCAAGGCCCTATTTAGTGACTTCAAGAGTTGGCAGTTGATCAAACGAACCTGTTGGGGACAGAAAAGAGCGTCATTTGCTCAAATTCCCTACACCGAATATAATCAGAGGAAGAAACAATCTTGTTACACTATTTCTGTAATGCTGCGGTTGTTCCTCTTCCTTGTACTTATCCCGCTATTGCAGTTCGCATGTTTCAGGATCAGTCTTGCTGGGATTTGGACCGCTTGTCGCTGAGCTTGACGACTGCCGGGGAGAGAAGTTGTGCTGCCATCTATCTGCGAAATCAGTAACTATGTCCTGTGTGCGATAATTCTTTTTTTTGTTTGTGTAAAGGAGCGTCCATAAACTACGTAGCTCCATTTTGGCCCGCCCCCCTCGTAGCACGTAGCTTTTTTCCCCTTTGATTCCAGAAGACATTTTGTACTTGTTTTATCTTGTCAGACTATCGTAAATTACATTCGGAAATAATTAAATGAAGGAAATAAATATCACATTCTGTTGTGTGATCTGTACCTTTAACTGCGAAAAATAACATGAATGCAAAACTACGTGGCCTGGTTAGGAACCCCCCCCCCGTAGCTCAGCGTAGCTTTCCAGCCTAAATCAAGCCACGTAGTTTATGGACGCTCCCATAGCGTGGCTCGGTCTGGGGGGAGGGGTTGACTGTGAAGCTACGCTGGGCTACGTTCGGGGGGGCGGGGTTCAAACCAGGCCATGTAGCTTCCCATTAATATTATTTGTCGCAGTTAAAATGAGGTACAGAACACAGCAGACTGTGAATATTTATTTCCGTCATTTAATTATTTCCGAATATAATTTACGATAGTCTGACAAGATAAAACAGTAAAAAATGTTTTCTAGAATCAATAGGGAAAAAAGCTACGTGCCATGCCTGTGGGGGCGGGGGGGGGGTAGAGACAAAAGCCACATCAGGGGGTTCACAGGAGGCCAAAATAGAGCGACGTAGTTTATGGACGCTCCCTAATGTGTAGTTTATGAGACGGAGATTGGGGACCGTCTCAGCATTTGCCTGCTGAACCGCAGTCAGGAGACAGGAATACTACTTTTGTAGTTCGAAATTCTTCTGATTTTATAAACACGTCGCTGTTCACAAACGTGCCAACTGATAAAGCCATCAATATCATCAGGGAACGACTAGGATATCTCAGTCTGCCAGAAGAATGGCCGTCACTGACTGAATTCTGTCTCAGGACCACCTTCTTTCAATACCAAGGGGACTTCTACCAGCAGAATGAGGGAGCAGCGATGGGTTGCCCACTGTCTCCAACTGTGGCCGACGTGTATATGGAGGAGTTTGAGGCTGAAGTTGTCAACAATTACATTCTGAAACCTTCTTTGTGGCTGCGCTACGTGGACGACACATTTGTTATCTGGCCTCACGGGCGAGAATCCCTCCAGGCTTTCTCCCAACACTTAAATAGTGCCCACGATAAAATTAAATTCACCATGGAAGTTGAGGTGGACAAACAACTCGTGAAGGAAGATGGCTCCCTAGGGCACGGAGTTTACCGCAAACCCACGCACACGAATCGCTACTTGCATGCAGCCTCTCACCACCATCCAGCAGTGAAACGCGGAATTTTAAAAACATCAACCGTCCGTGCTTCCATAGTCAGCGACGAAGCGAGCATAGCCGCTGAAAGGGAAATTTTAAAGGAGACGTTTCTGGCCAACGGCTACAGCCTTGACGTCATCAATAAGGCCACCGCAAGGCATGCACCTAGAGCATCACCCTGTGCTCCGACACCGGAAGTTGAAGCCAGAAGACGAACAGACGGACCCACGGCAGTATTACCCTATGTCCACGGGGTGACGGATAAAATCGGCCGTCTTTTAAAGAAGAAAAATATCCGTCCAATATACAGAGCGCCTAGGAAGATTTCTGATGTGGTTTTAAAAGTCAAAGACCAGAGGGAGAAGTTGCAGACAGCGGGTGTATACCAGATACCCTGTAGCTGTGGCCAAGTGTATATCGGCGAAACTGGACGGACAGTCAAGGAAAGGCTGTGTGAACACATGAGACATCTTAAAAATAATGATGTCAGCAAATCAGCTGTAGCGCAACATTCTGTTAACAGTGGGCACGCAATTTTATTCAGTGGTGGCGGCGTGTCAGAGAAGCGTTGGAAATCAAAAAAAGACCAGATAATATGAACGCGGACGGCGGGCTACAACTTGACCAAATATGGTCATGCTTGATCACGAAAACGCAGGACGCAGGCCCCCATCGGACCGACCACGCTGGCGGCGGTAGTTTGAGTGACGTCACTCCAAACGGTTAGCGCGTTCTTCGGGAGCTATATAAAGGTGGCAGCAGTTCCAGCCGTGACAGTACTCTGAAGAAGGCCACAAAATGATGGCGGAAACGTTAGGTTTCGATAAATTGACGCGGTTCAACCCGGACAACCAAGATTACATCGACAACGACCGCGGAAGTCTGCGCACCTACTCAAATCTCTTGTTTCCAGAAAGCATAGCATCTGCCTTAATCAACACAATAGAAACGTTTATTCCCTGACGGTTTATGGTGGTCATTATACCTATTACATCTTCTCTTTTACAACCCAGTTTTTTTTTAATAACTAATTTAGAGTCCGTGGGAATGACACTATTGCGTAGTCTCTGGTTGACGTGTATTACGGTGCTTTATAGACTAATGTTATTGTACCCTGTAGTTCTGCCGTAAGAAATTGTCAGTGTTATACAAGAAAGAGTTTACAGCTAGGTAGTCACTTTTTTAGCATCAATGTAGATAAGTGCAGTTTGTCCCATTTCACGGAGATTGTAGCTTAAAGCAATGTTGTAATAACGGCATTTTCTGAGTGGCAAATTCAACTACAGCACTCAAAAATGGTGAATTTATAACATCGAAATGTGTTTTGGTTTTTTGTAAACAGGTTAATCGGGCATCCAGATTTGGGTTTTTCGTGGTTACCCCAAATCACTCCAGGCGAACGCCTGGTTGCTTCCTTCAAAATGGCTATGGCCGAATTCCTTCCCCTTCGTTGTCCACAGTCCCATCCCGCCTCTAATGATCTCGACGTCGACAAGGTGTAAAGTCATAAGTAAAAAAGAAAATAAATAAATAAAAAGAACTGGTTGATGCGAGAAATAAATAACCAAAATCTATTAAATTGCGAACCAGTGTTCGATAAGTCGTGTTCTCGATACTTTATACATTCCTCATTAATCTGAGGTTGAAAACCCTCTGTCTACCTTGTCCCACAACATTTTGTACTCGGTAATCCAGCAGTAGTCGAAGTCTGAACTCTGAAGTTAGATTGTTTGCAAGTGACGTAATGTTATATAACAGGATTAAAACAGCTACAGGAGCACATTGACAGGAAACCTAACTGGGTAGTTAAACATGCAATGACAATAAATGCGAAGAAAATTAAGCTTTCTGGGTACTCAGATAAAAAAAGTAAAAGTTTTTTTTTGGTATTATGTGGTAGGGAAGGAATGCTTGTTGAAGATCTTATCTGTAAATATCTTTGCAAAACATTTGATAGTAACTGCGCAGGTCACACTGGGCAGGCGGTACGAAGAGATTTCAAAATCTTTCATTTATTGGAGAGTGTTATGAAGGGATGTACCTGGAAGTGAGGGAATTAGATTACGAAATCTTGGTCAGCCGGCCTCGGTAGCGTAGGGGCTAGAGTGCTAGCTCCACGTGCCGAAGGTCGCCGGTGCGAGTCCGGCCGCGGGCATGGATGTTAAGTGTTGTGTGTCTGTGTGTGTGTCCTGTCCGTCCTGTGGCGTCCGCACTTTGAAGACTGTATAAACACTGGATTTAACTGATTCACTGGAAGCTTTAATATAACACATTGAGCTGGCTGTATGGCCTCAGCTGCCAAAAGCCATTAAATAATAATAATAAAAAAAATCTTGGTCAGACCACTGCCTGAATATGGTGGAGTGATGTTGGACCCACATTTGGAAATCAAATTCAGGAATTGTAGGGGAGCTAGATTTATTTGTGGAAACTATCCCACAACGCAATCAGTACTTGAAATGATGGAAGAGCCGGGTTGGGAATCATTGGAAGACAGAAGGCGAGTGAATAGGGTGTTGGGATTGTACAAGGCTTACATCGAGATTCAGGGACTGGAATAAATAGAGGAGAATGTCCTAATACGGGCTACCACTTTTAATTTGGTCCTACTGACTTGCCTGGTCACTAATTATGGATAATTTTGACGTCACTTACTTCTGTAAACAATCATGAAGGTGATATGACGGTTCAAAACTTCAATAACCAATTTTAATTTTCCAAAATCAAATGATCAAAAAAAAATTGTAAAATGACTGATTTTTAAGAGGGGGTCCAAATAGGGGCTACTTGTATAAATAGGGAAATTTCTCTCGTAATAAATTAAAAAATTCTAATTTTGATGTAAAACTTTAATAACTTGAAATTTGACAATCTTCCTCTTACATATATATATATATATATATATAGACGTGTGTTTTCCAATATTTCACTTTTCAGCCACACTACCTAGCACAGATCACAGGTCTTTGTGTGTGAAAGTAGCATGGAGTTTCCTGTCGTGCACAAGGTTGGCCGAATGCCGATAGCTGTGCGGATGTGGGAGATATAATGATTAAAGTTGCTCAATTTCGACCAATAATTTGTGTCTCCTTATACTTCTCTTTCCTGCTACAACTACATAGCATAGACCATTGGTGTTTAAGTGTGGCAGTAGAATCGTCTCTCCTGTCGTGCACTATGTTTGTTAGATGTCGGTAGCTATGGGGGTGTGGGAGATATGGGGGTTGAAAGTGTTCGACCTGCGGCAATATCATATTTCTGCCAAAGGCGCATGTGTCTTGGTGTATCACTTTTCAGCGAAAACTATCTAGCGCAGATTACTGGCATTAGTGTGTGGTAATAACACAGAGTCACCTTTCGATCACAACGTTGGCCGAATTTCAGTAACTGTGGGGGTGTTGGAGATATGGTGGTTGAAAGTGTCCGAGCAAGGATATTTTCGTATTTCGACCAAAGACATGTGTCTCCGTATATGTCATTCTGCTGCCACAACTACATCGCATAGAGCATTATGTTTGTGTGTGGTAGTAGAATCGTGTCTCCTGTCGTGCACTATGGTTGTTAGATGTCGGTAGCTTTGGGGTGAGGGAGATATGAGGGTTGAAAGTGGTCGACCTGCTGCTCTTTCAAATTTCTACCAAAAAACGTATGTGTCATGGTGTATCACTTTTCAGCCAAAACTATCAAGCGATTATCACTGGTGTTTGTGTGTGGTAGTGGCACAGAGTCACCCATCGATTACAACGTTGGCCGAATTTAGGTAACTGTGGGAGTGTGGGAGATATGGTGGTTGAAAGTGGTCGATCAAGGATATTTTCGTATTTCTACCAAAGACATGTGTGTCCGTAAATTTTACTTTGCTGCTTGAACTACGAGGGTGTTTCAAATGAAAACCTTAAAAGTGCTATATTTTTTTTATTTGTGACAATGAACAAAAAACTTACATGTCATTTTTCGACGTAGTCTCCTTGACGTTGAATGCATGTATTCCATCGCTTCGGGAGTGCATAGATACCACGACGGAAGAATTCTTTTGGTCGTGTGTGTAGCCAGTCATGCACCGCGGCTTTCACCTCTTCGTCACTTCTGAAATGCCTGCCCCCTATTCCTTCTTTGAGTGCACCAAACAGGTGAAAGTCACTAGGGGCGAGGTCTGGTGAATAAGGAGGATGTACCAGACATTCAAATTTAATTTCCTGAATAGTCTCAACTGTCCTACGGGCTGTATGTGGTCGGGCGTTGTCATGCTGCAGCAAACTCCTGAAGTCAGAAGTCCTCGTCGTTTACTCCTGATTGCAGGGCGGAGGTGATGTTTCAGCATGTTTGAATAGGAATTGCTGGTTACCGTAACCCCCTTATCCATGTAATGCTCCAAAATTATTCCATTTGCATCCCAGAAGACAGTAAGCATGACTTTTCCTGCAGACGGTTGAGTGCGGAATTTTTTTGGTTTCGGCGATGAGGTGTGGCGCCATTCCTTGCTTGACCTTTTCGTTTCTGGTTGGTGGTAGTGAACCCAAGTCTCATCACCTGTGACAATTTTGCTCAGAAAGGCATCACCTTCGGCGTGGAAACGACGCAAAAGTTCTTCACAGGCATCAATGCGACGGGCTTTCAATTCGGCAGTCAACTGACGTGGCACCCATCTTGCAGACACCTTATTGAAGTGCAGTACGTTGTGAACAATATTATGCGCTGAACCAATACTTATCTTCAAAATTGTGGCTATTTCGTTCAGAGTTATGCGTCTATTATCCTTTACAAGCTCCTCCACTAACGCAATGTTTTCGTCCGTCACTACGCGGTTCGCCTGCCCTGGTCTTGGGGCATCCTCCACAGACGTTACACCGCTTTCAAACTTCCTACACCACTCGTACACTTGCTGCAACGACAAACACGAATCACCATACTGTGCTATTATTCTGCGATGAATTTCAATTGTTTGACCCCTTCACTACTCAAGAAACGTATCACTGAACGCTGCTCAATCGCGGTGCATGTTGACAGCGGGGCGGCCATCTTGTTATGTATTTCATCACCTTCTCTAGCGTTGTAACATCACTGTGCCGCCTGTCGGTCACTTTGTGAACTTCAAGGAACACTGCTGCCACCTACCAACTCCATCACGATACTTGTCGAAATTTTATTTAACTTTTAAGGTTTTCATTTGAAACACCCTCGTACATAGCGCGGATGACTGGCATTTGTGTGTGGTAATAGCATCGAGTCTCCCATCGTGCACTATGGTTGTTAGATGTCGGTAGCTGTCAAATTCTTTACAAACACGTACGACGTCGTGGGTACCAGCTAGTATATATATATATATATATATATATAGAGAGAGAGAGAGAGAGAGATCTTCCATTCTAGCACATTCAGAGTCTGCCCAACCTTCACTCTTTTAGAACTGAATCCACACTTCACCTCTGACTTCATCTGAAAAAGACTCCATCACAGAAGATGCGTGCTGTATTGACGTCACCACGTTTATCCCCCAGATAATTCGCCAACTCTTCATCGTCATCAGTAGGACGGACCCTATAGTCTTCTTCTGCGTCCAACACTTCGCTGAGCTTACATAATGTGTTTTTGGTTTGGCTTGACAATTTTGGATTCTTTCTCTTTGCTGAGGCACCTGATTACACTTTCACAATGATCTGACAGTTTTTCGAGGCTGTACACTCCACACATTTCTTCAATCACTCGCTGTAAGGAGATCCAGTTATGGCGCACTTGTGGCCACGATTGTTTTTTCTTTGCAATGTGGGGATCAAAGGTACATCATGTGGACTAACCCATTTGGACGTTGAAGCTTGTGCAGTAGGTCGTTGATCCAGGGTGCTGAAATCTTGGTGGTTACTTGTCAAGAGCTAGCCCGTTATTGGATCACCAATGACCCGTTTTTAGACCATGCAGTACTTCAAATTGATGGTCTCGGAAGTCATTACAAAACAAACAAATCCAACAGGACAGGTCGGGTTTCTCATGGTTTATTAATACAGTAATTAAGTAGTCCACAATGTATTTCAGCTTAAACTTCTGTTTATTTCCAGACAACACTTCAACGATATTGTTTACATGCAGAGATACAATACATCTGTTGATTTCTTTATATAGGCTCTATCGAAATTTCCCGAACACTTCAAAAGCTTCCTCGAGATATTTCTCGAACATTAACAATTACTCAAACAATTAAACATATTAAAAACAATCAGAAAGAGTACTTAATCATTTATCACCATTACAAAACGGTCAGAAATGGAAATTAAAGATACTTAAACACAAAATTATTTACAGAAATCATTTTAAACTGTAGAAAATTATCCTGTAGACATCGTAACTTGCATTATTACTTGGAATTACAAACATTTAAGCAATTCTCTTGCACAATTCGGTTCTTAAATACACAGACGGAAAAAAAAATCCCAACACCAAGAAAGACTTGTGTTAGATAAACGAAATTTGGTAGGCGTGTTTATACATCTGAAAGATGACATCGATTCAAATTTCGCGCTTCGCGCATAAGTGTGGCGCTAGTAGCGCTACTCAGAGCTTGCAAATCAGGTTTGCTTTAAATACGCGCTGTAAAGTTTGTGAACGTTATTTATCGCTGAGATTTGACATAGTGAGTTGATGTTAGCCAAGAATGCCTTTAAGAAGACGAAGAAGCCATTATCAACAGCTCACCGAGTTTGAACGAGGTCGTGTAATAGGGCTACGAGAAGGTGGATTTTCTTTTCGCGATATTGCAGAAAGACTTGGCCGGAATGTATCCACTGTGCATGATTGTTGGGTGCAGTGGTCAAGGGATGGTACTGCCTCAAGAAGACCGGGTTCCAGGAGGCCACGTGGCACTACTGAGAGGGAAGACCGCCGTATTCGGCGTACAGCTGTGGCGCATCGTACTGCGTCTGCGGCAGAAATTCGAGCTGCAGTTGGTACCACAGTGACACAACGAACTGTTAGAAATCGGTTACTTCAAGGACAGCTCCGAGCCAGGCGCCCTGTAGCGTGCATTCCACTGACTACAAGCCATCGCCGTTTGCGACTCCAGTGGTGTCAAGCCAGAGCTCATTGGAGGACGGAGTGGAGATCTGTTGTGTTTTCTGATGAAAGCAGGTTCTGCCTTGGTGCCAGTGATGGCCGAGTGTTGGTCAGAAGGAGGCCAGGGGAACGCCTGCAACCAAACTGTCTGCGGCCTAGACACACTGGACCTACACCTGGAGTCATGGTCTGGGGAGCAATTTCCTATGACAGCAGGAGCACTCTTGTGGTTATACCAAACACACTGACTGCAAATTTGTACGTCAGTCTGGTAATTCAACCTGTAGTGCTGCCATTCATGAACAGCATTCAAGGGGGAGTTTTTCAACAGGATAACGCTCGCCCTCATACCGCTGTTGTCTCGCAACGTGCTCTACAGAGTGTCGACATGTTACCTTGGCCTGCGAGATCACCAGATCTGTCTCCAATTGAACACGTATGGGATATCATTGGACGACAACTCCAGCATCATCCACAGCCAGCACTGACCGTCCCAGTATTGACAGCACAAGTACAACAAGCATGGAACTCCATACCACAAAGTGACATTCGAAACCTGTATGACACAATGCATTCACGTTTGCAGGCTTGCATTCAAAATTCTGGAGGTTACACCGGCTATTAATTTAACAGTATTTCACATTTGAAATGCATTTTCTTGAGCTTAAATTAACCTGTGATCTTGAAAATTTAATCAATTAAACATGTTAACTTGACAAATGCATTGTCCAAATTTCATTACTCTACAATAATTTTTTCTTGGTGTTGGGATTTTTTTTCCGTCTGTGTATATTAAATGGCCTTTAAATAATTTCTTTTCATAAAATAAAGTCTGTACACACTGATTTACAGTTAATTGTGAAACAAACATACCAGATCATATTCAAGCAAACTTTAGCTCACTACCAATACTTCATTAAATACAATTCTATTTAAAGTTCAGGCATGAGGGCTGTTACAGTGTCCTGCATGAAACTCAGATCATCTACTTTGAGATGAGGTGGAAGCCATTTACTTTACTGAATAGGTAAGAAAGAGATAAATCAATGAAAACATACCGTGAAAAGTTTTGAGTTTTTTAAAAGCTAGTTTTCCGGTAAAACAATTTGCGTCAACGCACGTATGTCATGGACGAAGTTCATTTATTCACTACTCGTCCACCCACCACCACTTGACGTTCCTTTTGGTGTCATTCTTGTGCCTACGCATAACCTCCCTCCCCCACTTTCAGCTAGTAGCCCGTATTTAGACCCTAGCCCGTCTATGGACCTTCCCCTCTACCAAATGAAATGACGAAAAATTTACCAAAAAACCGAAGTACAAGTTGTAAATCGCAAAGGGCAAAAGCAGGTGGTTGGTGAAAAATAACATTGCTACCGAAGCGCGTGAGCTCCATAGCTATTTAAAATTAAAATTAACTAAATTTTGCCAATTCACGTTCAAATTGGCTGTAGCGTGTATCCCAAAGATTTTTTTTTCTAATGGCTTTACGCCTCGTCGACGTCGAGGTCATTAGAGGTGGGAAAGGACTGAGGCCAAGGAACTGGAAGGAATTCAGTCAGGGCCTTTCTGAAGGAAAGCCTGGAGTGATTTGGGGAAACTATGGAAAACCCAAATCTGAATGCCTGGACGGGGATTCGAACCGGCGTCCACCCGAATGCGAGGGCAGAGCGTTATCAGCTCACCCACCACGCTCGGTATCTCAAAGATATGAATATCATCTGTTTTAACAACAACCTGGCAAGCACAAATCATGGCTTGTTACGATGATCCTGGTTGATTTTCTTCTTATCCCCAGACAGTGGCGTAGCTAGGTCAACAAGAGCCCCGCGGTGTAACGGTTAGCGTTCTCGCCTCGCATTCGGGAGGACGGCGGTTCGAATCCCCGTCCGGGCATCCAGATTTGGGTTTTCCATGGTTTCCCCAAATCCCTCCAGGCAAATGCCGGGATGCTTCCTTCAAAAGGCCATGGCCCAATTCCTTCCCATTCCTAGCCCCCATCCTTGCCCCCCATCCTTTCCCGTCTCTAAAGACCTCGATGTTAAAAAGAGACGTAAAGCAGTTAAAAAAAAAAAAAAAAAAAAAAGCCCCGGTGCAAAGCAATTATTTTAGGCCCTCAGGCCAGTTGGGCGACCTTTTTTTGCTTTGTGTTGCTGGTAAGGGCCCCCTGAGCTGAGGATGGGGCCCTTGAGTTGTGCTTAGGGGCCCACTGATCAGTGGTTGGGGACCCCCCTGAGCAGTGAGAGGCCCCTTAGTGAGGGGCTTCCTGTGTCTCAGGGGCCCCCTTAGACGACTGTACAGGTAAAAAAAAAGTTCGCCAGTTTGCCATGAAGGCTCGTAGGCCTCTGAATTGCGCTTCGGGGCCCCCAGAGGTGCGCTTTGGTACCCCCAGAGGTATGCTTGGGGGCCCCCTGAGCGTAGGGGCACCGGTGCATTGCACCGCCTAACCCCATAGTAGCTACGCCCCTGTCCCCAGAAGCTGCTGACCTACCCAGAAGTAATTTAAATGTTATAATCTTTAATCTTCAGCTAACGCGTCTCGTCGTATTTATCGCTACCGTGCAGTAACTGTCTGTAGCTGGAAACGAGGCAGGCTGGTCACTGATATGGTGATGGAACCAATCTTCACCATCCTTCACTTGGGAGAGGCGGCGATGTACAACTACAATAACCAAACCTGTCCGTAGTCCACACGGAGCATTTCGTTCCAATACACAACACATTGTACCCTGTTCACTTCGAACTGTCGGCTCAAGGTCACACCTCACCACCCTCTCCAGTTCCTAACCCTCCGAGCTGACCGCTGTGTCTACGCAGACGATCGGTAAATTTCCCCTTCGCATGTAGGGGTAAGGGCAGCGGACTGGGGACAGTGCAGGTTGACCTTGAACCAATTCTGTTAACTGCACGGTCTACAGACGTAGTTATATAACTTACTAATAAAACGGTAAACTTGGTCAGTGTCTATCACTGTGACGTTATGCCACCAGGCTTCTTTGGTGGATTAAAATCGGCCAGGGACATCAACACATAGTAGAGTTTATGAGCTTTATTTAATAACAATTATATTTATTTAAGCATCCACCAGATCACTGAAAGAAAGTATGTATTTAGTTTAAATTAGTATTTTCATTATTAGTTTTTATTTATTTACATGCGTTCGATGTAAATGGTTTCGTTAAATTCTATGTAGGATAAAAGCTTTAATTGTCGATCAGCAATGTTAACGGAAGTTTTGATTAGATTGTTATTTAGCCTGCGTCAGAAATACAGCAGGGGGCATGAGTAATTTAAAAAAAAAAAAAAAAATCTAAATTCTATTCATCTGAACGAAAATAGCACCACACTGATCGCGATCTATGCAGCCTAGACCAGAATTAAAACTAATATTAAGTGGCACAACGTAAGTTGTTAGGATTTATTATTAATTTCCTTTGCTTGCACTGAAGCCGTATTACTAACATCATTATTTCAGCAGCATGTAACTGTCTGTATCAAACGTTTAAACGATGTAAATTCGAGCTGAAACACGGATAAAAAAAAAAGATTTAAGAAGCCGTTAAGATTTTGGGTCAGGTATATAGCGCGATGCCTGGCATGCAATACAGTGAATGTGATTGAAGCTTTGATTTTCTAGCGACAATGTTAAGGTGGCGTCCATAAATTACGTGAGTCGAAATAGGGGGGAGGGATCCGGCGAAATCTCACCAAACCTCAG
The DNA here is from genome assembly GCA_031002005.1 of Vandiemenella viatica. Classification (NCBI taxonomy): domain Eukaryota; kingdom Metazoa; phylum Arthropoda; class Insecta; order Orthoptera; family Morabidae; genus Vandiemenella; species Vandiemenella viatica. The sequence goes on along the minus strand of CM061918.1, from coordinate 101,852,110 downwards.
CAAGGGGGAGGGAGGGAGGGCGTCAACGGAAATCGCACGTGAGGTTTAGCGCTTTTTTTTCTTTTTTTGTTTTGTTTTTTTGGACTGTAGAGTTAAATAAAAAAAAGGTCTACAAATGACGCGAAAGTCGATTTTAGGGGGGTATTTCATGAAAAGTGGGGGTGTACCCGGCTTTGGTTGGGTGAGACCTAAAAATTAAAAAAAAAGGTCTCAAAAAGTTGCTAGAGCGATTTCTAGGGGGGAGGGGTCGGACCAGATCTCACTATGTCTCACCAGAAAAGGGGGGGGTCCGGAATCCGGAAAAACACCTCACGTAATTTATGGATGCCCCCATAGCGGAGTTTGTGGTTAGGTTGAAATGCAACCTGGACCAGGATGACAGCTGAAATTTTTTGCTACAGCCCAACGCATGAGGAATCGTACTGAGCTTTACTTTATAAATTCTGTTTAGTTAAGCAATTTCAAATAAATGCCTTGCCAGAACACTCCGTTCAACTCGTCATTTTAGACGGGCTTTGATGTTAGTAACATGATATATATATATATAAAAAAAAAAAAAATTAAAAAAAAAAAATTAAAAAAAAAAGTGAGTCGAGTCTCTTGCATTTAGTGCTCCGAATTCTATTGATATTAATAGATGTTTTGCATGTGATAGGTCACAATGTAGTCACTTGATACAAAAACTAAAGATAGACACGTTTCAAACGACATCTTGAAACTCGCGCCGCTAGTGGAGTCGTTCAGTTCCATTAAAATACATTATTCAATGAATTATCAATCAAGAACACTTCTCAGTAAAAAATACGCCAGTGTGGCTCATTGCTGCATCGGAATGGCACAACGGACCGGGCACGAGCCTAGATCATCGCGTACCGACCGTCCAGATTGCGGATTTTACTCGGTTCTCCGCAGTCATCCAATCTCTGCCTCACGCAGAAAACAAAAAAGGTGGTGAATAAGAAGGGTACTTCTCACTAAAATACAAACGAAAACTCCGTCATTGCACGGCTCATTTATGTAAATAGGCGTCTTCCCTGCAAAAACTCGACTTTACAAAAAACGAGCAATTCTTGCATTCGCTATTTCGGAAACTGCTCTAACGCCATCTCGTAGAAGTTCCAGGTATCAGTGAGCCTACTGATGTTAGTTTCTCTTTGGTTAGAGCAAAGAACTTGCACCAATTCTTGTATATATCTGGTATTACGGAAACGGTTCTAACGATTTGGATGAAATTTCATATGTAGATAAGGTTTTGCTTAAAAAGGTGCCTTCCCTGAAGAAAAAAAAAAAAAAAAAATAGCGATTTTACAAAATAATGAGAAATTCTTGTATTTGGTATCTCTGAAACGGCTCTAAGGCCATCTTGTAGAAGTCTGAGGCACCAGGAAATAAATCCGTTAAAAAAAAAAATAAAAAATTATAATGTTTTTTTCGTAGAAGAACGAGGTGCCAGTTAGCTTGAAGCTGCTTTATATATCTGGACGATAAATGAAGAGAAACTCGTATATTATAGCCGGTTATTTAAAATAATATGTTGAACTATGTGCATTCATGAATTTTATTTAACCGACTGCATTTGTTATGTAGGTTTGTATGATATATAATGAATGTATAACAAATATGGAGCGGTCTGGCAGCTCAAATGTTATTAGTGAGAGGGGGGTGGGAGGCGTGGTTAAGGCGCTAGCTCTCAAAAAATTCTGGTGCCGGTACCGAATTCAAATTCAGGTGTTGGCATTATTTTTAAGAGTTGTATTTGATCATATGAGCTACGTTAGGATATTCCATAGTTCGGAACTGTTAGTCCTAGAGGAAAGGAGAAACTGGCGGTTCTACCTTTGATACGATGGCTTAGTGTGCCTCCTTGTGGAGGATGTAAAAAACCTTCGGTTTGTGGACTAAGTTAGGTTTTTATAATATAAACTGCATATATATATATTTAACTAATACTATTATATGAGCAACTCTTATATATACGTAGAATCAATTTCTCACCAAAATTTTCTAAGGATTTTGATGAAATCCGACATACTCAACAGAAGTCGAAAGGTACCGAGCGAAGATGGGTCACCCAGGTACTAGTATTAATATATGGCAGAGTAAACTCAAAATAAAACTTTCGCTTCTCTATTCGAAATATAGAAACTACACTCAGGTGCCAAAAGTCATGCAAGTATCCAGACGGTGGTCACACTGCGGAGCAAACTTAAAAATCAGCCGTGCAGTGACGGAGCTTTCATTTGTATTCTCGTGGATCATGTGAAAGGTTTCTGACGTGACTTAGAATGGACAATGGTTTTAGACGCATGGCAAATTCCATTTCGGAGATTGTTCAACATTACACGATCCACAGTGTCAAGAATTTGTTTTGAGTATATGATTTCCAGCATTATTTCCCACCACGGCTGTAATGACCGGGATCGGCGACATCTGCGCCTAGGTATCGGTGTTTACAGGCAACACTGCATCAAAGAACAGCGACACTCCTTGTGAGCCTACGACACACGTGTCCAAGCGAACAGTGCAGCAAAATATGGCGTTAGTGGAATATGGCAGCAGAAGACCGACGCGAATGTCTCGATTAAAAAAACGCCACGGCCTGAAGGAAAATGAGAAAGGAGACGGTTCAATTCAAGTCCTAGCGGCGAGACTTTCCGAATCCACAGTTAATACGACAGTCGTGTGAACAGTGCAGCAAAATTACGAGTTGTGGGATGTGGCAGCAGAAGGCCGACCCAGTTGCTTGGACTAACAAAACGTCATCGGTTGATGGACAAAGATTAAGGAGAAGGTTTATGTAAGGTCTCGAGCGCGAATTTCTGACGGGGCATCCATTGTCCATAAACGAAGTGAATTGTTTTTTCCGGAATTCCGGACCTCCCCCCCCCCCCTCTGGTGATACTTCGTGAGATTTGCTCCGAAGGGCGGTAGAACCCCCCCCCCCAAGGTGTCGGTTTTTGGACCAAAATACACCTAAAATCAACTTTAGCCTCATTTGTAGACTTTTTTTTTTTTTTTTTTAGCTCTACAATTCTACAAGAATTTCCAAAACCTCACGTGAGATTTCCGTTGACCCCCCTCCCCCTTGGTGAGGATTCGTGAGATTTCGCCGGACCCCCCCCCCCCCTTATTCACCTGACGTTATTAATAGACGCCCCCT
>CM061918.1:101812846-101847950 GCA_031002005.1 Vandiemenella viatica | reverse complement strand
TGACGCTCTTTTCTGTCCCCAACAGGTTCGTTTGATCAACTGCCGACTCTTGAAGTCACTAAATAGGGCCTTGGTAACGGGAAAGAGGAGGGTCGGGGAAAGATTTCTAGGAAGAAACGTTCCCGTCTGGTTTCTTCTGTGGATGATGACGAATTGTAAAATCCTCTCGATTCATCATAGACGTTGATACTAGAAGAAAGCGTTATGAGTCTAGGGTTCGGATCTTTAAGACAAGTCATATTTTTTTCCTGCCTTCTTTCTGAGCTGAAATGCTGAATCAAGCACTGACTGAACGTTTCTGATTGTATTTAAATGTATTTTATATAGCATATAAATGCATATTCAGGACATTTTCATAGTTTCGGTCATATTTCTGTAATATTTATGGTCATATTTTGAGGAAAAATCTGGTAATATTTTAATAGTTCAGAGAATTCACTAGATACAGATGAGAAGAAAATAAGATAATTATTCACAGGACTGTACTTCTGCTATACAGGTGGGTGAAAAAAATAATTTTCACTGTGGTCAGAATTCACCAGCCAAGAATTAAAGTTATTCATTATTGTCACTCACTAAACGTTAATGTTGTGCCCGCCTTTTAATCTGTACAATGCAGCAGAAGCATGCCTATGTCGATCCGCGTCAATCAATATCTCAATGAAATATTCTCAGTCATCGTTAAACCTGCAGTGGATCAGTGAGTAGACTTACCCCCATGCCGAAAGTAAAATTTTCTGAAAGTGCGCAGTTACGTAAGGGAATTTAGAGAGAGTTTTTTAGTACAGATGAAAGAGTTCTATTCTGTAAATTATCTGAAATTAAAGTGACTTCAAGAAAACTACTTAAAATTTAATTTCTCAACGGTGCAGCGAGTGCATGGAAGCAAAGTATGCTGTCTACATGAAAGCGACACTAGATAATATAATGATGTATAATCGAACATATTTTGATGTATAGTAAACTTAAATGTTTGGTCATATTTTGTCATTTAGGTCATATTTACCCATTATGATGGGTGAGGAATGAAGTTTGTGGAAGAAGCTTTCAGAAAGAAATATCATATTTTGAGACATGCTGGATTGGTTAATTTGTTAGTGGAAGGAACAGTCGAAGGTAAGAACTGTAGAGGAAGACAGAGATTAGAATATATGAAGCAGATAATTGAGGACGTGGGTTGTAACTAATGGCGGATCCAAGGGGGGGGGGCTAGGGGGCTTAAGGCCCCCCCCCCAAAAGCAACAAGGTCACCCCCGACAACATGGAGTTTTGGAGACTTTTTTTTTTGCTCTACTGTTTGTATGGGGGCGGCAATCTGGAATAAGGAGATTTCCGTTGGCACCCCCTCCTCGCTCGAGTCAAGCCTCCCCCCCCCAAACCAAATCCTAGCCCCCCCAAACCAAAATCCTGGATCCGCCACTGGTTGTAAGGGATATGTAGAGACGAAGAGGTTATCACAAGATAGGAAGGGATCGAGAATTGCATCAAACCAGTCGAAAGAGTGATGACAGCAAAAAAAAGTCATATTTACCTGCATATTTGTCTATTCTTTGGTCATAAAGATCCGAACCCTAGTTATGACCGTGGACATGTTTTGTGATGTCACACCCCAGTACGTTCACGGTCGCCCATTAGACAGCTCTAGAGGCCGTCAACAGTACCGTAACTATCACAACGCAATCTGCCATCTCTGTTTCCATTACCGCGGGCAACCAGCACTACGTGAGGAAGAGGATCATCGCTATACTCCGACTTCATCTTCGAGGAACCCGCCTCGCCAGAACAATGGCACAGTGTCTGGCGCTCGGCCTGAAGTTACCTGTTTTAATGAGACAAGTTTTTACCATCTTGTATTCGGCCATCAGATTTGGGTTTTTCATGATTTCCCCAAATGTCTCTAGGCGAATAGTGGGATGGTTCCTACACAAGGGAGCATCACCATACCAGTCACCAGATTTCAGACTGATGGAAACAATTTAGATTATTAAAAAAAAAAATATTACTCATGCCCTCTGCTGTAATTCTGACGCAGGCTAAATAACAATCTAATCAAAAGTTCCGTTAACATTGCTGATCGAAAATTAAAGCTTTTGTCTTACATATCCATTGGCAAAGAATTTAACGAAACCATTTACATCGAACGAATATAAATATTTAAAAACTATTAATCAATATTCTAATTTAAAATAAATACATACTTTCCTTCAGTGATCAGGCGGATGCTTATATAACTACATAGAACTGTTATTAAATAAAGTTCATAAGGGGGCATCCATAAATTACGTGAAGGGTTTTTTCGGATTTCCACCCCCTCCCCCCTCTGGCGAGACTTAGTGAGATCTGGTCTGACTCCCCCCCACCCTCCCCATCTGGTGAGATCTGGTCCATGAGACCCCTCCCCCTTGAAATCGCCCTCGCAACATTTTGAGATCTTTCTTTCTTTCTTTCTTTTTTATTATGTCTCACCCACACTTTTCGACGAAATACCCCCCCTAAAATCGACTTCGCGTCATTTGTGGACCTTTTTTTTTTAAAAACCTCACATGAAATTTCCGTTGACCCCCCCTCCCCCTTGGTGAGATTTCTCCGGACCCCACCCCCCTATTTCACCTCACGTAATTTATGGACGCCCCCTAAACTCTACTATGTGGTAATGTCTCTGGCCGTTTTTACCCACCAACGAAGTCTGGCAGCATGACATCACAGTGATAGACACTGACCAAGTTTACCGTTTTATTAGTAAGTTATACAGGGTGTTTCAAAAAGGACTTTACAATTTTGAAAATTCATATAAATTTTATGAAACGAGGTACAGAGCTGGTTTTGGTGTTGGTGCTGGTTTGGGTGAGGAAAGCACTTCAAGTTTTTTTTACCTTAAACTAAAGATGTTCTATGTGGCTTCCGTTGGTTATTCTGCATACATCCCATCGGTAGTCGATTTCTTCCCAGACTCGCACTAGCATTTCAGGTGTAACTTGCTCAGCAGCAGCGTAAATTCTTGCTCCAAGTTCAGGTAGAGTGGCCGGCAAAGGAGGTACATAAACCATATCTTTTATGAAACCCCAGAAGAAAAAATCTAGCGGTGTCAGGTCTGGGGAACGGGGGGGGGGTCATGCAATTGGCGCATCACGGCCAATCCATTGACCTGGAAAGCGGTCATTGAGAAAATCCCGGATGTCAGTCAGATAGTGTGGTGGTGTGCCATCTTGCATAAAGAAAACATTTCGTTCTCGGTCATCCTCATCGATCTGTGGTATCAAAAATTGTTGCAACATATCAAGGTACACTATCCGGTTGATGGTCCTCTCTTGGAAAAAGAAGGGGCCGTACATTTTCCTCTTGCTCAACGCACGAAAAACGTTCACTTTAGGGCTATCATGAACATGTTGCAATGTTTCATGTGTATTTTCACTACCCCAAATCCTACAGTTATGTGTGTTAACCTTGCCACTTAAGTGAAAAGTTGACTCGTCAGAAAAGATTAAGTTGTCCAAGAAATGTTCATCATCATCCACTCGATTTAACATATCCACAAAGAAGTTCCTACGTGCAATCTTATCAGTGTCTTTAATTGCTTGTAAAAGCGAATATCGGTATGGTTTTAAATGCAAACGGTTTCTCAACACACACCAAACCGTCGTATGTGGGACTTGCAGCTCACGAGATGCACGCCGGGTCGATTTCGTATGGCTGTTGACAAAACTTTTTCTCACTTGCTCAACGACCTCGTCAGATGTGCTTGGACGACCTGAGGATTTTTTATGTTTTACTAAGCACACTGTTTCTACAAAACATCTATGCCACTCATAAATTGTAGGCCTACTAGGAGGATTTTTAGCGTACTTGGTACGAAAATTACGCTGAACTGTTGTCGCAGACTTCGATTCTTCAAACCAAAACACACAGCTAGCACGCTCGGGTCCAGTGAAGGCAGCCATCTTCAACGTAACTGCCGCTAGCGCTTGTGCGGCGCGATTAGGTACTAGCGGACTACGCGAGTCAAAACTTGAAGTGTTTTCCTTTAAAACAACACCAAAACCAGCTTTGTACCTTGTTTCATAAAATTTATATGAATTTTCAAAGTTGTAAAGTACTTTTTGAAACACCCTGTATAACTACGTCTGTAGACCGTGCTGTTAATAGAGATGGTTCAAGGTCAACCTGCTATGTCCCCCAGTCCACTGCCCTTACCCCTCATGCGAAGGGGAAATTTACCAATCGTCTACATTAACACATCGGTCAGCTCGGAGGGGTAGGAATTAGTGAGGTGGGGAGCGGAACCACGGTAACATGACCTTGAGCCGCCATTTCGGAGTGAACAGGGCACAGCGTGTTGTGTGTTGGGATGAAATGCTCCGTCCGGACTAGGGACAGGTTTGATTATTGCAGTTGTACATCGCCGCCTCTCCCAAGTGACGGATGGTAAAAATTGGTTCCATCACCATATCAGTGACCAGCCTGCCTCGTTTCCAGCTACAGACTAGAGATGGGCAAAGTGATTCACTAAAAAGAGCGGTTGTTCATTTGATCACTCAATGAAAAGAACTAGTTCTTTTGAATGGTTCACTTGCTCAGTAGCTCAGTTTTATTTGAGACCTTTTTTTTAGGTCTCACCCCTCACAATCCGGTTATACCCCCACTTTCAGTTGAAAATACCCCCTTATGTCGACTTCAATACAAATAGTAGACCTTTTTTTTTAGCTTAGAAGAACTACCGTTCACTTTAAGTGAGCGTCTGCTCCATCTCTAATTCTTACGAATTTCTGAAATTCCTCATCCTCGACAAGAGAGAACGGGTGATATTCTTTACACATCACTTTTAGTAACGGAATATCTAAAGTCCGTTTCCTAGTAATTGAGATTGGTTGATTTACATCAACGAATGTATTCATCGATGTCTGAGCAAACAGCGGCGTCGATAACGGTGACGGTCTCTGAGCCTTGGTGTAGTCCAAGCTGCACCATTCCAGAGAAAACGTGGAGGCACTGGCATTAGAACTACTTGCTTTTGGGAGTGGATTAGAGTCACTTCGATCAGAAGTTCTAACCCCGGAGTCATCCACTGAAGGCGAACGTGATCGTTGCGCATTTCCCTCGCGTTTTAATGGTATCGACCGGTGCAAAGTCTTAAGGTGTCTCTTCAAATTGGTTGTCGATCCTGACGATATAGATAAAATCGCCTTGCAATAGTTGCATTTCCCTTTCTTGTCCTTCTCGTTCTTTTCGAAATGATACCAAACATCACTGGTAAGTCTGCTCATTTTCTTGACCTGTTACAGACAAGGGGAAACTTGAAATAAACACGCAAATCTATGAAAAACGTATCGATAAATATTTGGTGTTACGATTATGTTTAAACGTTTATAATGGTCATTTAGATACACTTGGATCGTAGTTTAGATTAAAAACTTAAAATAACATATAGCATAACGCTTACCAGGGAGAGAAAGAAAGAGAAGCGGTTAGCGGAGCGGTAAAGAACTAGCTCTCCAGTGGCACTGCTCACTGCTCACTGCTCCGAGCTGTGCTGAGCGACTGAATCGAACGTCGCGAACGAACTAGCTCTCCAGTGGCACTGCTCACTGCTCAGTGCTCCGAGCTGTGCTGAGCGATTGAATCGAACGTTGCGAACGAACTAGCTCTCCAGTGGCACTGCTCACTGCTCCGAGCTGTGCTGAGCGATTGAATCGAACGTCGCGAACGAACTAGCTCTCCAGTGGCACTGCTCACTGCTCCGAGCTGTGCTGAGCGATTGAATCGAACGTTGCGAACGAACTAGCTCTTCTCGATCTTCGGCGTTTCTTATTCTTCATAGCGGAGTGGATAAACAATGAACGGCGTGGAACAGAGAACAAACAAGGGTCGGGAGAATGGCAAAGCCGAAACCGACATTGTGTGCGCCCACTCGACTGAAGTTCAATCGACGCCGACACACCACCGTCATTACGGCTTCCAAGAAGAACTACCGCTCACTTTTAGTGAGCGACTGCTCACTCGCTCTTTCAAAAGAACTGTTCTAAAGAGCTGATTCACTCACGAACGACCCATCTCTACTACAGACAGTTACTGCACGGTAGCGATAAATACGACGAGACGCGTTAGCTGAAGATTAAAGGTTATAACATTTAAATTACTTCTGGGTAGGTCAGCAGCTTCTGGGGATAAGAAAAAAATCAACCTTGATCATCGTAACAAGCCATGATTTGGGCTTGCCAGATTGTTGTTAAAACAAAATGATATTCACATCTTTGAGATACCGAGCGTGGTGGGTGAGCTGTTTACGTTCTGCCCTCGCATTCGGGAGGACGCCGGTTCGAATCCCCGTCCGTGCATCCCAATTTGGATTTTCTATGGTTCCCCTAAAAAAAAAACTCCAGGCAAATGCCGCAGATGCTTCCTTTAAAAAGGCCATGACTAAATTCCTTTCCGTTCCTTGTCTCCAGTCCTTTTCCGCTTCTAAAAGTTTCTTGCAAAGATTATGACAAAATTTCTTCCTTTGACTGCCCGCAGTCTTCTTCCTCGTCAAATGATCTCCACCAGCCGTAAAGCCCTAAAAAATAAAAAAAAAATAGCAGTGGTACATTGATGCGAAACAGATCCGAAGGTAGTACCTGTTACTGTTTCAGCGCTTCTACAAGCAAATACATTTTCATAGGTCTGGTATTGGGTGGTAAGAGCATGTATGTGAAGACCTGTTTAGAGTTTTATCAGCGCTCTAAAACCTGCACAGAGAATACATTCCCTTTATGCGCCTCAAGCAGTTAAGTTTGTGATAACCGCAGACAAACAGAAGTGCTTTATTGCCACGCTTGTACAATGGTACTCTAATCCGGCCTTTCTCCTCTGCCCAATAGCCTCCACCCATAAAATATTTTTACTGTACCCCACTGTTGTGTCTACAACAAAAGTAGTGTCAAGTATAACACCTGGATGTGTCAAACCATTTAGTTCCAGACTTTTAAGGCTCGGTCACACGGGGCGATTTTTATCGCTGTCACTTGAATAGCAGCGATTAATCGCTTCGTGTGACAATGTAATCGCTGCGATTGACCCTTCTAGCAGCGATAAAAAATCGCAGCGATTGGATTTGAACATGTTCAATTCTCATCGCTAGTAGCGCGCGATTGTGGCGGTCACGTGACCAAGTCGTTGCTACAAAGCGTTTGTTGTTGTTATTTGGGCTTTAGGACGCGTCAACGCTGGGGTTATTAGCGCCAAAAAGCGTTGTTGTCACCTCGTCTGACAGCTCAATCGCTACTTTTTGTTTGTTTGTTTGTTTTTGTTTTTGGTTTTTTGTTTACTGTGGGACACGAATAATACTAAATATATGAACAAAAATGTGCGTCTAAACAGTTTTAAGAAGTTATTTGTGTAATTAAATGAAATTGGAGTGAACGTTTCATCTGAGAAAAAAAATTAAGAACTACGTTATTTTGGTTTAACGAAGCGGATTCTTTTCTGATAGGGCAACAAATAAAACTTACCTTAATAAATGGTGCCAAGGCATTGTAAATGGCTTGAAAAACGTCCGGCAAAAATGTAGACACTGTTATGAGGAACTCTAAACAAATACTCCAAAGACTTCAGGCTATCACCACTTGCCAAGTAACGCAATGTGATTTCTAGTTTGATTTTGCAATGAATTGCACTTCTCATCAGTGTATCTTTTTTTATAAGTTGAGGAGTAACCAATGGAGAACTGTATAGAAAGAATTCGGAAATTTTCGGTCCTTTACGACTAAATATTGTTTTAAAGTTACTGATTGCTTTAGAAGTGTGTACTTTTTTTCCAGCCTCACTTCAAGTTCATCAGATATTCGTAAAATGTAGGTAGTGTCCTTGCATGTTCGCATTAACAAATCAAATCTTTGCCAGTGGTGAAAGTCGACTTTAAGGCCTGTAAAAATTGCATCCGAGATCCGGATTTTGAATTGGGGACCTTAAGTACCCAAGCTACCAGTGGCTCCCGTGCCCCGCGACCACGCCGGCAGCCACTGGTGGCCGAGAGTCGTGGCGGGGCATTGTATCTTACCTAGCTTATTACACCTTGGTCTTTAAAATGATACCTCATTTATCGATTTCGGTTAGGTATCAAGGGAAATAAATAACTCGTGACAGAAAAATGCGTTGTAGAAATATTAATACTTTTCCCTCTAAAATTTCTTTCTTAAAATGTGGTGTAACGGAACCTAAGACCTTACGAAGACTTCAGTCTTTAAAATGATACCTCGTTTATCAATTTTGTTTAATTATCAAGGGAGGTAAATGACTCGAGACACAAAAAACGCATTTTAGAAATACTGATATTTATGCCCTTTAAGAGTTCAATACGGAAAAATTCATTTCTTAAAATGTGATGTTGCCACAGCGGAAACCTTAATTTTTAGAATGATACCACATTTATATATTTCGGTTAGATATTAATGGAGATAAATGGCTGGTGACACAAAAATGCGTTGTATGACCGTTTATACTTTTTTCCATTAAGGGTTAGATTCGAAAAAAAAATCTTTTTTAATATATGATGTCACCAAAGCTGAGTCATTACTCATCATACTCCTACTTCATTTATCGATTTTGGTTAGATATCCAGGGAGCTCTATGGCTCGAGGCACAAAAAACGCGTTTTAGAAAAATTGACATTTTTGCCATTTTAGGGTCGAATTACGAAAAATTCCTTTCCTAAAATATAATGTTATCACGGCGGAGACCTTAGTCTTTAATATGATACCTCATTTATCTGTATCGGTTAGATATGAAGTGAGATAAATGGCTCATGAAACAAAAACGCATTGCAAAAATATTGATACTTTTGCCCTTTAAGAGTCGATTTCCGAAAAATTTTTGTCTTTGTATATAACGCCACTAAAGCGGATATCTTAATCTTTAAAATGATACTTCATTAAACGATTTCAGATAGGCATCCATTGAGATAAATGACTCGTAACACAGAAAACAGCATTTTAGGCATATTGACGTTTTGGCCCTTTAAGGGTCGAATTCCGAAAACTTTTTTTCTTAAAATATGATGTGACCAAAGTGGAGACCATAAGCTTTAAAATGACACCTCATTCATTGATTTCAGTTAAGTATGAAGGAAGATACAGGCTTGTGACAAAGTAATACCTTATAGAAATAATATATATGATGTTAATTTAAATGCAACTTTTAATTCAGTGTTTTGGTAATTCATTTTTTTCCAGTTTATTATAACATTGTCATAGAATATAGCGGAAACATCTCAATCGAATATATATATATATATATATATATATATATATATATATATATATATATATATATATACCCGTCTAAAATAATGTTTAGAACACAGTATTTTGGCAGTTGCTTAAATAAATATAATTGTTATTAAATTACGCTCATAATCTTTAAAATGATATAATTTAGTACATATTTCGCAGTTTACTGCAACAGTGACATCTCTCGACAGGGAGTATTTGGACTGTACACAAAACGAAATATCTGTTTTCCTTTCCGTGTTATGGCAATTCATTTCTTCGCTTATCTGAGTAGAACTGTTATTAAATAAACTTCATAACCTCTACTATGTAGTAATATCTCTGGCCCTTGTTAATACGGCGTAGGGTGCATAATATCAGAGCATTACTGACAGGTGGTTAGATAGAAATGCTTCCTGGACCAGAAGAAAAATATCGCCAAAGCCAAAAGGAACTAAACGCTGGACATGCATAGCAGGTGTTTTACTTTATTCCTAGCGGTTGTGGTTAGATTGAAATGAAGTCTGGACAAGAATAAAACGTCGCCAAAGGCACAAGAAACTATACCTATGACATCTCGGGAACTAAGAGAGATATTGAAAAGTTTTATTCTCCACTTTTGATTTGTCGAGTTACATAATAATCGAATCGAGAAACTGCGGCCCGGCGGTTATCGAAGGAAGGCCTGTTATTATCATCTCCATTCAAAATGTCTACTTTTTCTTTTTTCGTGGGAGGCTGTGTCGCCAGGCACATCATCTCCCGAGGCTTGTTAGACCTGTCGTAGTTCTGATGGTGTTGCGGATGTACTTTCATCTGTGTGTGAAATGTGTAACTTGTGTTTCATATAAGTACATGTTTTTGTTTGTTAGATGTGTAGTTTAGAAGGTTGAGATTAGGGACTAGCTTTCGCCTATGTGACCGCGTAAAATCGCCTATAAAATCGGAATCAAGATTCGAACCTAGGGAGTAGGGACCTATTCTTTTTAGCCTAATTTTATTTCTCAGGGTTGAATGAGGCAGACGGGAGTAACGAGATAGAGGCAAGGGTACAGAGGATGTAAGACAGGAGGAAAAGTTGTGCAAAAAGATAATAGAAAGAATTGGAAAAGTCCTGGTGGTAAACTACCTACAGCATTGAACTCTGTAATTTGTAGGGATGATGGCTGATAAAATGCACAATGTGTACGGAGTACAGGAAAAAATAACTATCAAAACGATGTTATTTGCTGGTGGCCTAGTCTGAGTAAAAGTGCGAGAGGACTCTATAAAAAATTTTCAACTGGTAATCTACAGTTATAATAATAATAATTCCGTGTGGTCGTTATGACCTAGTGACAGGGTTTCCATTGGCTGCACATTTCGCTCCTGCCGTAACCGCCTTAACCTAACCCGGCAATCCTACCGGATACAGGGACCTACAGTTTACCGTGGAATCCGAACCACGGAAGCTTTCTGGCGAACAGGAAGTTGCACCAGAGGTGAAGGTCGGGTTAAGCTCCTTTGAAAATCTCCGCTGAGACAGGGATTCGAACCGGGGACCTTTCGATCTCCAGTAAGACGCGTTAAACACTGAGCCACCAGTCCACTTAACTACAGTTAATGTTATAAACGCGAAACTAACTCTATCTCTCTGTTAGTTATTCACGACTAAACCGATCTTGATGTAATTTGACAACGAATACTGGGTACCGCTAGGAAGGACCGAGGATACTATTTTTCGGGATAAGTAACATATTTTGTAATTAAACTTTGAAAACTAACTGAACGATGACAGAAAGATAACGTGCGTAAGTCGGTCGCTCAGGCTTTGTTTCTTTCGCAGTCAGTTTTTGGGACACATTTAGCGTAACTTATAGTTTTCTATATCCAATTTTAGAAATGAAATTCAAAGTCCACGGGTACGAAGTTGCGGATAACAGCTAGTAGTAATATAAAAACCAGGACGAGAGTAAGTTATAAAAATAGCTGAAAGGTAATGCACATGAGGAACAGGAAGATACCGTTTACTCCCAAGTACAAAGGAAGCCGTCAAATGCTGGGAAAGGTTGAATTCATTGCGTAACAGCTCAAAGCAACATAAAACGGGATTTGCACATAACATCGGTCCTTGGGAAAGATAATCACTGCGTTTATAAACATGTAAGAGGCTTTTTTTTCGAGATTTCGTTGTTTCTTCATCACGCAAATACAACCTAACCAATTTGGATGGGGCTTTCACAATTTGAAGCTTAGGATCTAACTAAAAAACTGCGAAATGTCTCACAACTGTACGTGAACAGTGGACGGAGCAATAAATGCTAATCTGTTTTTAACTTGAATAGCTAGGCGCCAAAGATCATACTAAATCAAAAATAAACAATGCTTTCTTAACCTGAACAGATACCCATCATAGATCATACTACATCGAAGATAAACACAACAATCTTTGGATCCTATTAATATTGTTGTTGACTTCGTAAGTTTGGTTATACATTTCTCCAGTTTTCTGGACTGTAGTATGTTGAAATACACGGAAACGCAAATGAAATCATTCAGAGAGCCCTACTTATGAAAGTAGCTAGGACTATGCATTTTAACATAACCACAGCCTCCGCTTAAATGTTTGCTCAACAATCCAAACAGCTACCGTAACCAAATTCGTCCACAAACGTATTTCGATACGATCGGAGCTGTCGGCAGTTGTTACAGCCTGTTCGCTCAAACGTGGCGACCCAAGGTCAGTCTGATTTATCCCTACCCCTTGCCCTTCCCCCTACATGGAAGGTGGAAATTTACTTCTCGGATACATGGACACAGCAGTCAACTTGGAGAGGTAGGAAGGGAAGGGGTGATGATGTGAGGAGTGGGCCTAGGGGAACATGACCTTGAACAGTCAGCTGAGGGTGAACAGGTTATAGTTTTATATATTGCAGTGACCTTCGGAGCAGAAATTCCTGTACGTTTGCAATCTATCAGTGCTTAGTTATCTTTCGTTTGAGTTTGAGTCGTTCATTAATTTCATTAACTTTATTTGAGCATAGATTGTTCTAAAGCAAGGCTGCCCATGCTCGCAGGCCACCAAGTGGCCCGCTATTGCATTTGAATTTGCTCGTCAACAGCAGAAGCCTAGAATATACTAGCTCAACCTATGCAAAGATCTCATTGAAGTTTTTTACGTTTTGATTACGATTAAAAAAACGTCTGATCACATTGATGGTTTTTAATTTTTTGATTGTAATTAAACTGTTTTACTTATTTCTTTGATATATTTAAATATCTATTGTAACTACAGGTAAGTATTATGTGGCCCGCAGGTTAACTTAGAATCGAAATTTTGGCCCATCTGCAAAATTGGTTGGCAGCCTTGTTCTAACACATTCAACGATGTTTGTAGGACACCGACATATAAGGTTTAATGAAATGGAAATTAGAAATTAATGAACCAAAAATATCGTAAAATTTATTTAATGTAATTTAAATATTGTTTCAGTCATCACCCTGTTGACTGTGTGATACAAAACTCTCTCTCTTCATGTTGCGTCGTCTCGGGTATACCCATTACAACCTTCGTCGACAACTATTTTCATACAGTATAATCTTTACCTTCCTCCACAGTTCTTATTCTTTGATTGTTTGTTTCGCTTGTGCATTATCAAGTCTCGCGTATCTTAAAATGTGACCACTATTCTGTTTCTTCTTTCTGTAAGACTCATCTTCAAACTTTTGTTGTCACCTATCACTTCCGCAACATGGTCATTTCTCGTTTTTCGTATCCACTTAATTTTGAAGATGCTTATTTATTTCGAACATCTCAGTCTTATTCCTGTTTGGCTTCCTCAGTGTCCAAGCATTACTTCCTTCAAATACTTTTTACCACTCAAATAGATTCAGTGAATTCGACATCAAATTGTTTCTCCTGGCGAAGAAACCTTCAGTGTAGTCACTAATCTAGCATCATAATCTGCGCCAGAAGATCGTATCTAATTATGTTATTAGCTTCGCCCTCGTGTACCTTATATTTAGCAGAATAAAGAAAAAAACACAAATTTCTTTTAGAGGTGTCCGCATAATTTAGTTTTTAATAATTCAAATTGCCTTACGAGTGCCATATTATTAAGTAACCAAGGTTGCGTAGTCAAAAACGATATTAACAGAATCCAAAGATTGTTGTGTTCATCTTTGTTGTAGTGTTATCTTTGGTGCCTATCTGTTCAGTTTACTAACAGATTATCATTTGTTGATCCATCCACCGTTCACGTAGACTCATAACTTCATAAGACATACCGTAATTTATAAGTTTGACCATAGGCATTCAAGCCATAGAAACCCCATCCAAATTGGTTCAGTATTTTTTTTGCGTTATGCGTCACCAAAGAAAACCTTCAGATATGGCCGCCTGCAAACTTATATGTGTAGTGATTTAGCAAGTAAAAAAATTACTACTCAAAATGAGAGAAGAAGTAAGAAAAGGTACATAGGACAAAACAGATATAATTAACTATCAAACATGGTCTAGCTACCAGAAGGACCTCATTAAAAAGTCTTCGCCGGGTATTGTCTCTCATGAAATTCCGAGTATAGGAACTGCATATAGAAGGAAAAATGAAACGAGTGGCTGCAGAAGGATGTTGAAAATTAGGTAAGTGATCAAAAAGAAAATGTTTTCCAAATGACAGGACAGGGAAGCACTTGTGTAAGAGTTAAGACACACGGGATTATTCAATTTATCAGTGCAGGAATTTTTGAGGACGACAAGGACATGAAGGAGGTAATTGATGACGTAGGTCGTAGAATGTAATGGGTATGTTGGGATGAAGACATCAGCACGGGATAAAGGATTGCATCAATCCAGTTGAGAGACTGCCGTCAGAACATAAATCAGGGTTTTATATCATCGTTGTCTTCGGCATCGGTTTTAGTTCTGCGTTTTAAGTAACACAGCTGCCTAGCTGCCTTCTTTCGATTTGTTGTGCTTATCGTGTAGTGCTGCCAACGTTTGCAATGTAAATGCGGCAGTAGGTGATACGCATCGCGGGAGTAGTTCCAAGGTGAATGCAGCATCTTCCTCGACCTTGTCGCAGTGTTGGCCGTTCTTTTTCTTTTCCCTTGAATGTTGTAAATTGCCAAACACTTAATCGTTCTGCTTGGCGTTGAAGCGTAGAAGGCAGCTAACGGCCCATCTGGGAAATCCATCCTGTTGAGAAGCGGTTGGTAAAGGTATAATAAGTTTTTCGTTTTACTTTTGTGTAAATTGTGTCTATGCTCTGTAGCAGGGGTCAAGAACCAACCGATTTTTCAATATTTCTACCGATATGGGGTCTGTACTATCGAAATACCGAAATGTAACGATTTTCCACGATTTCTGAGAATACAAGGAAATTTTCCCGATTTTTTTTTTACCGATTTTAGATTTCAAGTTGGCAACCATTTCGTTTATGTTCGATTATATGCTAAGTAGTTACCTATTGCGAAACGTTCGAGATATATTTTAGGGGATTCCCGAGATAATGTCTGCGGCTATGGTCAAAGAATATTTTTTTTTTTTTTGCTTACGGCTTTACGCCTTGTCGACATCGAGGTCATTTAGAGGCGGGATGGGAATGGGGACAAGAAACGGGAAGGAATTCGGTCAACGCCATTTTAAAGGAAGCATCCCGGAATCCTCCTGGAGTGATTTGGGGAAACCATGGAAAACCCAAATCTGGATTAGGACGGGGATTCGAACCACCGTCGTCCCGAATGCAAGGCCAGAGCATTAACCACTCACCCATTACGCTCGGTCCTAAGAAAATTAAAAAAAAGAAGTAGATGTATTTCCACGAACTTGATTGAGGTTAAAGATGTTTTGTGAAATAACGCAGTAAACGAAGTACACATTACTAAGTATGTTGTTTTTGTTATTTTGATTTATGTTTTATTAGTATTGAGTAGTACTCATTCATGATTGAAATTTCTATGAAAAAAATTCTCTTAATTGTTTTAAATTTATAATATATCCTGTAATTTCCCATTATTTGACAAACATAAAGAAGTTTAAAATAATGTTACGTTAGAATGTAATGAAGTTTTAAATAAACTTAAATAACTTTTATTTCATATTCTAACTTAAAAAAAATAACCTCACTGCCTTCTAATGGCTTCGATTTATAATACGAAGGTACATCAAAATCAACCCCATCTCAGTAACTTTTGGAGATCATTTGTCGTCCAGTTGCGGCAGCAGATTGCCATCAATTTTCTCACAGTTTGAGGTCAAATTGATAACAAGTCTTGGTGTTCCAAATTTGGTAGTCAAATTGGTGTCAAACAGATAGAAATTCTTGGACAGCAAATCTTGTCCAGTAAATTGTGTTTAATAGGGTTGTATATTTTCATATACCGATTGGGCAGCTCTACCGATTTCGCATTTTGACGTTGTAGCATTTAAACCTTACGCGCAACACAATGGTAATTGTGTAAAATGTTCTAAGACCTCCTGAGTGAAGAGTGGGAAGCCCGAAAATATTTTAAACAGTTGATACACCGGGAAAGCCTGCATTCTTTCACAGTGCTAATTGTTATCCAATAAATGAGGAGTTCCCAAACTTTTTCTTACCATTCCTCCCTTCCGTCACGCCCCCACCCTCCTCTAATATTTTATTGTTATAAACATAAATGCTTAGTTCTCAGTAATATCAATGACATCCCTAAATATGTGATGTTAGAGGCTGTGAAGGAGACTGTACTTCTGACATACGGGGGGGCGAAGCCAGGGGCGTAGCTACTATGGGGCTAGGCGGTGCAGTGCACCGGGGCCCCTACGCTCAGGGGGCCCCCAAGCACAGTTCAGAGGACCCACGGGCCTTCATGGCAAACTGGCGATTTTTTTATTTTTTTTTAGTTCTACAGTCGTCTAAGGGGACTCCTGAGACACAGGTAGGCCCCTCACTAAGAGGCCCAACCACTGCTAAGGGGCCTCAGCCTCAGCTCTGGAGGGCCCCAACCAGCAACACAAAGCAAAAAAAAAAAAGAAGGCGCCCATCTTGCCTGAGGGCCCAAAATAAATTTTTGCACCAGGGCCCTTTTTGACCTATTACGCCACTGGGCGAAGCCAACTCTTCCTCCCCATCTTCCTCCCCCCCCTCCCCACCCCCACCAGGACATGTCTTCGTGCCTGCAGGTTGTGGAGACCGTTCTGAATTGTAGTTTATGGGCCTGATACTTGGTCATGTAGATATTCAATTGAATCACAAAGTTTAGGACATCGCTTGTAGTTGCTAACAAATATATACATATATATATATATATATATATATATATATATTCTGCCTTTACGCCTCGTCGACACTGAGGGTAACTCTTTTATCTACTAATGTATATATATATATATTTTCTATTTCATTAGAACTAAAATCAAGGGCCAGTTTATGCCCATTGTCATCTCTCCCTTTCCGGATATACGTAATTCTTCTCCCGGCATCCCTCCATGCCTCATCGCCAGTAAATGTGTCAGCGGTAATCCTTTAGCCTCATGTTCAGGAGAACGAGGGTTCGAATCCCCGTCCTGGCATCCAGATTTGGGTTTTCCATGGTTTCCCCAAATCACTCCAGGCGAATGCCGGGACGCTTCCTTCAAAAGGCCTTCCTTCTCGTTCCTTGCCCCTGGTCCTTTCACGCCTCTAATGAGCTGGATGAGGCGTAAAACCAGAAACAAAAAGAGGTACATTAATGAAAGGGTTATACAGTAAAGCTTCGATTATCCGAACAATTTTTTAAATATTTTTTTCTATTTTTGTTTCTATTTACAGGACATTTGTTTTGTTCGTAAATTCCACTAACAAGGAACTTGGTACAATGAGTTTTACACCTTGCGTTTGTTATTGTATTATCGCCGCAATATTCACGAGACCAACCGCTCACTGGCTTTGATGTTGAATGTTTGTTGAAACCATGACGGGAAAAAACAATTCTTCCAGCGTACCGGTAGGTTTAAGTCTGAAGCCTGCTGTGCTCGTTCTGAGCCTTTATTATACAAAGTGATTCAAAAAAACGTGGGCAAAATGACATGGTAGATCTGTCTTACAATGAGAATAAAAAATCGCATAGGAACGGAGGGTCGCAAACGCCTGTAGAGGGCGCTAGAGCCACGAGAGGGCGTTGCGATACAAACACCAGACCTGTCTTCCTTGGATTTTTTCTTGTGGGTATTTTTAAAAGGACTTGTGTATGAAACACCTGTTGAAACGCCGGAAGACTTGGTAGGAAGAATCGTTGCGGCAGGCGGATGTGTTCGAGATACACCTGGTATTTTTGAGAAGGTGCGCCGTTCCATGCAACGGAGATGCCGGGCTTGTCTCGATGCATCTGGCTAAAACTTTGAGCATCTGCTGTAGGCTCAACATTTGGCTTGCATTAGTCGCATGTGAGTGAGTAATTATCAATAAAATGATCTGTAATGGTGTTGTTTCTTCTCTTTGTGTCAGTATTATTTTAGACGCCCTGTAGCGGCTCCGGATCGCAGTTGCGACCCTCTGTTCCTATGCGATTTTTCATTCTTATTGTATGACTGATCTACCATGTCATTTTGTCCACGTTATTTTGAATCACCCTGTAGATTTGCTGTGTTGGTGAGTTCATCTTCTAAAGGGAAGCATAAGTGTCGCCAAAATGAAGCAAAATAAAATAAGAGACTTCTTTTGCTTGGGGTATGTAAAATTGTAAAGTACTTAATGTAATTTTAAAGTCAAAATAAAAACTATATAAGCCGAAACTATATAAATCGATAATCCGAACCACCCTCGGTCCTAATTAGTTTGGATTATCGACGCTGTACTGTAGTTGAGATCCATTCTTCCCTCAACATAGTCTACTGTACTTCGTATCTTATCAGGTGCAGTAAAGTCAGTTTCAATAGCTTCTCCTTGAGAGGCTTTCACATACCTTATCTGCGACATCCGACATCGTCAAGATGCAGTAACTGTGCCAATCAAGTATCTAGCTAGCATCGCTGCTGGGGAAATCTATCGCTCTCCAATGGGTTAGGGACTTAGGGTAGGTGGTGGCGAATGATCGTATACCAGAGGTGTGGGCTACATCGCAAGCCTCTTCGTACTGTTTATGGAACATAGGTTCTCAATCTGTTTTGGCCTACCGCCCCATTTTTGAAAAAGAAATGATCACCGCCCCCTTTTGGAAAAAAATATTCACTGCCCCCTTTTCAGAAAAAAACAGGCCGACTCCCCTTGTCGTAGTAAATCTTCTTCTTTTAATTACACTGGGCAACAAAAAAAAAAAAACTTTTGGAAAATCGTCCAGGGTTTTTCAGCTCAATTAGACTAATTTTGATGCCCTGAGTCCGAAAATGACCTTGGTTTTGCTCAATCAGGTCAGGAATTTGGTCTACAGATATTTCACACAAATCTATGTCTGCTGATAAACCCCTGACGAATCTTTCAGTTTCCCTCAAGAAATAAAAGTCAACGTATCCAAATTAATTCAATATTTATTTACTATATGACGTTTGATAAGCATAATAATCAAAATATAATAAGAATGAGCGTTACATGACACAAAAGTTCAGAGTTCAAGGCAGATATCGGCGTTTCTTCGATTTCCATGTGTGAGCAGCTGCTGCTGGGTTGTCTCTCTTCAGCGACCAGCAGTAGTCCGCCAGCATGACTGCGTCCCACCTCCCCTGGTACCTCTCCTCCATTTGGGGCATGTCCTGATGGAATCTTTCTCCCTGCTCGTCACTCATCGCCCCAAGGTTTTCAGGAAACTTGTCCATGTGTGAGAACAGGAAGTGCATCTTTAAACTCATCGAACACCCGAGTTTTTGGAAGGCCTCTAGCATGCTGCTGATGAGTGTGGCGTGGTTTGCTGCCTTCGTGTTCCCCAGGAAGTTGTTCACCACCTGCACAAACGATTTCCAGTCACCACACTCAAGCGTGTTCATGGAGTTTTGGAACTCAGTGTCCTTTATGAGCTGCCGTATCTGTGGGCCATCGAAAATGCCGGCCTTGAGCTTCTCAATGGTCAGTCGAGGAAATGCTCGGCACATGTAGTTGAAGCACCTCCCATCCTTGTCCAGAGCGCGTGTGAACTGTTTCATTAGCCCAAGCTTCATGTGTAGCGGTGGGATCAATATCTTCTCCCGGTCAACAAGAGGTTCGTTTATGATGTTTCTCGCTCCTGGTACTAACTGCTCTCGCGCCGGCCACTCTTTCTTTACATAGTGCTGGACTCTGTCGCAACTGTCCCACATACATATAAAGCATGGGTACTTCGTGAACCCGGACTGCTGACCTAGCAGAAAGTTCACCATCTTGAAATCGACGCAGATCATCCATTGGTGCTGCTTATATTGGATTTTGTCAAGCACATACTTCACTGTTTCATATTTCTCTTTGAGAGTTGTGGAGTGCGCAAGAGGGATTGAGGCGAACTGGTTCCCGTTGTGGAGGAGCGCACACTCAAAGAGCGCTTGCAGCTGTCAATGAAGAGTCGCCAATCTGTCGGATCGTATGTAGGAGCGCCGAGTTTATGAAGAAGACCGGCGACATCTTGGCAGTACACGAGGTCTTCCTCCTGGCAGAAGTAGCCTATGTACTCCTCATGCCTTCTACGGAAGAAAGTGAACGCGCGTCCTCGCCACGTAGATTTTTCTCTTTGAGTCTGGAGGCCAACAGCTCGGAGGAAGTCTTCGACAAGCTGAGATCCCGAACCAGATCATTAAGCTCACATTTTGAAAAGGGCTGCGGACCATCTTGTGTTTCATACTCCTGGTCTGTATCTCCTACGTTGTCTGAAGTGGTGGCCTCGTCGTCGTCGATGTGCGGAAGCTGTGTGAACGCTGGTACAGGTATTTCTTCGCAGTGAGCAACTGGACGGCGGGCAGATGGAAGGTCGGGGTACTGGAGGCTGTGCCGATTCTTCCGGTTGATGCCAGTAGTATTGATGGCGCAGAAGTAACAATCCGATGCATGGTCAAACGGCTCCCTCCAAACCATCGGTATCCCAAACTTCAGTGAAGTTTTGGCGCCCTTAGTCCACCGCCTGAGGTATTCCACGCACGTCTTGCACACCGTGTGCGGTGCCCACGACTTATCTTGGTCACCTAGCTTGACTTTAAAGTAAGCCTGGTATGCGTGCTTCACAAATCTTGTGATGTTCTTCCGGTCCGCTGACAGCGTGTATTCTCCGCAGATGTAGCAGAAAGCGTCCGGATTATTCCTGCATGAACGTCGCGCCGAAGCCATCTGAAAGTAATAAAAAAATAATAATAATATTACTAATAATTGTGATTATTTTCCTGCTAATTTTTAGGCAGCGAATTTAGAGAAATGACTAAACTCAAAACCCGTGATATTAGCATATGTATGTATAGCCCGTCAGGCAGGTTTATGGCTGTATCTCAAAAAGTTGACCTGATTGAGCAAAACCAAGGTCATTTTCGAACTCAGGGCATCGAATTTAGTCTAATTCAGCTGCGAAACCCCGGACGATTTTTTGGCTGTTACCCAGTGTTATCAATCCGAAGACTGGTTTGTAGTAATTCTCCGCTTCGTTCTAAATAATGTAAACCATAGGGTTCCTACTTTTTTGGCTCATAACACACTTTTTGAAACAGTGATTCGATAGCGCCTGTGTTAAGTGAAAAACAAACAAATTACTAAAATCACCTAAGTAAAGATATTAATAATACTCGCGTATTGTTCACAGTTTCATTAAAATACATATTATCAAAAATAAAATTAATTAGAAGACTGAGTTGGGTGTAGTATCACTAACTTTTAGATATTTGGTGCCTTAGTTGTCTTCTGCAATCTAAAATCTCACCGTTCGACTATTGACAATCTGTTTCTTGTTTTAGTTAATAAATTGTTAGCTGCGCTAAATCCTCTTTTGATCATGCTATTAAGAACTTGTTTGATGCAGCCTTTGTAGCCGTATATCTATATATATAAAAGAAAGTCGTGTTAGTTACACTATTTAAAACTCAAGAACGGTTGTACAGATTTGGCTGAAAATTGGTACGGAGGTAGCTTAGAACCAGGAGACGGACATAGGATACTTTTTATCCCGTTCGACCGCGTTCCCATGTGACGTGACATAAAACGTCAAAGAGAATACAAGTCACTATAAAACGTGGTGTAACAAAAACGCATCTGACTTGGAATAACAAAACGCAAATGACAGCGGTAGATGACCTAAACTGCATGATTCAGAATGAGATCATTGGAACAATGCGTTCATTCAAATCTATTAACTGTAACAAATGAAGACGAAGCTACCAACAATCCAATTGAATTTTTAATCTCCTTGGATGTGCCTGGCTTACCACCACACAATTTACGCCTAAAGGTTGGCTCCGTAGTAATCATGCTTCGAAACATAAACCAACCAAAACTGTGCAACGGTACGCGTTTGGTGGTAAGTAAATTGATGATCAATGTGATTTACGCGACGATAATCAAAGGAAAATTCGAAGGTGAGCAAGTTCGCATTCCGAGAATCCCGATGATCCCAAGCGATATGCCGTTTGAGTTTAAAAGACTTCAATTTCAGATCCGTCTTACATTCACCATGACCATTAACAAATCACAAGGCCAATCCTTAAAAGTTTGTGGTTTGAATCTGGAATATTCATGTTTTTCCCATGGTCAATTATATGTGGCATGTTCACGGGCCGGAAGACCATCTGCGTTGTTTGTTCTTGCACCTAATAATAAAACAAAAAATGTCGTGTATCACAAGATACTTAACTGAAGAGTGCAATCTATGCACCAAAATACATGAACAATAAAGCATCATTAAAATACTTATTTTTTTTATTTGTATTTCCTAAAAAAAAAAAAAAAAAAAAAAAAAAAATCTGCTTATTTATTGCCTCTAAGGCGGAACAGAGTTCACCGGGTCAGCTAGTAATATATAGATTGATGAAACGTAGGGGATGGAGGTTGTTCCTCAACGCCCTCTAAATTTTCCTTAGACCATGAGCGCCCCCTATCATCTCGTCAACACGCGTTAGTGGGAGGTACCGCTCCCGTTTGGAACTACCGGTCTAGAATATAGCTTGAGGGCATTCGACACTATTGATGGCTGCCTTATATATAGTGGAGGCTATGATGGTTTTATATATTGATGAAATGTTCTCGGGAAACTAGCTGAGTTAGAACGTTTATATAGCATGACTTTTCGGCGATCTTATTCCCTGCCATCATTGTCACGTGACTGCTGCCTCTGGGCGACTATATATATAAGCAACCCCATCACCCAGAGGCAGCACTCTCTTCTTCTCATTACTTCCCACTAAACCTGCACTATACGCAAACAATAACACTATCCATAGCACAGTAGCCATGTGAGAATTCCGCCTGCTGTGAGTAACACCTGTTCAGGGTGACGGAATACTTCAGAAGATGTCAGTCGATTTGCTAATGATGTATTGTCGAAATCCTTTCATCGGCGTCATGACTTCGTGGAACAAAGTTGTGACGACTAAGATCGTGATTGAAACAGTCATAATTGACCGGGAAATCCCGGATCAAGTGCGACATTGCTTCATTACGGTTTAATGCAACGCGGATGTCCTAGACCAAGGCGCACGTAAGCAATACTCCGAAGATTATTCCATATATAGCTACCACAGTGGGCACTTCCCTTCCTCCTCATTGGTGTCCAGTTTTGTCTTCTTATTTTGGTCTCTCCTCACGATGTCCCTGTATCTCATCTTTTATCATCTATGTCTGCCCAGTTGCATTTCGTACATTATTCTGGATATTCTTGCAGCACACATGCCGGTACCGTCTAAGTTGGTGCATCGTTATTTTATCGTTGAATCTTGCAAATTTTTCAAAGTCCATCCCATTCTCATTCTATTCCGTCTTCTTTATTTTTTGTTCAATTACCCTTCTGACAACCATTTTCTTAGCTGCCTAAATGCTCCTCCATTTTTTCTGCTTCACATAATACGTTTTAAGTTCGGTAGATGGTTCATATATTCGTCAGTGGGTTTTAGCTGTTTCGTTTAAGATCTCTAAACGTTTCCTCGAGATCCTTTCCGTAAGTTTCTCATTGATGGATCTGTTCACTGCCACTTCAGTCAGTAAATACTTGAATCTGTTGTTCATGTTCAGTTGTTTACCTTCAAATTACGTGTAACGAACTCTTTCTTCCTGCCTTTGATGAGTTTACGTCCTCATGTCCTTGCTGGCGCCAAGTTTTTTATACCTACTACCAGGTGTTACTACATGCTACCAAGTGTTACTACATACTCCCAGGTGTTACTGCATACTACCAGGTGTTACTACATACTACCAGGTGTTACAAAATACTACCAGCTGTTACCACATACTACCAAGTATTACCACATACTACCAAGTATTACTACATACTACCAGGTGTTACTACATACTACCAGCTGTTACCACATACTACCAAGTATTACCACATACTACCAAGTATTACTACATACTACCAGGTGTTACTACATACTACCAGGTGTTACAAAATACTATCAGGTGTTACCACATACTACCAGATGTTACCACATTCTACCAGGTGTTACCACATACTACCAGGTGTTACCACATTCTACCAGGTGTTACTACATACTACCAGGTGTTACCACATACTACCAAGTGTTACAAAATACTACCAGGTGTTACCACATACTACCAGGTGTTACTACATACTACCAGATGTTACTACATACTACCAGGTATTACTACATACTACCAGATGTTACTGCATACTACCAGGTGTTATTACATACTACCACGTGCTACTACATACTACCAGGCGTTACAACATACCACCAGATGTTGCTATATACTACCAGGTGTTACAACATTCTACCAGGTGTTTCTACATATTACCAGATCTTACTACATACTACCAGGTCTTACTACATACTACCGGTTACGCCAGAAACTTAGGATAAATTATGATGCACCAGTGAGTGGATGGTTATCATCACTTTATCAAGAGCCTGATCACTTGGGATTTGAGTCTACAGAAAGATCTCGTAGGTCTTCATTGAGTCTCATTTTACTTACACGACTGGTCAGATCTTTGACTATATAAAGTCTGTCGTAACATCAGTAAATTAGTCAGTAGATACTGAAAGACGAAACAGAATCAACGTCGACCATGCCTACATGAACGTGAGTTGAGTTTGAGGACGATGAACCGGTTAACACATTTTGGCCACGTGTGTTTGGACAGAATTAACAGCTCTGCTGGAGGTCACATTGGCACAGATTGCTTCGCTGTGAGTAAAGCACCGAGCGCGATGGATGAGCGTTGAGGACGTACATTCGAATCCTTGAACGGCCATCCAGACTCGGTTTTCCAAGTTTTGCGAAATCATTCCAAACGAATGCTGGGATTGCCGAAATCCTTTTTGTTTCTTGCCCCTAGTTTTTTTCCATCATCTAATGATCCCGACGTCAACGAAACGTAAAGCCATAAGCAAAATAATAAAAAAAAAAAATAATGACATACCACCACTTGAAACAAATCAATAGCGCGACGTGGTCGTTTGCAATCCAGTTACCTTAGTCCACTTGTGGTCAACCTGATCCCTGCCACCCGCAAATGGGAGTTTCAGTTTTCGTGGTTGGCGGTAGTGGTTTTGTCCTATACTGAAGCACTTTCGTTTTTTAAAAAAAAAATCGCAAGAGATTTAACGATGTCGATTTGCAACTTCAAGAAGCTAATAAAACTCTTATAGTTTTTCCGAAGTATTGTGTCTTTATAACCTATTGAAAACGGAAACCCACAAAAAACAATTCTTGTAAAAATAGGTAAAATCTCGTGTTCATATAGTGACAAAAAAGTTATGAGATCTTTTTCTGAGCCAAGTCTACACTTTACAGTGTATATTCAGTTCACTTTGTGAAACAGAATGGTTTCTCTCTGTGTCATAGAGCGTTTATTTAGGATAAAAACATTCTGGTGACTTGGCCATTATGCACGTCATAATTTTTTACTGAAACTGAGGGCATAATAAATACTTGTCAAATTCGAAAAAGAGCGAGGCTAATCTTGGCTTTTACGTTTTTTTATAAGTTTGATATTGAAAAGAGAATTTCAACAATTTGCTGAATAATCATCTATAAAAGATAATGTAATTCCAGATGATACTGACAGATTCAGTAGCTATCTATATGAACTCGAACTGCACATGGAAAAACGAGTTGAAGGTATTTTGAAACTGAAGGTGCATGGCTAGATAAAAAAAAGTCGTTTTACCACAAATATTGAAGAAGCTGATACAACTTGCCCAGAAAAATTGTTTGTAATTAGATATAAAAAAGTAAACATAAATTCTATTTGAAAACTTGTGTCAGAGTTAAAAAAAAAAATTGTGTTTATATCCAAATATGTGGAGGAAATTTTCACTTTATTTTTACCTATCCCTATTTCATATCTTGTGTAATCAGGCTTTAGTGCTGCTAATCATATTATGGCCAAAGAAAGAAACCGCCTGATTATTTCCGAAAGAGCAGACCTTTGTTTGTTCCTTACAAAAATTTAACCAGATGTCCAGTATTCCGTTTCACATCAGCCTCAGGGATCTCATTAGTAAAATAAACAATTAAAATAATTTCATCATACTTCATGTTTTTATGCATACAAAGAATAAATTTAAAATTGTATATGACTGTAAGAAGTTGCTTTATTTTTACAAACTTAGTAAAAGTTCGAAATATAGTATTTGGAAAGTGATTATTATTATATGCTGTAATTTGCCTAAGCTGTGCTTTTTAGATTTTCTCTGCTGGAACTGGTGGGAGGTTAAATTTTTTTAATTGTGACAGAGGTAGAAACTGGGTGGTAGATAAAAAAGATTGACCACCTCTGCCCTGGCCCATCGATTTCACCCATCCGGCCTGGAATTTTTGCGGACACTTAACATGACCTTCTCCTGTGGCGGAAGTTGCTCCTGTATTTGAAGTCTGTTTGCCTTTGGTTTTTCTTCTAGTAACAAAACATAAACGTTAGAAATGTAATACCTTCGTAACCTTTGCGGTAAATTAAATATTACTTACTGGAGTGTTAACATTCAATGGATTGGATTAATGTTTACCGCCTTGGTAGTGCTCATACTGTCAAAGTTGACACCCAGCTTAACGCTGCTATGAGAACAGTGAGTGGTGTCATTAGGTCTACCCCAGTATACGGGCTGCCTGTACTTTACCGAGCGGGGCGGTGTAACGGTTAGCGTTCTCGCCTCGCATTCGGGAGGACGGCGGTTCGAATCCCCGTCCGGGCATCCAGATTTGGGTTTTCCATGGTTTCCCCAAATCACTCCAGGCAAATGCCGGGATGCTTCCTTCAAAAGGCCATGGCCGAATTCCTTCCCATTCCTTGCCCCCATCCTTGCCCCCCATCCTTTCCCGTCTCTAAAGACCTCGATGTTAAAAAGAGACGTAAAGCAGTTTCAAAAAAAAAAAAATGCCTGTACTTTCCAACATTCCTCCACCACATCTGAGGAGAAAATCGATATTGCTTAGAGAATTGGAAGGAGTGAAGGAAAACAAAATGATTCCTCTTCATGGTGACATTCTTCACCTTCCTCGCACACGTTTAAAATCGAGGAGACCTGTCTACATGGAAGCAGTCAGTCTCAGACATAACAACTTGTTTGAAGAGTTGAGAAAGGAGTGGGAAGCCAACAGCCCACACAATTGTGGGTTTATAAAAGATCCGACAACCTGTGCTCCAGGGTCTGACTTGCTTAGGCGTCTTTGGTGTCAATTGAACAGATTTCGCACAGGTCACGGAGTGTGCTATGCAATATTCCATAAGTGGGGTCTCCGTGAAGATGCATTGTGTGACTGTGGTGGTATCCAAACTGCTGACCACATTTTGATGGACTGTCCAGCAAGAAGATTAGCTGGAGGTCTTCTCACACTGCATCAAGCTGGACCAGCTGCCTGAAGATGGCTTGAATCTATAGATTTAGTTATCTGATTGTACATGTATTTTGTTGTACTTGGCATACGATAATAATAATAATAATGTTTACCGTATATTCGAATCCATTATTAACTGAAGAAATAATTAGACATAAATACATAGTAATAATAATAATAATAACAGTTAACCGTTCGATATGGCTTCTTTCAAATGAGCACCGCCCTGTAGTCAGTGCTGGCATTAAGATGTGTCAGATTGACGATAACAATTGGGAAATCTCTGCCTTGACCGCTCACTTGTTCATCATGGAACCATGTTATTTGAAGAAAATCGCTGACGCCCAGCGAATGAGAAGAGGCAGCGGAGAAAAGAAAATGAACATTTGACGAAAAATGGCTGCCTCTCGTTTGCCTCTCCAGGGAATGCCTGTCATCGTTGCAGTAAAGTGTGTCGTTCTCGCATTGGACTCCACAGTCATAGATGAAGAGCCATTCTGCTTGGTAGACCAACCTATTCTATCTCGTGTGTTTGCTTATTCAAGAGGTGAACTTGCTTGTATGTCCATTCATTTGGCGACGCAAATATGGAGCTGTACCTGCGCCAGTGCCTTGCTGTGCGCGTTTTGTTTACTCGAACGATCGTCATTTTGAACGCGAGAGTTACGGCGGAAACAATGTTACCACGTTGAGCACGTTGTTTGGCGGTGAGGTAGCTGATCCTGTGTACTTAGTGTGAGTGGTACAACAGCGTCACGCTGTATTTTGCAACAAGTGTCACCTCGTCGGTAGCTGATGAGTCAGTGGATGCTGAGTTACTGCTTAAAAGATCTCGAAACGTATCGCGCTATTTGAACTTGCCGACTCATAGCAATAACGTCTAAAATACAGACGAATTAAGGAAAAATCGAATTAACACCTTAGTTTAACGAAGGACGTAGAAAAAGTAATGAGAGAGACCTGACTATTATTTCTTCAAGAATGCTTCCGTGGTTTCGATTTCACCCTGTACTGTAGATACCCTCTGGGGCTAACAACACTGATGAGTACACATCCACAGAAAATCAAGTCAAACATAAGCTTAACGTGGTCGTAGTTGACCCAAACGAACATACATACACACATACATACAGCTTTACATGTCGTCTACGCCGAGGTCAGTACAGTCTGGAAAGGACGACCGACAAGAAACTGGAAGGAATATCGCCACGGCCTTTTGAAGGTACCATCCCGGCACGAGTGATTTGGGAAATCATAGAACAGGGGTGGCCAACCCAAATGAACCTGGAGCCACTTTGGAAATTAATCATAATTCCGCGGGCCACATATAAAATTATATATTCCCATATTTTTTATTTTTTTTTAACTGCTTAACGTCTCTTAACAGCGAGGTCTTTAGAGACGGGAAAGGATGGCAGGCAAGGAATGGGAAGGAATTCGGTCATGGCCTTTTGAAGGAAGCATCCCGGCATTTGCCTGGAGTGTTTTGGGAAACCATGGAAAACCCAAATCTGGATGCCCGGACCGGGATTTGAACCGGAGTCCTCCCGAATGCGAGGCCAGAACGCTAACCATTACATCACCATGCTCAGTATTCCCACGTTAAATTTAGACCCACTATAGATTTTTTTTTTGGAGTGAACATAATTTAATTACTCTGCGAACTCATAACAGTAAACTCATAAATAAAACATGCAATATCTGTTATTCGAAAGATAATTATTTTAAAATCAAAGTTAATTTTCGACAGTTAATTTTTGAATATGTGGATGCACAAATATTGTATTTTCTAATACATTGGTTTTCACTACTTTGGCCATCTTATATATAAAAATCAATGTATGTTTGTGGGTTTGTGGGTTTGTTCGTCTTATATGCATTCCTATACCATTTATCAGATTGCAATGAAACTTTGGAGAGTTTTCGAGTGTGCGTCTGCGAAGGTTCCTGTGAAAAAAAATTTCCAAAAAGTCACCCCCTATTCCCCATAACACCCAATAATTTTGGCAAAACCACATTTTTTTATCCGATTTAGATAGGAATTTGTACACTTATACTTTAAAACAAACATAAAAATACTGCCTACATACGGTTTCCGAATATTAATCCCCTCACCCCCTTTCCACCCCCATAATTTTTTCACCCCATAATTTAGGCAATTCCACATTTTTTATCCGATTTAGATAGGAATTTGTACACTTATACTTTAAAACAAACACAAAAATACTGCCTACGTATGGTTTCCGAATATTCATCCCCTCTCCATCTTTCCAACCGCATTACGTTTTTACCCCATAATTTCGGCAAACCACATTTTTTATCCGATTTAGATAAGAATTTGTACACTTATACTTTAAAACAAACAGAAAAATACTGCCTACGTATGGTTTCCGAATATTCATCCCCTCTCCCCCTTTCCAACCCCATTACGTTTTTACCCCATAATTTAGGCAAACCACATTTTTTATCCGATTTAGATAAGAATTTGTACACTTATACTTTAAAACAAACAGAAAAATACTGCCTACGTATGGTTTCCGAATATTCATCCCCTCTCCCCCTTTCCAACCCCATTACGTTTTCACCCCTGTCAAAAAAAATTAAAAAACCCACCCCTCCTCCCCATAATTTAGACAAAACCACATATTTCATCAGATTTCAATGGGAATTTGCACACTTATACTTTGAAACAAACAGAAAAATACTGCCTGCATATGTTTTCCAAAGCGCATCCCCTCTCACCCTTTCCAACTGAAAATGAATGAAACAGCAGTTTAAAATTTATATGTAAATATTTTTTCGTTTAATCTATGTGCCTACTCAAGTCCAGCAATAGTGAAGCATTGCCGGGTCAGCTAGTGCTTCATAAAATAAATATATTTTGTAAAAGTGTGATGAATCTCGCGGGTCACAAAAATGTTTAAGGCGGGCCATATGATGCGCGCGTGCCGCGTGTTGGCCACCCCTGCTGTAGAACATCAGAATCTGGATGGCCGAACGGGGATTCGAATCAAAGTACTACATAATGCGAGACCACCTCTCCCACCTCGCTCTGTTGTTTGAAGATACCACATTAGATGTCGTAAAAAAACAAACCGTCTTACATTGTTTCGGGGTCAATAGAAGGCAGCTTTTTGCGTAATTTCATCATAAACGTTGTGAATTGTGACATACGTTCAGAAGGACTTGACGAAATTAAAAGAATTTCATTTTTTGCTACCGATTCCTCTAAGCTGTCTTAGTGGAATGTTACTCGATAGGGAAGAAAGGCTTTCAGAGAAATCTGTGTAAAACTAAAGCTCCAATGTTGTCTGTTCGTAATCTGTCGTAGGTGGAATGTAAGGACCTGTTACTAGGAACTGTTACGCCACGATGCGTCACTGTGTATTTTCCTACTGCAGTTAATACCAGGAAAACTGTGTGCCTCAGCCGTCAGCTATTGAAATACAGCAAGATTTACTGCTAATGGTTCATATTCACCCGCGTCTGCTTTAGGATAATGTGAGAAGGGTTGAAGAGTAGCTGCCAGTACGCTAGCCTCCTCGTGCTGGGGTCGGGCATGCGTGGTTTTAATTAAATGTTGTGACTATCCTATGTTGTGTGTAGTAAGTGACCTAGCGTGGTGGTGTAACGGTTAGCGTTCTGGCCTCGCATTCGGGAGGAGAACGGTTCGAATCCCCGTCCGGTCATCCAGATTTGGGTTTTCCATGGTTTCCCAAATCACTCCAGGCAAATGCCGGGATGCTTCCTTCAAAAGGCCATGGCCGAATTCCTTCCCGTTCCTTGCCTCCATCCTTTCCCGTCTCTAAAGACCTCGCTGTTGAGAGACGTAAAGCAGTTAAAAAAAAATTTAGTTAGTGGAAACAACATACTACATACACTGAATTGTCAAACGTCATACCTTAGGAAGATACAAATATTCAGATTGCAATAGCACCGCGGAAGAAACGTATGAATGTGTCGTGCGGAGCTGACACGCTCATTTGTATTCTCGTGAGTCGTTTGGAAGATTATCTAACGTTATTATAGCCGCATGATAATAAATTTCAAGGCCCGGATTCTTAGGTTCAAACCTATTTTCTTCCTACCCCAATATTCTCGAAATTTCAATTTTATTTTTCGTCTTTTGTAGAAACCAATAATATTCGTAAATTTAATAGGACCTAAAAGAACCTAATTTCTATGTTATGGCCTAATTTGGTTTTCAGAACCTAAAAGGACCTAATTCGTTGGACTGATCCTTTCCAACTGTAATTTTCTTACTTAAATAAAACATATGGCCGACCGGATTAGCTCAGTGGTACGGGCCGTGGGCTATTAATCTGGACGCGGGAGAAGTCATAGGTTCGATCCCCACCGACGGCTATTCTGAAATAGTTTTCCTTTTCACCTACAAGCAAATGCCGAAACAGTACCTCATTGACACGCCAAGGCCGCTTGCTTTCTCCCCTTCCTTCTTAAAAATTTCCTTTCCTTCTTCTACATCGAAATTTGATTTCGTTCTTCTACACCGATTCAAGTTAATGTCACCTGGGTGATCCGGCCAGTCTCACCAATCCCAACTGTATTTATGATGTGTCATGTTAGATGTTGTAAATGAGTGGTTTAAGGGCCACAATAAAGACACAATGTATTGAACACAATACTGGCTTATATCGGTGTTTTAATGTGAATGAGCAATGTCTTTTTGGAAGTTTTAAAGGAGTACTTGACATTGTATTATAAAGTCACAATGTTTTTAACAGAATGGCAGTATATATATTGCGTATTTTAAATTTTATTTCCCTTAAAAATGTGTAAATTCCTAAATTAGAATTTTTAAAAACGATAAAAGCCTAAAACGTGATTGAATTAAACTAATTTTAGCTTTATAGATCCTAAAAATCCGGGGCTTAATAGTAACAAATGCCAAAAGCTGTAGATATCTGACATCATGTTTTCATTTTATAAGGCAGTTTTACGTTCTGATTTCAAATCTGAAAGCCGTTCTGCTGTATTACAAGTTTGGAAGATATGTAAAAATACATATTTATATGGAACACCTTTCGTCGAATATGATTTGTAATGCAACTGAATTTGTGTTTTAGTCAATTTTAAATACAGTTTACACTTGACATAATACACTGAGATATTTTGAGACTGCAGTACTATTATTTCATTTGTTTATTTTCTGGGAAAAGGATGTTGTCGAGAGGTTGTATAAATTCACCACATTTGTTTTGCTATGTGTGAGGCTATCTGACAGACAAATCCCATCGGAAGACTTTTACACTGTTTCTGAATAGAGCATATGAACCATACTTTGATTCGAAGTTGGATAGTGGTAAGTTGTGGACACCGCAGTACATCTGTTTGAGATATGCGTGATACTATGTTAAACATCTATAAATGGTTAATGTCTTATATCTCAAGAACGGTGGGTGACTGAGACAAACGCTTTGCATATTCTGAATCAGCATGTCCCAATTGTCTTAAAACACACGTTGGATACCCAGATTTCCGCCGAAAGTTTTTTTTTTTTTTTTTTTTTTTTTTTTTTTTTTTTTTTTTTTAACCAGTGTAATTTAACATCGAACGCGGAATAGACGCGCGGGGCAATCAGTTTCGGAAAATGTACGTGAATTCATTTCTCGATCCACAGTGCCAGTAAAGCTCCTTAAATATATAATTTCCTGCTTTATCGACCGCAGTGGCCGCCCGCGTCTGCTTAATCACCGAAACTAACGACGTACGCGTCGAGATGTGAGTTTGGACAGACAGCAACACTGCGTCAAACAAGAGCAACAGTGCAGCAGACTCGCCCATATCAATAGGGGCGTCCATTAATTACGTGAGGTGTTTTTTCAGAAATACGGTCCCCCATCCCTTGGTGAAATTTGGTGGTAACCCCCCCCCCCCCGTTTGTGTGGTTTCATGAGAGTTCGAGAGAAACCCCCCTCCACTTGCTTCGCTAACGATCTCGTAATTTTGGATGCTTTCTCCCCCTAAAGGGGCATCCATAAATTACGTGAGGTGTTTTTCCGGATTTCCTGACCCCCCCCCCCTCCCTCTGGTGAGACTTCGTGAGATCTGGTCCGTCTACCCCCGCCCCCCTCTTGTGAGATTTGGTCCGTGAGACCCCCCCCTACAAATCGCCCTCGCAACTTTTTGAGGCCTTTTTTTTAGGTCTCACCCTTCCAAAGCCGGTTACACCCCCACTTTTCGCGAAAAATCGACTTTCGCGAGTGTTGTAGTCCTCTTTTTTTTTAAGCTCTACAGTCCCAAAATTTTAAAAACCCCACGTGAGATTTCCGTTGACCCCACCCCTCCCCCTAGGTGAGTTTTGGTGAGATTTCGCTGGATCCCCCCCTCCTTATTTCATCTCACGTAATTTATGGACGTCCCCTAACCTGCGATCGGCGTTAAAAGCAATTTGGAGACTATTTTTTTAAGCTCTGTAAGATGACTTGAGATTTCTGACGACCCCCCTCCCCCTTGGTGAGATTTCGCCGGCTCCCTCCCGCCCAATTTCACTTCACGTAGCACAGTGAAATTTTGCGTTGATGGGATATGGCAGCAGAAGACCGACGGGAGTGCCTCTGCTAACAAAACGCCATCGCCTGCAGCGCTTCTGGGTAGTGAACATGGTTGTTGGACCTTAGACGACTGGTAAAATGTTGCGTGGTCGGATGAGTCACGATTGCAGTTGGTAAGAGCTGATAGTGTTCCAGTGTGGCGCAGATACCACGAGGCCATTGACCCAGGTTGTCACGAGGGCACTGTGCAAACTGGTGGTGGCTCAATTCTGTTATGGCATGTCTTTATATTTCATGGTCTGGTACCTTTGAACCGGTCGTTGACTCGAAATGGTTATGTTCAGTTACTTGAATACCTTATGCAGCCATTCGTATTCCTAAACAACAATGGAATTTTCCAGTTCGACAGCTTCTCAAAATCATTGACGATTTGCGGAACATTTAGCGCAATTTCATCAAATTATTTGGCACCTAGATTGCCAAACAGGAAGCCAATCGAACATATCTGGAACATGATCGAAAGGTCATCTCATGCACAACGTCCTGCATCGGCTACACTTTCTCAATTACGGACGGCAACAGACAAGGCGTGGGCGAATATATCTTCAGGGAACTTGTCAACGCCCGTGAAATTGCTACAGACTGTTCCACACGATATTAGGAGTTATCCAACGACTTTTCGCACTTCAGTGTAAATTCAATGATTGGAACAATCACTTTTTTTTAACTTATTGCTTTACGCCTCGTCGACGGCTAAGGTCATTAGAAGCGGGATGGAACTGGGGACAAGGAACGGGAAGGAATTCGGCAATGGCCTTTTTGAAGGAAGCATCCCGGCATCCACCTGGAGTGATTTTGGGAAACCATGGAAAGCTCAAATCTGGATGCCCGGACGGGGATTCGAACCCGCGTCCTCCCGAATGCGAGGCCAGAACGTTAACCGTTCACCCACCACGCTCGGCGGAGTATAGCGTACCTGGAATAACTAAAAGACTAATCCTAGTCCTAGTTCTCGATGAGAGGTGGCCGGTTGGCTGCTTACAAGTTCAAAACATGGCCGTGGTGGTTGAAGGGTAATGTCTTCGGTTCCTGATCTGATCGTGGCTTCACGAAATGTTTCCTTCGTAAGCGCCACCGCCGCTATTTGTGCGTAATCCTTTCTTGCCTTTAATGACATCGATTAGGCCTTAAAACTCCATTAAGAAAAACCAAATAATCAGTGGCGTAGCTAGGTCAACAAAGGCCCCGGTGCAAAAAAAAATTATTTTTCCCCTCATGCCAGATGGGCGACCTTTTTTTGCTTATTGCTGGTAGGGGCCCCCTGAGCTGAGGCTGGGGGCCCCAGAGTTGCGCTTGGGGGGCCACCTGAGCAATCAGAGCCTCTTAGTGAGGTGGCTCCCTGTATCTCAGGGCACCCCTTAGACGACGGTAGAGCTAAAAAAAAAGGTCGCCATTTTCCGTGAAG
>CM061918.1:101752492-101811846 GCA_031002005.1 Vandiemenella viatica | reverse complement strand
ATACAAGTTGGAAATTTCTTTGGACAGCAATTGGTGGTGATGTTCCACACCACGTATTGGGCTCTCTATGGTGATGTAGTCATTTCTGATAATTATTCACCACCTGAACAAAATTAAGTTCTAATTTAGAAAATTTACACAAAAACTTTTTGAGTTGCTTTACAAGATGGTAAAACCAAAAGGATCTATGTTTAATAGTTTTAAGGTTTTGTGTGGATGCCCTGTACTATCACTTCATTTGCTTTGATCAATTCTACCTTCTTTAGAGAGTTATATTTTTTTTGGTTTTCAATTCTAGTTTCCTATTGTGTTCTATATCATTATGCAGTTTGTTGTATATGATTTATCAGCTTAGGGACTGTTTTCAATAGCAAGACGGTATGATGGTATACTACCTGGACACCATTGCCGTGTGGAGTGAGATTCATTTTAGTAGTAATAAGAGGAGGAAAACTGAAGGGTAGGCCATTAAAAGTAATTGTTGCGTCCTGGTTGGCTTTTACTTCCGCGAGCGGTTCGGAAGATGAGAGCTCAGATGGGATTCGGGTTTTCAGACAGGGAACTCGGTGTAGGATAACTAGTAGAAATAAAACACATACAAGCTGGAATTTACAAAGACCAAGCTTGCAGCTCACGAAGACCGACTGACATCTATTTTAGACCTAAATCCCAGGGAGGTGCGTGGCTACAAGGTACTATTCCTCCAACATTTCCAACTCAGGGAATTCCTTCTGCAGGAACTGGATCCTCCGCATCAACTTTAAATAAACTCGGTAAGAAAAGTATCTCCCATAGGGATTAACCAGCTTAAATTCCCTATGACTACCGTCCATGGGACTTCAGAGGCACTAAGTCCTAAACCAGCATCGAAGTCTGCTACCGACGGCGACTACTGTGCCCTGCACTAGTCTGTCTCTCCGTCCTGCTGCCCTAATCTAACAGTCCTGCTCTGTTACTGCTCCGCCCTACTCTCTAGTAGCTGCCATGCCCTGCACTGGTCAGCTCCGACCCCACACTCTGGCGGTCGGTCCTACTCTCTTACTGCTCCGCCCTACTCTGGCTCTCGGTGGCCCGGCCACCTTCTTTTATACTTCTTAATGACGACATTATTTGTGTCCTCTTAACCTTCTAGAACATTCTGTGTTGGTCGCTTTGTTTACGTTCTTGCATCAGTCCTATCTGCCCTTCCGTGTTTCCCGTCACGTAGGCTTCCGGGTCGGGTCGTGTTAATGGAATCCTCCGCTCCTGTCAACACTCAGCCCTATCACCCTCGCTCCGACCTTCTGCTTTCTCCACTTTTAATGTTATCGCGTTGCCTCTTGTTGACTACATATTGCTCTCCTAAAAGCATCCCGTGTTTCTCGGTTTCGTATCGCTACGGCGTTTTCCTACGCCTACACTCTTATTTGACTTGCTGCTTCTTGCACCACTTAACATAACTAAGTGTTCCCGCGATTATTTCGCGACACCTCCCCCCCTTGGGGAAAATTTTGCAATCTCTCTTGAGAGTGCAAAATTTTCTAGTACTACGTCGGCTGTGTGAGCTGCTTATTTTATTTACAATTAATATTCTTTATGCATGTTACAATGATTTACATTCATGTTACAATGTTTTACATATTTCAATTTCTTCGTCATCTTGCCCTTACAATAGTGACAATTCTAATATTACATATTTTACATACATCATACATGTATTAATATTTTCAAAATCAAAATTCTTACAATGTACCACTTCATATTTTCCTTCTGGACAGTTTCCTATTCTTTTCATAAAACATTTTTTATCTTTTACCACAAAATATATATTCATTATACCTTCTAACGTTTGTCAGTTTTAGACAAAAACATTAATGGTCTCTTTTGTTCATACTCTAAGTATCTGTCTGGGTGACGCACACGTTCACTTATCA
This sequence comes from Vandiemenella viatica, assembly GCA_031002005.1. Taxonomy (NCBI): domain Eukaryota; kingdom Metazoa; phylum Arthropoda; class Insecta; order Orthoptera; family Morabidae; genus Vandiemenella; species Vandiemenella viatica. The sequence goes on along the minus strand of CM061918.1, from coordinate 101,809,933 downwards.
CTGCACTACCAGTTTCGGTTACATACCGACTTCTCACAGGACCAAAAGTAATTTGTTCACTTTCGTCACTGTTCATTCCAGCCTGCATGATACCTAACCATTCCAGTATCAGGGTATTGATTCACAATCTTATTCTTTACACAAATCTTAGTGCAACAGTCATCACCTATGGCTTTACAGAAAAACCTAAAACAGTCTCGGCAACATTTACAATATCTACATACACAGAATATTATTATCAGCACTACTATCCCCGTCCCAGCATACCCCCATATTGGTATACTGTCTAATGAAAATGCATCAAATAATGTTCTTTGTTGGTATGTGATTTCCTCTTCTAATTCGTCTAATTTATGCCCTGCTGCCGTTAGATCATCTAACTGACGAACCACTGGTTCGATTGGTAATATAGAGGTATTTCCGAAATGTTCCTCTTTTTCTTATTTACCATGCAACAATCTATATCCATATTTAGATTTGGAACTATATCATTGATCGGTACCTTTGACCTAATGGTATGTTCTGATTGAATTAATATTTGTGCACCATATCCCTTGCATTTACTTAGAAATTTGAGTTTTCCCGTTCCTCTAATAATTACATCTGTGGGCTTATTACTGTTACACAATACTGTGAGCCCTTCGTCTTTGGTGCTACAAAAAGCCACTCATTACCTCTGATTTGTGTCCATACACTTCCATTTAAACAATATACTTCTGAATACAATCACTGGGATTTTTACTATAGGTTGAAGCATCCGAGCTTCACATACCTCATGATCGTAAGTTGAAAGCAATACAAAGGTCTGTTTACAGACGCTGTGAGTGGGCTCTAACTTTTTACATATTAACTGATCGTTATCTAACTTGACATATTGCCGTTTTGCATCGTCAATTAACAAAAATTCTTTTTCAGGCGCTATATACGTAAATAATCTTTTACTGTGATTCACTTCGACTGGCAGGGGCCATAGCTTATAGATATTAAATATTTCAGTATCTACTAGCGGAATGTTTAGTACATAACTTAGTATACTTCCCGAAATAAAGACATCTAAGTCAATTACTCTCATCAGTTGGTACCCCTTGGCTTCAGACAATTCTATCGGAAATTGTTTATCTTTTATTTCATCTTTAATTAATTGTAAGTATTTAACTACTTGCACTGGGTTGATTAAATGTGGCTCTAGAATACCTTTTTGCGCATTTACGATGGCCGTTATGATCAAATCGTATTCTTTTTCTAGTTCCTCAAATATTGACGTCAGCTGTATTATTTGCTCATTTATTGTTACCAATATACCAAGTTGGTTTATTCTTTTATCTGTGCTAGCTTCATATTTATATATGTGCTCATTTAGTTTTAATATTCCCGCTTGATCATTCTTTCATTACGTTCTATTGAGTTAACTGTATTGTTAAAGCTAGCCAATGTCGTTCTTACTATTGTAACTTGTTCTTTAGAGAGTTTCAATAGCTGTTTTTGCTCTTGCTCCAATAATTTGATCTTTGACTTAAAATAGGAAGCGTCATCTTCGTCTAGGGTTCCGAATAGGACCTTACTAATTTCTCCCACAAAATTAAGTATCCTCGTTTTCTTCTGTTTTGTTCATGTCTGGCTAGTTGCCCAATTAGGCTTTGGGATGTTTCTATTTTACTTTCGTGGTATTCTACCACCTGCTTTATACTAGTACACCCCTCTACACTTGTGTTTACCTGTTTGAGTCTCTGCTGACAATAATCCACGGCCTTTAATGCTGCATCCTGAGTTGCCTCAAATTTCTGCCTTAAATCTCCTAAGTTAAAATAACTCACGATCCTCCAAGTAGTAGTGTACAAACTTACTGTCCCTCTGTTGTCGTAGTACAATCCCGGCGATGACTGAAATTTAGCTAGCTGCAGATCTTGTTGCTGAATTGTTGCCGTAATACTTGCTATCATGAGCGTCACTACTATCACTCGGGTTGCTGTCATTGTCCCTGCAATTTAAAAAAATTCTTTTAGCCGGTTTGCATGCACCTTCGTAAATTTATTTTTCTTTAATTGTATAACGACATTCGGTCCTTTTGTTTCAACCACCATATGGACCTCTCCATTGACTGTCCAATTTTTTTGAACGTCCCCGTCTTACACTCTCATCGAATAGCAAAACTTTATCACCTGGACGGAATGCTACCGGATTTTGCGTCTTGTCATAATTTTCTTTGCTTTTTATTTTCGCCTGTGCTGTCGCCTCTCGCGCTTCTTGGTGCATTGCCCTTAACCGTTCTTTCAATTCGATTACATAATCGTCGTAGTTGTATATTACTTCTGCCGGTTTCTTCTGCAATATTCCCGGTATATTACATATTCTTCCGAAGAATAATTCGTGAGGCGTATATCCTGTGGTACTGTGTGGTGTTGTATTAAAAACAAACACTGCATATGGGATCCAGGTATCCCAATCTGTTTGACCTCTATTTATGTAATGCCGTAGCATTTCTGTCAGTGTACGATGCGTTCTCTCTAACGCTCCATTCGCTTGTGGGTGATAACTTGTAGTGTGTATCTTCTCGATACGTAACAACCTACATATTCTTCTCATTAGGTCACCCATAAAATTGCTTCCCATGTCACTTAATAAAATAGACGGTATTCCAAACCTTAGAATTATCCGTTCTACTAGCACTCTTGCTACCGTGTCAGCATCTTGCTGCTCTATGGGCTCGGCTACTAAAAACTTTGTCAAAGCATCCTGAATGTAAGAATATACTTATTTCCTTTTTCTGATTGTTGTAGTGGACCTACGATGTCTATGTCGCATCTTTCAAATACATGCTCTGGAGTTCTTGTTATCTCCATTGGCATCTTTGTCTTATCTGGGTAATCTTATTCTTTTGGCAGCTTTCGCACTGGCGAATGTACTGCTCAATGTCGGCTTTCATGCCTTCCCAGCTACAATATTTCCTAATTCTCTCATAGGTCCTACCTATTCCCTGATGTCCACCAATTGGCGATTCATGATACTGCTTTAGTATCTTCGTCTTCTCTTCCTGAGTAAGTTCTTCCCTATTATTTGCCTTCGGTGATAATGTTCCCTTCTCATTATCAGCAGTTGAGGTACCACTTTCTGCCACTATTTCTTTACTTTCAGTTTTCTCTTCATCATTATCACTTATTTCGTCATCGGTCTCTCTAATGTTTCGGATTCGCGAAAGAGCGTCTGCAACCTGATTTCTTTTGCCGCTCTTATACACGATCTCATAATCATACTCCTCGAGTTTCAACCGAAACTTCATTAATCTGGATGACGGGTCTGATACACTATTAATCCACGTCAACGGTTTATGGTCTGTGCAAATGGTAAATTTCCTCCCAAACAAATATGGTCTGAATTGTTTTACAGCCCAACAGATAGCTAACATTTCCCTTTCAATAGTGCTGTAGTTTCTTTCCGCCTTGTTTAAGGTCCTGATACATATGCTACAGGTAAGTCCTTACCAATTGTACCTTGACTTAAAACAGCTCCTATCGCGTCTTGACTTGCGTCTGTGGTTACTACGAAACTTTTTGTGAAATCGGGATACTGTAAATGGGAGGATTCAACAATTTTTCCTTCAATTGTTGAAAAGCCTCTTCCTGTTTCGTTCCCCATATATATGTACTCCTTTCTTTAAACTCATACAACGGCTTAGCAATTTTACTATAATTACTAATAAACCGTCGATAGTATCCACTCAAACCCAAGAATGCCTTTAACTGACTGGTATTACTCGGTTGTGGGTATTGTTTCACGGCTTCTACCTTTTTTGGATCAGGTTTCAATCCCTCCTCGGTGAGCACGTGTCCCAAAAATGTAACCTCTTTCCGTAGAAATTCACATTTGTCTACTTGTAACTTGAGGTTGTACTTTCTCAGTCTTTCGAAAACATCTTCTAACCTGACATTATGTTCTTCTAATGACGATCCAAAAATAATGACATCATCCAAATAAATGAACACTTTCTCACCCTGCAGTCCTGTTAACACAGAGTTCATCAATTTTTGGAAGGTATTTGGTGCCGTCTTTAATCCCATAGGCATCCTTTTGAATTCATAATGTCCATAAGAAGTGCTAAACGCTGTCTTTTCCCGATCTTTTTCGTCCAATAAGACCTGATAATATCCTTTCGCTAAGTCCAGTGTCGAGAAATATTTTGCCTTTCCTAGCCCATCTAATATCTCATCAATTCGCGGCAATGGGAACACATTATTTACTGTCAGATCATTAAGCTTTCTGTAGTCTATTACTACACGCCATTTCTGTTTACCGCTTGCATCCATTTTCTTCGGAATTATCAGTACCGGCGAATTCCAAGCACTCTCACTAGGTACTACTATGTCATCCTGTAGTAGTTTATCTATTTCGCCTTGCAAAATTTCTTTTTGCGCCTCCGGTATTCGGTATGGCCTCAACCGAACTATCTTTCCTTCTGCCTCCGGAAGGAGTTTAATTTCATGCTTGACGGCCTCTGTATAACCTAATCTATCCCCCGGCAAATGGAATATGTCATTATACGCCGCACAAATCTCCAATAGGGCTTCCTGCTCTTCTTTGTTCAAATGATCGACCCGGAGATTTTCCTTTAGCTTGCTTAACCGCGATCTGCCCTCCGGTCGCTCTACTCTAACTTGCCTTACGTGGGTTTCTTTTACTTCTGGCACTTTCTCAGCTTCTACTATGGGATTTTCTAGTTTAACTTCCTCTTCCGTAGTGTTTAACAAACTTGTGATGCACACTCCGTTTCTCACGGATACCAGTGCCTCTGGCACAAATAGACCTGGTTTTACTTCTTGCTTCGGGATTATCGCCTCCGATACATCCTTCAGCGTAACTCTTACTCTCACTATTTTTTCCTCGCGCGGGCCTATTCTTATTTCTGAGTTTCGAGCCTTCCCGGCTTCCACTCTCAGTTGAGTACTACACTTACTCCCGTTTTTCGCGATTGGAATCGCCTTTGACTTCGTGGTCTTAGCCACCTCCGCATAGGTGCGTTCCATCGCATCCTTATGCCACGCAGATCTTACTGCTAACGAGTCGGACTTTTCCGCATTCGTTAAACTACTACGCCCTTTCACGGGGCTTACTGTCTTCGATGCAGTACCTACTGCCCTCGAAAACCTTCCGTCACGTCGCACAATTCCGTTAGTCGACGGACAATCTCGCCTTTTCACGGGGCCTACCGTCTTCGAGTCAGCACCCAGTGCCCTCGGAATCCTTCTGTCACGCCTCACAGTTCCTTTAGTGAGCGGACACATTTCACCTGATGTCGCAATCCTCACGACATCTTCCCTGTCGCGTCGCACAGATCCGTTAGTGGACGGACAGACACCATTTCGCGTCGTAATCCCTACGACACTTCTCCCGTCCCGTCGCACAGTTCCGTTAGTGCACGGACGAGCATGATTTGGTGACGTAACCCTTACGACACCCACAACATTCTTGTAGCCGTCGGTTTGCCTTACCGATCTACAAGAACCACCACAACGCATCTCACGTTGTTTCTGAAATGGCCCTTCTTGCGCGGTTTCCAAGCTAATTCGCTTCCCGCGAATCTCAATGGTCCTCCCACCATAATCTATTATGGCCCTATTTTGTGCCAGGAAATCCCTTCCTAACAAGCCTTCAAATGGCAAATCTATGTCCGACCCTATCACATAGAACTTTTGCCTTAGTACCAAACCCTTTTCGGCTTGGAACTCAATTATTACGGAAGCTTCTGTATTCACTATATTGTTACTAATCCCTTTGATTCTAATTTTTTCACTAGTATCCCTTTTTGCTCCCTTAGGTATACTATCCTTTTTTATTAAGCTGATCTGTGCCCCACTATCTACCAGGAATTTCATCCGATTATTCTTTGCTCCATCACATTGCATTACGACAAATTCATTCTTGTTTGTGCAGTCTACTTTATATACTTTTGGGGGCCTGGCGCAATGTGACTGCCTCATTACGCCACTTAACAGTTTACCTGTCTATTATCCCTTTTTCTCACTACCCGCTATTTTCAAGGCACTCCCGAGCATAGTGCCCTTTCTATTGCATCTTAAAACTATGTGATTTCACTTACACTCGGTATTCTTCTCTTGACAGGTACCACTTGCGCCGCTTGTCTAACACTACTCCTAGTTTCTCGCCGTGTTTCCATCATTCTACCAGCGTTTTCTTTCTCTAATTTGTTTACCTGGGCTAGCAAAGCATTTATCGCTTTTCTATCCAGTTCGTCCTCTTTGTCGACCATTCTTACACGCCTTTGCGCCCGACAATCCTTGCTGTATGCCCGGATTTTCCGCAACGTGAAACAGGATGGAACAGTTTTTTCTCTCTACCTTTGGAGTCCTGAAGGAATATCGCGACACCGGTTTTTCTTTTGCTGAAGCTATCGCACTTTCTTCAGTCGCTGCAATTTCTACTGCTTCGGATAGGGTTATAGTCTCTCCCCTAGCCCGTACAATTGTTTTCACACGGTCATCATACAACCCCTGAATGAAGACTGCTCTTCCTAATTTTAATACAAGAGCTATGCTGCCTGCCAATTCCGTTTCTGCCATAACGCCCCTTATGGCTTCCCTAAACTGATGCTGGAGTGCATCTATGCGCGAACCCCATTGTGCAATACTCTCCCATGATTCTTGCTACTAGCAAACATTTTACATGCGTAGTAGTCTAACGTTCTTTTCGCAGCCATAGTTTTCAACCAATATCCCTCGAACTGCCGGCCAAGTTGTAGTCAAATCTCTGACGAGCAATTTTCCTCTAGCTGTCCCTACTATTCTGGCTTTAAACAAATTTTAATAAGATCTCATGCTGTTCTGGCGCCACCAGTTCAAAAGCACTATCACAGTTGTCCAGAAATTCATTTAACTGAGCCTTATCGCCATCAAAAGAATGAGGAATTAATTTAATGACTTCATTTAACTAATATACTGCCTCTGAGATGATGACTGCGCACTATGACTACCCGACACTGCTTCGTTAGGCATGCTGCTGCTTTTTCTTTCTCACCTGATGGTGTTGACTCCTGTGTGATGCTGTGTACGTCGCCCGTCCGGCTGCTGGCTGCGGGACTGCGTCGTGCGTCGCTCGCTTGGCTGCTAGCTGCGCTCGCTTGGCTGCTGGCTGCAGGGCTGCGTCGTGCTGCTAGCGGCGGCTGCCTGTTGATCCCTTGGCTCGCCCTGTTGGCTTCGGCTGCGTCGCGGCTGCTGTTGTCGACCCTCGTTGACCTCGACTGCGTTGCGGCTGCTGTTGTCAACCCTCGTTGACCTCGACTGCGTTGCGGCTGCTGTTGTCAACCCTCGTTGACCTCGACTGCGTAGCGGCTGGTACCCGTCTCGTTGTTTTGTGGATGCTGCTGGCAGGTTTCTTCCGCTTGTCGAGTGGCCCCTCTTGTACTCGACCAATGGATCCTCTTCTTTCTTCTTTTCGCCTACCTACTGCGCCACCTCCCCTAGTCGGCTTCGCTTTTCAAGCCGTCAGTCTGGCTATGACTTCGGGCTGATCTTTCTTAGAAGTTTTCAAACACCTATTCCTCAAGTCTGTGGCCTTATATCGCCGATATGCTGACCTTTGGCCAACCCTGGCTAACTTTTGGTCAAGCAGTATCTAACAGTGGCTATCCTGGCCAAAACCCCACACAATTGACACCAAATTTATAGGCTATGTTGCGTCCTGGTTGGCTTTTACTTCCGCGAGCGGTTCGGAAGATGAGAGCTCAGATGGGATTCGGGTTTTCAGACAAGGGAACTCGGTGTAGGATAACTAGTAGAAATAAAAACACATACAAGTTGGATTTACAAAGACCAAGCTTGCAGCTCACGAAGACCGACTGACATCTATTTTAGACCTAAATCCCAGGGAGGTGCGTGGCTACAAGGTACTATTCCTCCAACATTTCCAACCCAGGGAATTCCTTCTGCAGGAACTGGATCCTCCGCATCAACTTTAAATAAACTCGGTAAGAAAAGTATCTCCCATAGGGATTAACCAGCTTAAATTCCCTATGACTACCGTCCATGGGACTTCAGAGGCACTAAGTCCTAAACCAGCATCGAAGTCTGCTACCGACGGCGACTACTGTGCCCGGCACTAGTCTGTCTCTCCGTCCTGCTGATGCCCTAATCTAACAGTCCTGCTCTGTTACTGCTCCGCCCTACTCCGTAGTAACTGCCATGCCCTGCACTGGTCAGCTCCGACCCCACACTGGCGGTCGGTCCTACTCTCTTACTAGTCCGCCCTACTCTGGCTCTCGGTGGCCCGGCCACCTTCTTTTATACTTCTTAATGACGACATTATTTGTGTCCTCTTAACCTTCTAGAACATTCTGTGGTGTTGGTCGCTTTGTTTACGTTCTTGCATCAGTCCTATCTGCCCTTCCGTGTTTCCCGTCACGTAGGCTTCCTGGTCGGGTCGTGTTAATGGAATCCTCTGCTCCTGTCAACACTCAGCCCTATCACCCTCGCTCCGACCTTCTGCTTTCTCCACTTTTAATGTTATCGCGTTGCCTCTTGTTGACTACATATTGCTCTCCTAAAAAGCATCCGTGTTTCTCCGGTTTCGTATCGGTACGGCGTTTTCCCTACGCCTACACTCTTAGTTTGACTTGCTGCTTCTTGCACCACTTTAACATAACTAAGTGTTCCCGCGATTATTTCGCGACATAATGACCTGTCTGTGTATTGTTACATTTTAAACAAGTGTGTATCTGATTATTTGATTGAAAGCAGAGCATATAGGATGAGAGTTATCACTTACCAAAGATAAGGGCAGTATGGTGTTGAAAAATTAGCTACACCTAGAAAAATGCTAAAATTTTTAGATGTACGAGGGCTGTCTAAAAAGTATCCGACCTTTGGCCAGAAAAAATATTTCGAATACCTGACAGAGTTAGGACCCTAATCCCCTTCAAAGTAGGCCCCTTGTGCTTGCACACACTTAGCCCACTGATCCTTCCACTGCTGAAAACACCTCTGGAAGTCTTCTTTTGGAATAGTGTTCAGCTCCGTTGTCGCGTTCCGCATTATCTCTTCTCTACTCGCAAAACGGATTCCTTTCAGTGGCATCTTCAATTTTGGAAACAACCAGAAGTTGCAAGGAGCCAGGTCTGGAGAGTAGGGAGGTTGGCGAACTGTTGTAATTCCATGTTTGGCTAAGAAAGTGTTGATCAATTGGGATGAATGTGCAGGGGCGCTGTCATGATGCAAGTGCCAGTTGTTCGCCATCCACATGTCTGGTCTTTTGCGCCGAACTGCGTCACGGAGTCGCCAGAGAACATCTTGATAGTACTCCTTTGTCACTGTTTGTCCTTCTGGTGCGTATTCGTGATGCACAATTCCTCGGACATCAAAGAAAACAGTCAGCATGACCTTGATTTTTCTTCACACCTGCCGTGCTTTCTTCGGCCTCGGAGAATCAGAATGCTTCCATTGCAACGACTGTCTCTTTGTTTCTGGGTCATACCCGTACACCCATGACTCATCTTCAGTTACCACGGTGTTCAGAAATCCAGGATCTGTGTTGGCGGTGTACAGGAGGTCCTGTGCAACGTCAAAATGGAGGTCTTTTTGTTCCGGCGACAACAACTTGGGTACAAATTTCGCAGCCACTCGGTTCATGTTCAAATCTTCACGCAAAATTGCATGTGCAGAATCTTTACTCACTCCAACCTCTTCTGCAATCTCCCGCACTGTCAAACGACGATCTGCCATCACCAAATTTCGCACCCTCTCAACATTAGCTGCACTCCGAGTAGTTTGGGGCCTGCCACAACGCTGCTCACTCTCCGCTGATGTGCGGCCATCTTTGAATCGGTTGAACCACTCCTTAATTTGTGTGACACCCCATCGCATCTTCTCCAAACACCTGCTGAATCTTATGAATTGTTTGGCTTTGAGAATCACCAAGCTTTTGACAGAATTTGATGCAGTATCTTTGCTCAATTCGTTCAGTCATCTTGTGAGACAACGAAATCCGACGACCACTACGAAGAGCACCTTACTTGATGACCATCAGCCAGCAACTGGCACAAGCGAAAGCGGTGAAAACGTACACGCATGTGCATTAAGGTTACTCCTTCCACCGTGCAATGTGGCGCCGCCTTAGAATCACTACTTTACACGGGAAAAATTAAGGCCGGATACGTTTTAGACAGGCCTCGTAAATCCTTTGTTAACAGAAGGACATGGTTTGCACATACTAGGAATCTAGAACAAACTATTTTTTTAATAGCTTTCCTTTAGTCCCAGTTTTTCATACAGCTCCCGCAGATCTACGAATTTTTTGAGTCGAAACAAAAACTTTGAGATTGCCACATCCGTTGTAAGTGCCCGGGGCAGTAATGGAGCTAAAAAAAAAAAGCCATTTGCCCCCATCTTTAAACACGATTTTACAGCCCCTTTAAAAATAATTTTACAATTCAAAAAATTGTCACCCTGCGCAAGTGCTCCAGTTTGTAACCCCTCCCCCTCCTCATATCCAGCATTGCCTATGATACTGTAAACTGATGTAATAGTTGCCAATGCCTTGTAAAAGTGCTGTTAGGAGTGAAAAGAGTTATTATTATTAATTTAATTGCGATTGAGCCAACTCCTACCGCAACTCCCCATGTCATCTAATTACCCCTTTTTATATAGTTTTTAATATTTTCTTTTATAATTGGAGTGCAAAACCCCTCAGTCATTTCTGATTTACAGATTTTAATTTTAAATTCCTTAAGCATTTGTGGTAAATTATTAATCACATCACATAATGATTTGTTCCAATCCCTGACATCCTTACCAACAAAAGAAAATTTTCCTACTTCCTTATGTATGAAATCGAGTGCCAGTTTGTGGTCATGGTCACCTTTTCCCTTGCATGCTCTGTTCCTAATTCTTTGACCAATATCCCGAGTTATTAAGGCCTGAGGCACTAATGCTTCAGTTTTATAAATGGAGCTTCAGGTTGAGTGCAAGACAAATGACACCCACACTAACAACTATTGTGATGATCTTTCATCAGTGATGAATTTTCAACATCATCTACACAACTGTAATAATGAAAAGCAATTTTCAGGAGAAAGCTAATGGTGACCTGTGTGACTTAATATAAGTTACGATTTGACAGAAAAGAATGGTTTGTCTATAACTATCAGAAGCCATTTACCCTGGAATCTCAGTCTGTGCAAATCACTTTCTTTCCTCATAAATTTAGGTGTTTCTGCATTTGTATTTTTAGTGTTTTGATTTCATCCTGCCTTCTCTTTGGTAATTGATGGTTCATCCCTGGTATTTTTATTTTTGTTTGTTAATCATTGCTTCCATCAAATAAATTAGTATTCAGTTTGTGCCTGAAATTTTTTTTTTTTAAAATGGGGGTGGGGGAGGCAAACTACTATATGGTTGCCAAATTATTATGTATAGTGTCTTGAAGACCAAAGACACAATGAACATTGAGAGTGCCACTACAGATCGGGTGTCATAGCATTAAGACATTCAGACAGACTGTTTGGTTCCTAAATTCTGCTTTCTACATTTCTTTTATATCAAATTCATTGTATTAATTCATTTATCTTCAAATAATTGTTCCTTCACTTCTTTTAGGGTTAGTTTATATAATATTCAAGATAAAGAATTTTTCTCATTTTGAATGCATAATCGAATGATTACAAAAGCTTTAATTATGAATTCAGACAAACTTAGTTGTAAGGACAAATAATACAAAAGTGGTTGAAGTATCACATGTTTGGATTTTAAAGGTTGCAATTTTTTATAGCTAAGCCAGCAAGAAAACTATCAAAACTAAGATGCTGTACATAGAGGCATGTTGACAGCAATTATAAGCAAACCCGTGGAAATTCTAACCAACAATCAAATAATATTAATAGGATAAAAACTTTGCAAATTAACCTAGAGAACTGTGAAATTGGAGACCAAAATGTCAAGACTGAAGTTTATCAGTTGTGGTGTGACAAAAGATTTTCATTTATCTCCTTTTTCTTTAACACAGTAACAATTAATGCGAGAGTAGTACAGAGAAAAAACTACAATGATGCTCAGCTGATAATAGCTTTTCATCAATATGTGACATACTGTGAAGATGACACAGTTCTCAGTCACCAGTTGAATTTTTAGCACAAAATCTTAAATTAGTGGCCTTTTAGGATAGGAAACAATTTGAATCAAGTAGTACTAGATAGAAATTTTTTAGAACAGATTAAGTCTGAATGAAGCTGGTGTGTTTTCTATGTAATTTTGATTACACATTATAATAGTTAAATCATTGAAACATTATTCAGTAATGGTGTATTATTGCTCAATAGAATTTGTGATGCTTCAAAAGAATGATAATTTTAATAATTTAGTTGTCTGGTTCTATTTTCAAAGTGTATTGAGATTCGTTACATCTCGGTAAGGCAAACTGTATAGTTTTTTTATCAACTTACTTCAGTAAATTCAATATGGTGAATCTCTACTTTATCTAGCATAGTAAAATATAAACTAAAACCTTGCTGAATAAATTTCCTAGGCATAAAGCTTTACATGAATGTAACCAGAGGTTTCTGAGTTAGGAGCATGCTAACTTTATAGCTTGAGCTTAAAAATGCTACTTACTAAACAAAGATGTTTGCTGTAGCATGCTGTTATTCCTTACATTGAACTGATTTATCTAATGGCAGTGTTTTGAAACTTATATATCGAACTTCAAAATTTGGGGGGGGGGGGGGAGGGACAGGGTATAAAACTTTCAGTATTCAACTTCTTCCTATGAAATATTAGATATGTATTACAAAATTCTAACTAAACTGTGATAATTTGAAATGCTCTGATCTTATTACTCATTTTTAAATGTAAAACGTTTTTGTCTTGGACTTAGCAGAACTAAAGAGAGTAGAGAAAGAAATGTTATATGTATGACTGAGGAAAAGAAAAGGAGCATAATGTCAATCATAGTTAGTTACCTTATGTATGGTTCCTTGGTCATTTCTTACCAAACATGGCAAATAACACTAGCAAGTAAACATGTGTTAGGTTCATGTGTATGTGGTTGAATCGCACAGTTATAACTTATAAGCAGTTAATAAATTTTAGAAAGTAAAATTCTTCATGACCTCAAGAATTTTGTCTCATGTATCTAAAATAAAACACGTTAGCCCAGATGACTCCATTTTGCATTAAGATTTACAAGCGTAATAGTATCACCAGAGTATATTCAGGATCTTTAGTTGCTAAACTTGGTATACAGATACATGAAACATACTCCTCTATATTTTTTAGTATTCAGCCCATAAATACTGAATATTTTGTCATTAGTGATGAGTTTACTAGTTGATATTATTTAATGGTTTTTATATTATGTACACAGTAAATAACTGTTATTTTGTACTTATGTGTGACTCTGGAACATCTGAACTATTGAATACAAGATATTTTGATTGTAAAGAGACATTTCATCATGATCAATTGAATAAGATTAATGTATGTGGATTTGTACATGTGGCATATCAAGTATGCAAAATTGTGGGTGCTGTGAAGTAACATTTGATCTTGGGTTTCACCCAATCAGATCACTGCCAAATGAGACTGTAAAGTAATCCAAAGTATCTAATAATGTTGCATGGTTATTACAACAGTTATCCAAGTAGAGTAAGAGAAAACATGGGCATCCTAAACTGTTCCATAATCTTCATAATTGATGTGAAGTTTGGAGTAGTATACAGATTTTGATATAAACTGTTCATTTGGAAGTATAATAGCTGCTATACTTAGGTCTGCTGGCAGGGGCTTCCTGAGCAGGCTCCGCCTAATCCTCTGATAGCTATGCCCCTGACCAAATTTTTAGTTTTTTATACAAAATTTCAAGAGGAGATAGTAAGGATCATTGGCATGGTGGATCCAGGGGGGGGGCTAGGGAGCTGAAAGCCCCCCCCAAAAGCACCAAGGTCACCCCTGACGACATGGATTTTGGGGACCTTTTTTCTCTCTCCACAGTTTTAATAAAGGCGGCAATCTGGAATAATGAGATTTCTGTCGGCGAACTCCTCCTCCCCTGAGTCAAGCCCCCCCCCCAAACCAAATCCTAGCCCCCCCCCCAAAACAAAATCCTGGATCTGCCATTCATACTCTTTAATTTTATTTATATACACACGAAAGAATTAATGGCACTATCAATGCATGTCAATTAGCCTTCCATTATGTTTTTGTGTAATTTAGGATCATGTTTTTTCAAGTACTTAATTGAAGATATTCTTGTTATTTACTGAAACATATACTTTTTAATATGTATTTAATCGAAATGCTGCTGCTGTTACTTAGTTTTATATACTTAAATAAGAGACAGTTATTACATGTATAGATGACAGATTGCCAAAATTATTAATAAGTGCAGATATGCCGCTGTGTGACTTGGATGTATACTGGCATATCCCTTTAAGTAGGAGAAATAATAAATTAGATGTATGACATATCTTTGTAAGACTGTGGAGAAATCATTTGGTTGGATCTTAAAGAAATTGTACTTGAAAATAAGATAGGATAGGGAAAATAAACAGTTACCCGTCACTTACCACAGATGAAGGCAGGAGGGCGAGACACGTAAAAACACAAAAACAAAAGAATTACACAATATTTCGACTTTTTAGTCTTCCTCATGTAGGAGGCGAGACATCTTTCCCCCTGCCATATGTCTCGCCTCCTACATGAGGAAGACTAAAAAGTCGAAATATTGTGTAATTCTTTTGTTTTTGTGTTTTTAATTTAATTTAATTTAATTTAATTTAATTGCAATGGAGCACAGGCTCCGGTGGCAATTTCCCTACACAGCTATCTTCCCCCTATCCTGCACCCACCTACATTTACGTGTCTCGCCCTCCTGCCTTCATCTGTGGTAAGTGACGGGTAACTGTTTATTTTCCCTATCCTATCTTATTTTCAGTGCCTCACGGCAGTTTCTTTGTTTCCTTTATCCAGAAATTGTACTTGAGACAACGAAACTTGTTACATATCTGTAGCTGTGATGGTATTATTTATATATGTATAATTTGCTAATATTTTTTGTTTGTTTTAGTGACTGGTTGCAATAGAAGTGTCATGTTTTTGGAATCCTTTCTTCATTTTGATAATAAGTTGTTGGTGTCATTAGTCTTAGGCTGAAATTTCATAACAGATACTAAAGTTTGTGCTCACAAATAGAGTGTTTTCCTATAGTTAAATTATTCTTGGATGATATTTTAATTTTTTAGATTGTAACTATTCTTAATATGGTTGTGAACAAAATGTTGTCTGGCAAATCATGTTACAAATTAAGAAAAACTGAAGGATTGTCTGAAAAGTTTCTTCCAAATGTAAATATTAAAAAGACACATGCTTGTCATAACATTGATTCTTTTTTAAAGTACATATCACATTTTTATTGGTTATTTTAAATTACTACTAGTTGAAAATAATAATATGTAGTGTATATTCTTAGGAGTAGCCAAAATAATGGTTAAAAACACAATATTTCCTGGTCTCCTAGACTATATATTGAATTGCAATGGAGTGCATGCTCCGGTGGTAACTTACCTTGTCATCTAATTAACCCTTTATTTTTTTAACTATTATTATCTTATTTATTTTGAGTATTAAATTTTGTCACTTACCTACTTTTGCCATTTATGCATTTTAACCGTAAATTCCCTCAGCATATTTGGAAAATTATTCATCTCTTATCTTGTCAATTTATTCCAATCATTGGACACCCTTACCCACAAAAGAAAATTTTATCACTCCCTTATGTGTGAAATCGAGTACCAACTTGTACACATGGTCATCTTTTCCTTTCTATGCACTACTACTAAATCTCCGACCAAAATCCATCCAAGCCCTATCATTAATATATTCCTGGTATACTCCTAGCACTCTCTTCACACTCTTCCTGCCTTTATTTGATTTCCAATCCAGTCCTTTATCATATCAGTTACTCCAAAGAAGACAGAAAAAATATGAGCTAGGATGTACGTCTGATAATGTAGGTGTATTTCTTCGTTTACTTATTATTTCTGGTTGTTGTTAACATAGAGGATTTTTATCAGGAATAATTTATTTTCGTAATCTTTCTACTCACAGCCCTGGCTGCAGCCGGTTATTTTCGAGGCTGTTTCTACTCCATAGGTGAACATCCATTGCCTATATTGTGTAAATGATTTGTCATCTCTTTACAGAACTGTTCCTCTTATTGTGAATAATGAAAAAAGGATTTAGTGGGTTAGTATAGGACCCACATTATGGCTATCAAATACAATAGCTGCAAAAAGTATAGCTAGAGCTGAATGCAAAAAATACTATAAAACAAAATCAGTAGCTGATGTGATAAATCAGCTGCTTTGGGAATCATTGGAAGACAGAAGGTTGGGGAAAAGAGTACTAGGAGCCTATAAAGCATATAAGCTTCAATAAATATTGTGATAATAATTAATAGTAGTACGCGAAAAGTGAGAGATGGCTGTGGTCATAAACTAACAATTGATTTCAATCTTTAAGGATTGGGAAAAGTTTCAGTTGTATGTAAGCAAGTCAGTGACTAGAATAAATAATCTGGAACTTGCTGACAAGTTGCCTCACATGTTAGTACATTTTAACTGAAAAATTGTGATATACTAAAGCAGGCATGTGCTGATATTACCACCAGGGACATAGTCCATTAAAATTAAGTGATACTTGTCAGTCTACCAATGTTGTGTAGAGACAGAAACTACCACTTCCGATACTAGATGAAATGATGACAGCAAAATAACTCATTACATGACAGTACAAAAATATCAGACTTTTTAAGAATGTCAATTATTTTTCTACCATTTTTCTTCTGCTTTCTCTGTCTTTAGTATGATCTTAAAGTTGTTTTGTTTTGAATCAGTGCTAAAAAATAAGTTGGTTAGAAACAAAAATTGGCATAATTAATTTAAATAAATAAACATTCTTGGACTTATATCATGGAAGTAATATTCTTCTGATTCATCATCTTCAGATCCTCTAATTCCCAAACTGAGTTGCCATATCTTTAGCCTCTTGCCAGGAGTTGTTGTTCACCATTTCCATTTTCTAGTGTTCTCTATGTCATACAAGTTCTGCCTTGCTTTCTCTGGCATAGCATGTTCAATTCCATAGCCTGTTTTGCAATGAATCCTTTGTATCATCTCAGGGTATTAGCAATCCATTTCCAGATTCTCTTCTTGAGCTGTTCCTCTGTTGGTCTCCAGTTAGCAGTTCCCCAATTTGTTTTTGTTCATGGTCAGTGCTTTGGTTGGTTACTGTGAAAATTTGTACGCATATAGGGCACCAACTTGACATTACTGTTAAAAATCTGCAGCTAAGTGCTGTGGAAATTTTTTTTAGATCTCTATACACATATTTAGAGGTGTGAAGGTGACCTTTTTCTTTGTTTATACAGCTCTGAACATGTGGCATGTAAGGCAGTTGTGGAGGTAGTACAATATACCAAAGTGCTCAATGTATTCCCGATCCAGTGAAACTTTTTGGTGGATCTTGTATTGACTCACATTTTTATTGGTATTCATGCCATTAATGTGAGTCCAACAGTTTCAGCTCTCTGTTTTGCAGATTATGGATTTATTGGCATTTCTCAGAACCTTTGGTTAATTAGGCATAGATATAGCGTGTAATCGATATTTGAGATAAGATATGGTTACTCTGAATCACTGGTTATTCTCATTAGGAGCTGAGAAATAGCCATAACTGTTTTATTGCTTATGCTATAAGTATTGCCTCTTAAATAAATTTCTTTTATGGAAAAATGTTATACACAGTTGTTCTACACTAACATCCACATATGTACACAGTATGTTATTTCTTCATATTGTCACTTTATTTCAGAAAATATTTTCTGTATCATAGCAACAGTATTTTGGTACATTGTTTATTATTATTGATTTATATTAATTTTAATGGATCATATTCCCAGGTGGCAAGCCCTGTGTGAGACTACTTTTGTAATATTTTAATTTTCACTTTAGATTTTTTCATTAGTTGTGATAAATTGTTAAGTACAACCTTCAACAATTTATTCCCATCCATAAATCTGAAATCTGTCTTTCACCTTTTTTTCCTGAAATTAATGGTGGTTTCTTCCTTTCCTTATACCACTCTTCATTCTTCTCCAGGAGTCCGTGTCATTGTATGGATTATACACACCCAGTTTATACTCTGATCTAATTAAATAACTGAACATGATTTCCAAACTGCTATTGGCAAAACTAAATATGATTTGTGGGTGGTAGTTTCTCAGGATAAAGCCTGACAGTAAAAAAAAAAAAAAGTTATATGAATTATATCAGGAAAAATTGGGATGTTGTGCTATGGGTGGCCAGTTCGGCTATACAGCTGGGAAGTAAGAATTTAACCATTTAGTGATGTATTTACATTCAGCCTGAAATAACACAGCAACCATCGTTTAAAATATTTTGAGTGGTAATAATGATAAAGCCAACAATAAGCACCGTTCAGTGCTCATTGTACAACTTTATCTCTAGTAAATTTTTTAAAGTAATGTAAAATCATATAATATGTTTCTAAATCGTGGATCATCACATCAGTTTATACATTAGCTGTGGAAAGATGCAAGACAGATTTTCACTGTACTTGCGAGAGTGGGATCTTTCATCTTGTGAGTACTGGAGTGATGCTGGCAGATACCAACATAATTCTATAATCATAAAATGTTAGTTTTATTTTTGGGGAGTTTAGTTACTTTGATGCTCAATTTAGTTGTCAACAGGATGCACCAGGAATGGCCTAGCACAGGAAATTTGAATATAATTTTAAATTAAAACTAAAGGATCTGTAAATAATTTACAACATATAAATAAATTTGGTTGGTGCTATAAATAAACTGGTGTCCATAATATCTGTGATATATACCAGAACAGTGGTTGCAAGAAGAATGTGATTATGCTAACAAAATTTATTGGGTGCTTTGTGTATTATAAGAAACAGACATTTAGTAGTATACAATTTTTAATGTGTACTTAATTCCAGCATCTTATCTGTAATAGATTTCTTCAGTCTTTCAACCTCATAAAAATTATTTCTTGCAGTTCTTGCACTGAATTGATAATATTTTGTTTACCTCAAAACTGATTCATTTGATTTCACCCATTGATTCAACACATTGACTGGCAGTACCAGTTAAAATAACATTGCTTTGTATTAGTTTTTTTTTTTTACATATAATTCGTTTTGTTTGAAACTTTGTACTTGCATTTTGTTTTGAAATTTGTTATTTTTTCCTTTTTCTAAGAATTGTTGAGTTTTTTGTTTTCTGGAAGATTCTTGTCACCAAGGTCATTGTAATGTAAGCATATTGCAAACAATGTTAATAGACATTGTAGCATATCTCTCACAAGAATGCTTGTGCTAATTGAGTCATTTTTTAGTATTCTGTAGAATAAAAAAATATGAAAATTTACTGACTTCTTATGAATTCATCTTGGATAAACATACAGCATATCTCTTGCTCCAGTTTTAAAACTACTGTTGCATTCATAGTTGTGTAGATAAGCATGTAACAACTTGATCCTTTTAATAACTTAAACAGGTATAATAGCCTAAATAAGAAGAACTACAATTTACTTGAATTAATGTATTGTAGCACAAACAGCTGAGCAGATACTAGTACTAGAAA
Organism: Vandiemenella viatica; assembly: GCA_031002005.1. Lineage (NCBI taxonomy): Eukaryota > Metazoa > Arthropoda > Insecta > Orthoptera > Morabidae > Vandiemenella > Vandiemenella viatica. Next base: position 101,790,262 of record CM061918.1, on the reverse strand, counting down.
TAAATGATTTGCTCATGTGAAAGTTGTTTAATCCAGTTTTAATATCTTTTTGTAGATCTAACCATTAAAACATGTCTGTGATATAATTTTCTTTTAATGCCAGATTGGATTAGATATAAATAATAAATAAAAAAAACTCAAATGATTAGTAGTTTGTAAGATGTGAAAAATGTAAAAGTAAAATTTAATGTTAATATCTTCTACATACAACAAAAATTTAGCATTAAATGCAATAAGAATAATAAAAAGAATTTAGTGAGAGTTATTTATAACTTGTAGATTGTTTACAAATGAAAGGATAAATAATTATGCATAATCTTATATATATATAAAAATAGACGTGTTTTTTCCTATATTTCACTTTTGAGCCAACACTACCTAGCACAGATCACTGATGTTTGTGGGTGGAAGTAGCATGGAGTTTCCTGTCGTGCACAACGTTGGCCGAATGACGATAGCTGTGGGGATGTGGGAGATATAATGATTAAAGTTGGTCAGTGCAGGGCGTTTTCATATTTCGACCAAAAATTCGTATCTCCGTATACTTCTCTTTCCTGCCACAACTACATAACATAGACCTTTGGTATTTGTGTGTGGTAGTAGAATCGTCTTTCCTGTCGTGCACTATGGTTGTTAGATGTCGGTAGCTATGGGGGTGTGGGAGATATGGGGGTTGAAAGTGGTCGACCTGTGGCAATTTCATACTTCTGCCAAAGACAAAAGTGTCATGGTGTATCACTTTTCAGCAAAAACTATAGATCACAGATAACTGGTGTTTGTGTGTAGTAGTAGCACAGAGTCACCTTTCGATCACAACAGTGGCCGAATTTCAGAAACTGTGGTACTGTGGTAGATATGGTGGTTGTAAGTGGCCGACCAAGGATATTTTCGTACTTCGACTGTCTCCGCATATGTCACTTTTCTGCCACAACTACATAGCATAGAGCATTGGTGTTTGTGTTTGGTAGTAGAATCGTATCTCATGTAGTGCACTATGGTTGTTAGATGTCGGTAGCTATGGGGGTGTGGGAGATATGGGGGTTGAAAGTGATCGACCTGTGGCAATTTCATACTCCTGCCAAAGACAAAAGTGTCATGGTGTATCACTTTTCAGCGAAAACTATAGATCGCAGATAACTGGCGTTTGTGTGTAGTAGTAGCACAGAGTCACCTTTCGATCACAACAGCGGCCGAATTTCAGAAACTGTGTTACTATGGTAGATATGGTGGTTGTAAGTGGCCGACCAAGAATATTTTCGAATTTTGACTGTCTCCGCATATGTCACTTTTCTGCCACAACTACATAGCATAGAACATTGGTGTTTGTGTATGGTAGTAGAATCGTATCTCATGTAGTGCACTATGGTTGTTAGATGTCGGTAGCTATGGGGGTGTGGGAGATATGGGGGTTGAAAGTGATCGACCTGTGTCAATTTCATACTTCTGCCAAAGACAAAAGTGTCATGGTGTATCACTTTTCAGCGAAAACTATAGATCACAGATAACTGGTGTTTGTGTGTAGTAGCAGCACAGAGTCACCTTTCGATCACAACAGCGGCCGATTTTCAGAAACTGTGGTAATGTGGTAGATATGGTGGTTGTAAGTGGCCGACCAAGGATATTTTCGTATTTCGACTGTCTCCGCATATGTCACTTTTCTGCCACAACTACATAGCATAGAGCATTGGTGTTTGTGTTTGGTAGTAGAATCGTATCTCATGTAGTGCACTATGGTTGTTAGATGTCGGTAGCTATGGGGGTGTGGGAGATATGGGGGTTGAAAGTGATCGACCTGTGTCAATTTCATACTTCTGCCAAAGACAAAAGTGTCATGGTGTATCACTTTTCAGCGAAAACTATAGATCACAGATAACTGGCGTTTGTGTGTAGTAGTAGCACAGCGTTACCTTTCGATCACAACAGCAGCCGAATTTCAGAAACTGTGTTACTATGGTAGATATGGTGGTAGTAAGTGGCCGACCAAGGATATTTCGAATTTCGACTGTCTCCGCATATGTCACTTTTCTGCCACAACTACATAGCATAGAACATTGGTGTTTGTGTATGGTAGTAGAATCGTATCTCATGTAGTGCACTATGGTTGTTAGATGTCGGTAGCTATGGGGGTGTGGGAGATATGGGGGTTGAAAGTGATCGACCTGTGTCAATTTCATACTTCTGCCAAAGACAAAAGTGTCATGGTGTATCACTTTTCAGCGAAAACTATAGATCACAGATAACTGGTGTTTGTGTGTAGTAGCAGCACAGAGTCACCTTTCGATCACAACAGCGGCCGATTTTCAGAAACTGTGGTAATGTGGTAGATATGGTGGTTGTAAGTGGCCGACCAAGGATATTTTCGTATTTCGACTGTCTCCGCATATGTCACTTTTCTGCCACAACTACATAGCATAGAGCATTGGTGTTTGTGTTTGGTAGTAGAATCGTATCTCATGTAGTGCACTATGGTTGTTAGATGTCGGTAGCTATGGGGGTGTGGGAGATATGGGGGTTGAAAGTGATCGACCTGTGTCAATTTCATACTTCTGCCAAAGACAAAAGTGTCATGGTGTATCACTTTTCAGCGAAAACTATAGATCACAGATAACTGGCGTTTGTGTGTAGTAGTAGCACAGCGTTACCTTTCGATCACAACAGCAGCCGAATTTCAGAAACTGTGTTACTATGGTAGATATGGTGGTAGTAAGTGGCCGACCAAGGATATTTTCGAATTTTGACTGTCTCCGCATATGTCACTTTTCTGCCACAACTACATAGCATAGAGCATTGGTGTTTGTGTTTGGTAGTAGAATCGTATCTCATGTAGTGCACTATGGTTCTTAGATGTCGTTAGCTATGGGGGTGTGGGAGATATTGGAGTTGAAAGTGATCAACCTGTGGCAATTTCATACTTCTGCCAAAGACAAAAGTGTCATGGTGTATCACTTTTCAGCGAAAACTATAGATCACAGATAACTGGCGTTTGTGTGTAGTAGTAGCAGAAAGTCACCTTTCGATCACAACAGCGGCCGATTTTCAGAAACTGTGGTACTGTGGTAGATATGGTGGTTGTAAGTTGCCGACCAAGGATATTTTCGTATTTCGACTGTTTCCGCATATGTCACTTTTCTGCCACAACTACATAGCATAGAACATTGGTGTTTGTGTTTGGTAGTAGAATCGTATCTCATGTAGTGCACTATGGTTCTTAGATGTCGTTAGCTATGGGGGTGTGGGAGATGTGGGGGTTGAAAGTGATCAACCTGTGGCAATTTCATACTTCTGCCAAAGACAAAGTGTCATGGTGTATCACTTTTCAGCGAAAACTATAGATCACAGATAACTGGCGTTTGTGTGTAGTAGTAGCAGAAAGTCACCTTTCGATCACAACAGCGGCCGATTTTCAGAAACTGTGGTACTGTGGTAGATATGGTGGTTGTAAGTGGCCGACCAAGGATATTTTCGTATTTCGACTGTTTCCGCATATGTCACTTTTCTGCCACAACTACATAGCATAGAACATTGGTGTTTGTGTTTGGTAGTAGAATCGTATCTCATGTAGTGCACTATGGTTGTTAGATGTCGGTAGCTATGGGGGTGTGGAATATATGGGGGTTGAAGGTGGTCGACCTGTGGCAATTTCATACTTCTGCCAAAGACAAAAGTGTCATGGTGTATCACTTTTCAGCGAAAACTATAGATCACAGATAACTGGCGTTCGTGTGTAGTAGTAGCACAGAGTCACCTTTCGATCACAACAGCGGCCGAATTTCAGAAACTGTGGTACTGTGGTAGATATGGTGGTTGTAAGTGGCCGACCAAGGATATTTTCGTATTTCGACGAAAGGCATGTGTCTCTGCAGATTTATCGTTTCTGCCACGACTACATAGCATAGAGCATTGGTGTTTATGTGTGGTGGTAGAATCGTGTCTGTTGTTGTGCACTATGGTTGTTAGATGTCTGTAGCTATGGGGGTGTGGAAGACATGGGGGATGAAAATGGTCGACCTGCGGCAATTTCATATTTCAGCCAAAGACGCATGTGTCTCGGTGTATCACTTTTGAGTGTAAACTATCACCGGCGTTTTTGTGTGGTAGTAACACAGGGTCACCCATTCGTATTTCATCCAAAGACTTGTGTGTATCCGTAAATTTTACTTTGCTGCCGGAACTACATAGCGCAGAAGACTGGTATTTGTGTGTGGTAATAGTACCGAGTCTCCCATCGTGCACTATGGTGTTTAGATGTCTTCAGCTGTCAATATGAATACTTTACAATCACGAACGAATTTGTGGGTACCAGCTATTATATTATAATTGTGGAAGTAAGTTTCTGTCTTTTTGTTACGTTTTGACGACTAAATGGCTATATAAATATTGATGGAATTTAACAATGAAATAGTGTAGGAAGGACACAGGACATTTTTTCGGTATGAATAACAGTTTTAGTAACGAAATTTTAAGAACTTATCGAATGATGAAAGACAGACAGATTCGTGTGTTAGTCTGTAATGTTACGTTGGTTGCTCAGTCGCGCAGTCTGTTAGTGTTTGATTTGTTAATAAATTTCGATAAGAAACAAAACTTATTATTTAGTATAGAAGTCAATTTGCTCTGCACTGTACTATTCATTTGTGTCTGTATAAAAGTTTTTGGCACCAATTTGTCTTCCTTTTTGACATGCCTTACGGACGTAAACCTGGCCTAAGGTGCAGGTCTAGAAGACAATGTGCTGCTATTAGATTATAAGATTCAGATGCTCATGTTGAATAAAGAAGAAAAAACCAAGCTGAAATAAAGCTGCCATCAGCACACACACACACATCCCCGCACCTTCGCTTACTTTTCTGTTTTTAAATATGTTGTAAATTGATTCTCTTCATGAGACAGATTAGACGATAGGATGATATAATGATGGCTTTCCATCATATTATGTCGACTCGGTGTTGTTTGGGACAAATCTTACTAACAGTTTTCTATATCCAATTCTGGCAATGAAACTCCAAGTCCACGCGTACGAAGTCGCGGGTAACAGCTAGTAAAGTATATAAATTCAACATTGTGTAAGGTGTTTATTATCTCGTAGCATCCTAAATATGCAGTAATTTGATGTGCATAGTTTTCATTTGTGAATAGAACTTGAAACTTATCAACTATGGGTTGGTGGCTCTTTAAGTGGAACATTTCACACCAGCACCAAAACAAATTACCAGCATTTACAGCATGTTCTCCTTACACAGATCATACTGTATTCATTTTAGTAAATACCTAATTGAACCGATAACCATCCTTTGTTAACGCAAAGAGTTTCAGCCTGGTGCAACTTCATGTGAGTCTACAGAATCATATATAAACTCACAACTCATTTAAGGCTCTATTTGGCTGCTTCATAATTTGTCCCATTTAGACACATTAGGTATTTTCAAGGCAGTGCTATGTATTCAACACACTCTTTAAATAAAATATTTATCACCACTTTTTGGTATATGTTGTAAATTGCCACAAGCATATGGAGAAACAGATCACAGACCAAGTTACATATTCGTTTCAACAAAAGTCAAATGATTAGCTGGGTACCTATCCTTTATCCTATCCAGGAAGGTCATGAAAATTTTAAATTATTTAACAACAAATGGGTAAATGTGAATATGCACTCTGGTAGCCAGTGGTGTTAATCTACTGCTGCTGATAGTTTGTAAGGATTCATAGAAAGAAATTTCATTGCTAATAACAAGTTCTGATTACAAACAGTTGCAATAATAATGGTAAATTAATATTTCACAGTTGCCAGTGTGAAAAGCAATGTTCTGGTGTAGGAAGTAAGAAAGTGGAGTGCTACAGAGTTCCATACAATTTCAAATAACAAGTCGTCTTCCAGACGTTATCTACAACATTTGTTGAAGATGATTTATTTACTCAACTAGTCTTACAAAACATCAGCATAGCCACCATGTGACTTTGGATGCAAGATTTATTAGGGAAAGTGAGTTGAAGAGTGGTAGAACCAAGATTAAAAGCTTAACTTGAAAAATGAATCATCCACACTTTTTGCCATAACAATGTACACTTATATGACTTGTGATGACCATATTAATTATTGCTTGGTGTTTCACATGACTCGCCATGTAATAGATGAGTTAAATCATATACACGCCTGATAAAATTACAACACAAAGTCTCATGATGTTGGATTATATTCTTGAACTGTTCCAATTTCTGCTTCACTGTATCTGTTCTTCAGTTCTGAAATATGTTATATTTTGTAACTGTGCTTACATCTAATATAAGAAGTGAAGAGTCATGCCCAGTCTTTTCACATTGTGAATTGTTCCCCAACTTTTCATTGTTATTACCTGGCAAACTTTGAAATATTTACCTTTCTGTTGTATTCCTTAATATGTACAGTGTTATTGTAGATGATGTAATGTCTATATGGTTAAATGAGGGGGAGATAGCAAAGCTCTGTTTCAGCACTTGAATTATTCTTTACCAAAGACACTTAAGGGGCTCCCAGTCTGAGGAATGACTTGAGCACATGTGTCATCATCATCTGGGACAGCTTGCAGCCGCTGGGCAGGTCTACTGGGAACAAAAGCCTCGCCAGCACTTTCTGTATAATCACCATCTCTTTTCTTCCACTGTTGTCCAATTTCCTCCTCTTTCCTCCAAATATTTCTTAACACCCTTGATCCATCTGTCCCTTGGTCTTCCTCTAGGCATCTTCCCTTTCAGCTCCATGTCCAGCGTCTTCCTTGGTAACTTCTCCTCTCACATTCTCTTTACATACCCGTACCACTGCAACCTAGATTTTTCAATTCTCTGTTGTAGCAGTTCTTCCTTTATCATCTCCCTGATTCTCTCATTCCTTGATCCCGTGTGTACTGCAGAGAAGTTGTGTTAGTAACCAGGGTATCTACGGTACAGTTATGTTACAATTCCCCTGCTAATTCATCTTTACACAACACAAATTTTTACCTAAAAATTCACTGAATACAATAAGGTCATATGTTTGTTGACCTCTTCCCTTTTATATACACTTCTGTTTCTACCAATATTGTCCATCTGGATCTCATTACCAATATGTGGATTATAATCTCCTAGCAGACTCTTGACAATTTTTTTTTTGATTGGAGAACAAGGTGATCTCTGCTTTAATTCTCTGCCAAAGCTTTGCTTTGTTAATATGAAGTGCCTGGAATAGTACGGTTTTTTAATACAAACGGTTTGATCTTTTCGTATTCCTTTTAACCTTTTGATAGTAGGAGCATTCTTCTGATTGACGATGATCTGTTCTCTGTGGGTCTTCTGTTCTCTAATGACAGATTCTTTTGTAAAGGATGTTCCTTTATTGCAAAGATGCAGATGCAGTACTTGTTTGTGAGAAGTTCCCGACATATAGAAAGGGGCATTTCTGTTGCTTCTATCAGGACCGGACATCATTGCTCTTAGGCATAGTCTCTATGTTGAGCACAGTCCAGTTTTTCCAAGACGTATTTTGGTGCATTCCCAAAGAGAGTGCTTCCATAATCTATTACTAGCCAGATTAAGGATCAGTAGAGAGTCAGTAGGGCTGAAGGGTCTTTACCTCACCATGTTCATGTGATGGACCAAAGTATGATTAACAATTTTCCCATCTTCTTTAATATGTAATTTATATTACGGCTCAATTTTAGTCTGTTAACCAAGTAGAGGCCCAGTAGTTTAGCCAACGCTTCTATGGGGAAAGTATGAGGTCCCAGCCATATGGTTGACACACTGATTGTGCAGCGCTTCTTTGAAAACAGCACGACGCGACGGTTGATTTGGATACTGAGAGTGTAAGTTGCACTCAGAATTCCATATGGATAATGCTATTGCAGCATCGGATAACTATTGATAGGTTAAATACAAAGAAGGAGATGTGGTATAAATACAGATATCATCAGCGTACTGTAATACTTTAATATATGTGCTGAAGATTTTTTTCATGGTTGGCGGTGTACATTGTAAAGGTCGTTTTGGGATTTATTAAGAATGATTTTATAAATGTTGGAGAGATTGGCGAAATTAGAGTGGAAGTTGCGGTCACGCCGTGCAAATGCAAGCAAAGTTGATGCCCTGTTCAGGAATGCTGAATAGTATGTCAGGGATACCTTCTTGTGATGCAAAAGAGAGCCGAAGTGGGCCCTGTACAACCAATAAATCATTCTATCCATTACGAGCAAGCTTAGGACCAACATCGGATAGCAAACCGATAGCTTAAAGCTTAGCTGCCCTGCCTCGGACGCCGTAACGATCTGAAGTTCCATCCAATATTGTAGACTGACTTTCAATCTTCTACGCTCAGACTAGCGATCCAGTAGAACAAGTGTGGACTCTACTACTTGGTATCAATGTCAAATGTACTATCGGCAGCTTGATTCCATTAAACTGTTCATCCACACTTCGTGTTGATCATTTGAGCATATAGTAAAAGGGGCGTGACCTACACGCGGTGTCAAATAATACTGATTGAATTAATTAGTTAGCTTGCAAGAAGTCAAGACGGTATCCGGAAGAAGATAAGGAGATAAACACTAACGTCAGTCACATGTAAAAGCACGTTCCCAGTTAACGATCAAAACGCCGAATGCAGTCACCAAACCACAAGGCCAACCTATTACAACATGGCATATAATAGCGGCCTAAGAATTGATCCTCGAGGTAGGCCCTTTGACAATATTCTAGATCTGAAGAGAGTATTATCTTGCCTGCATATACAGTATATGGTACGTTGACGAAGCAGATTGTAGATATTTGACAATACAGCGGTGGGATGCCTATATCTTGTAACTTTTTGAGCAGTACTGTTGGAACCGCATTGTTATAGGCTCCGGATATATCTAAGAATATGGCTGTTAAGTATACTTTTTCAAAGAATGCCTTCTCCTATATCTTTAAACGAGCAATTCTTATATATATTTACGATTTCGGAAACGGCTCTAACGATTTGGATGAAATTTCATATTTAAATGACGTTTTGTTTTTTAAGTATATCTAAATATTTGTCTTTCCTGCAAAAACACGATTTTACAAACAAACAAACAAACAGCAATTTTTGTATTTGGGATCTCGGAAAGGGCTGTAACGCCATATCGTAGACGTTTCAATTTTCTTTACTTCTTTGAAAACAATATTAGCAGTTATAATGTGATCATCATTGACGTTTTTCCCGTAAAAATAAATATTAATGAATCCACAAATCATGAAACAGTCACATACGGGTGTCCATACGAGAAAACAGATTCTGAAAAGTGCAATCCTACCTTTTGAAGTGTCTGACGTTGTGCTTTATTAATGTTCATTACAAAGGTTACTTCTATTGGGAATTGTTTTCTTATCATTTGGAAAGATCTATGGCGGACTTCCTTTGTTCCGGCATGGGAATTATTGTCGCAGATCCGTCACTTAAAATGTTTAATTCAAGTTCTTCTATTCCAAGAGAGTCCTTCCGTAAAAATCTGTTATCTCACAACCCCATGTCGTATTGTGCACAATAAAGTTGTCACAGATTAGTAGTGGTTGCTCCAACTGTGGCATGAAATAGCGCCATTCCTGTTATATGATGACGTTTCTTGGTGGGCAGTACAGTATGGTGACTTCCTGTCGGCTGATCATCGCTCTCACTGCGATTGCTTGGAAATATTTTCTACGGGCTTGACCTATATTCATCGCTGAATGTGGTATTAGGGTTTTGATTAAAATTGCGACATCTGCCAGGCCATCTTCGCGAATATTACGGTACATAATGTGTGTTGAGAAGGAAATTTTCCTTCCTGTCTTCAACCAGGTTTCTGATAGGGTTGCGATAGATATGTTCATCATACTTAGTGCCCTCTGAAGTGACTCTTGATTGGCAATGAGACAACAAGAATTGCACTGTAAAATTGTATGTGCCACAGCATTCGGTTAAGGTGGGTTGTTGTTACGAGTTCTTTATGTGTTCCCCGCTAATCTGATAAGAAGGCGACGAAGCGGGTCGAGTTGGAGAGTATCAAATGGAGATGCTTGAAATTCATGTATCATTAGCAGAATCATTTGTAATATTTGCTCTATAAGCACTGCAGTTTTTGTTGAGGGAGACATTTCCTTATCCTGGAATTGCGGGGATAAGGGTTCTCGCTAATGACCCCGCGGTCGACGCGCCCTAAAGCAACAACGATAAGGGTTCTGTATGATGGATGATACATGGAGGAAGGCATATTACTTCCTCTATGGGATGATGTAGGTAAATGCTGTGGTACATACATTCTCTTATGAACAGAAGGATAATCGAGCATTTGTGATATTCGTACTACTGGCCTTTTCTTATTGCGTCCGGTGGCAATAGAGTGTGCCGTAGATTTATAGTGGATGTTTTGAATTGTTGACGTATCTCTTGTTCTTGATAGACAGTAATGATAGGGTCGTCTTGTAGTGCATTTGTTGAAGCTGTACTCGGGAGCAATAATGCAATCGGCGGGAGCGACAGGAATAGCTTTTCATTATGATAAGACGGCGTGACACCGACTGCTTGTGAATACGCCTGTCTGTGGGCGGATTTACAGCTTGTCATTGGTATAACTTTGTTGAAGACCATTCCCCCCCTTGTTTTTTTTGTTGTTGTACGTTTAGGGGGCGTCCATTAATGACGGGAGGTGAAACGGGGGGGGGGGGGCGGCGAAATCTGACGAAACCTCACCAAGGGGGAGAGAGGGGGTCAAGGGAAATCTCGCGTGAGGTTTCGAAATTCTTGGATGATAGAGCTAAAAACGCGAAAGTCGATTTAGGGGGGTTATTTTCGTCCAAAAACCGACATCAGGGGGGGGGTATTACCGCCCCTGGGAGCATGAGACCTATAAAAGGTCTCAAAAAGTTGCGAGGTCTATTAGTAGGGGGGAAGGGGAGTCTCCATCAAAATCCCTTGTCATTTTAGAGAGGGGGGGGGGGGGTCCGACCAAATCTCACGAAGTCTCACCAGACGGGGGGAGGGAGGGGGTCCGGAATTCCGAAAAAACACCTCACGTCATTAATGGACGCTCCCTTACTGAGCATAGTCTATCACTGGAAAATGTGTGCCCTGACTGTGAACACATCGTGGATCAGCTGTGTTGGTGAATGACTCCATCGTATGGGTACCTCCATACTTAGAACGGGTGCCACTGCAACATTAAGTCATGTGGTGTCCGAAGTGTAAGCAACTGGGACAAAACAAATTTTTTTGGAACATGAGGCTCTACTCAACACCGTGTTCCAAAAATTGCTACGTGGTCTGGTAGCGATTGTGATCGGATGGTAATCATGCATACTGGTATCGGAATCGTTCTTTCATTGTTTTGGTAAGTGATCCTCTTAATAAACTGTTTCACGAAGATGACTGGATAGGGTCTTTCTATAGCTTGTTGGATTCCTTCTTCTGAAAGGGTGATGTCTATGTCCCTAATAATCCCTTGTTTATTTATAAGAAAATTTTGTATGGATGCTTCTAGATTCCTGTCTTTGAACACTGTAGATTGCACTAACATGTTGGCTGAGGTGGCAGACTCAGTTTCGATTTTCAACCTGTTTCTCCCGGCTGCTATAATGTTAATGATGCCTAGTTTGTATGCAGAATTGTATGTATAGAGACTTTTGCCTATTGACATGGGATGTAGTCTTTCGATATTTTTATCTTCACTATCCACGAAGCCGTAGAATGGTCCAATGTCTGTGCGATTGTAACGGTTATTCTTGCTTCTGTTCCGACTGGAATTTACATTAGTACTTGCCACCTGAGGTTTAGTACCGTGATTAGCGGGGTTCTGATCGTTAGGGATAATAGTTTGAGCTCCCTCACGATTCGCAGAATTGCTTGAGATGTCAGTGATCATTTCTTCATCGGTTGCAGTTCGAGTAGAACGCGGCTTGCATATCGGTTCTCAAATTCTACAGCTGGTAAAATTTAAGAGCACCAGGCTTTTGGCAAGGAAACCGCCTCTTGGGAAACGCTGGCTTGTATTTTTATAGTTTCTACAGTCATCTCCTCGTTTACTAGCTCGTTGGGATTTTCCGCTATATGAGACCGTTTGTCCAGCCGCTCTTCTGGCTCTGCAGTAGTCAGGAATTATACATGTAGGACAGCTTACAGATGAGTCGTCAATAACTGGATAGATCGTTGGATTATGATGTGATGGCTGTAGCTGTGTTTCTTGTTGGCTGTGCATCATTGGCGGAATTGACGGTTCTGAACAGTACCACGGCTGCAGCATCGATCTGATTAGTTTCCCCGTACCAGGGGGATCTGCCATATTAGGGCAAAACCCAAGCACTAGCTGATATTAGGTATTATACACAGGTATTTAATGTCTTTTGATGTTCCCGATCTGAAACACATTTCACTGAATGATCGAACTGTAAATGTACGTTACTGTTTACTCGATTGTCCGAATAAATAACAATTTGTAATGTTCACTTACAAAAATGAAAATAAATGTTAAATCAATAAAATAAATACTAAATACGTTCAGCACTAATTACCGTAATTTCCATAAACAAAACCAACTGTGTTGTCAAGTTCCCAATTGCATTATTGTCATCCTATTAAGTACACAGATAAAAAAAACTAAAGGTTATCATTGGTTACAGGGTGGAGATTGAATTGCTCGCTGAAGACTTGAAAAGTAAATATTTTGGCGTACCATTTGATGATAAACTCAACTGGGCGGAACACATTGGACAGATGGTACGGAAAAGCTACAAAGTCCTTAATTTAGTGGAAAGGGTAATGAGAGGATGTACCAGAGAATTGAGAGAATTAGGTTACAAAACTTTGGTCAGACTATAGCTTGAATATGGTGGCGTAGTTTGGGACCTACATTTTGGGTATCAAATACAGGAGATGGAGTGTTTGCGGAAATTACTGTAGGACCCAGTCAGTAACTGATATAATAAAGCAACTGGATTTGGAGTCAGAAGGAGGGTGAGGAGAGCGCTGGGAGTACATATACAAGGCATGTGCTGGTTTCGCTACTTGGAGTGATGTAGGTCGAATAATTAGGAGTAGTTCATGGAAAGGAAAATATGGCCATGGCCAGAAGCTGGCACTCGATTTCATGCATAACAAACTGGGAAAATTTTCTTTTGTGCTTAAGTGTATCTGAGATTGTAATAAATTATCAAGGAATACTACAAAAAATGCTGAAAAAATTTAAAATTAAAATTCTTAAATGGCAAAAGTAAATTGTTGCGGTAAAGTAATTTATCTTTAAACGAGTAATTCTTGTATTTATATTTGGGACCTCGGAAACGGCCCAAACGATTTGGATGAAATTACATATATAGATAACGTTTTATTTTTAAGTTTACCTAAATAGGTGTCTTCCTTACAAAAACGCGATTTCACGAAAAATCAGCAATTCTCGTATTTGGTATCTCGAAAATGACTCTAACGCGATCTCGTAGACGTTTCAGGTACCAGTAAGCCTACTGATGTTGGTTACGTTTCTCTTTGGTGCGAGAAAGGAACTCTTGTATCTTTACACGAACAATTCATTTATTCCATGATTTATACTAACTAACCCACGCGAATATTTCGCACAGTATCGTGAACATTCACCTAATGGTAGTATAATAATGAGGAAATACGTAAAAGCAAGTATTTATTAATGAAAGGTATTTTATTTTGAAGAATAGTAATAATTATAACTTTTAATATAAAAAGTCGTTATCATTAATTTCTATCTGTAAAACTTTCAAAAAAGATATTTAAAAATATTGTCTGTGTGAGATGTCCTTTTCTCAATCTTCTTTCCTTTACAAAAATTCTTTTAAAACAATATTAGCAGTTATAATATGATCATCGTTGACTTTTTGACCGTAGGCTATGTATCTTTAGCACAAAAATAAATATTAATGAATCTACAAACTCGTGAAAAAGTCACATATAGGAATCCATACGAAAAAACAAGTTCTGCTAAATACAATCCTGCCTTTTGAAGCGTCTGACCTTGTGCTTTATCAGTTGTCATAGCGAAGGTTACTACTACTGGGAATTGTTTTCTTATCATTTTGTGAGGTTAATGTTCTTTTTGGTCAGAGAGTAAGGAACTGTGCACCTTAAAATGCCTAGAAAGCCTTCAAGAAAAACGTTTTACTTTAATCAAACTGAACTCTAAAACTTGAACAGATGCCGAGTGAAGATTGGTCACCCAGGTAATATAAGATGATAATAATAAAATGAGAAAAGAAGTAATTAAATGATTAGGGAAATTGACCCCGGTACTCCATCACAATTAAGAATTCAATTCAATCCAAAGTACCTGGTTGACCGATCTTCGATAAATCCAAAAAGGGAAAAGTATTTGCATTGGTATTGTTACTACTAATAGCATTATATTAGCAAAAATATATATATATTTTTTAATGAATGCTGGTGAAAACAGCGGACTTTAAAACGAGGTAAACAAAATTTAAGAGTTTTTAAGGATTTTAAGGAAGACATTTAGACGATGAAGAGCCTTTTTCTGACAATAATTGTTGTCGAAAATGTCTTGTCAAATAGCCTAAAAAATTTTCGTTTTATAAATGGAATATCCGTCAAAAATCGACAGGAATACAATAATTTAAATTCTTAAGCTCTAGTTAGATCTTTGAAGTTTTCTCTCCTTTTTTTTTTAAAAAAAAAAAAGAAATAAAAAGAAACGCTTGTGTTCATCAGGCATATTTTCTTCTTTATACAGAAAAAAATCCCAAATGTAAGGAATAAATAATTTGTTTGTCTGTGTGATTTATTTATTTTTATTGGCATTTGGTATGTCTATGTGATATGACAACTGAATTTCCCTCTACAGTTTCGTTTATTCAACTGTTTCAATTTGCGAATTTGTCGTGATAAAGTCGTCGTTGACAGCATTTTGTTTTGATATGTTAAAGCTGTTGTTTGCTGCGTGTCATTTTGAATTTTTATTATAAACCAAAAAAAAAAATCGGTTCTGTTTAAGTGTATATAGTGAACTAAACTAAAGGAGGATGCGACCCAAACAAGTCACCGGTGCTACTTTTGTCGTAAGTAAAACTATGAGGACAGAAATATGTCTTTTGCATTATTTTTAATATTAAAGCAGATATTAAGTATAGATAGTGATAAATTATGTTAGGTTTAGTGTTCATGATTTTATTGAATAAGATTTTTATGTATTTTTCATTCATTAATTTATCTTAATCTCGTAGTATATTTGAAATTTTTATCTATTTTCATTTTCATTGACTTCCCGCTTTTACATCACGTGACCATCTAAGTACGAAGACGACATGGCCGACAAGGAAGATGTTACGGAAAAGACCATTGCTGAAGATTTGGTTGTCACCAAATATAAAATGGCTGGTGACATTGTAAACAGTAAGTATTTGCTAGCGCATAGTCGCGTAATTTTTTAGATAGCTTTTTTCATATCTGGGATGAAATTGTGTTGCTGTAATTCCGGTATGAAACGCCAGCCCATATGGAATGCTCTCTTGGTATAAGATGTGCCATGTGGACGCAAAGCGTATTTATTTCGATTTTGTAGAATTTTAACCCCTGTTCTTCTGTTGAGGTTAATCAGTTTCTCTAAACAGTTAATAAACTTTAGTTTTATTCAGTTTGTTTCATCGTGTAAACAACTGTAAATATCGAAGTCTGTATCAAGTTTTTCTAGTAGCTGTGAATTGTTCGAAAGTATTGCTGGCTGCTTGTGTGTGGTGTTCTTTACAATTATTAATAACTGTGAAAATTCAGTTTTTTTCAATTGCAAGTGGCCGAGTTTTTTAATTTATTTTTAATGCTGGATTTAAATTTTCTCTTCAGGGGTCCTGAAACAAGTAATCGATAGGTGTGTAGCTGGTGCTTCAGTGAGAGAAATTTGTGAATTTGGAGATACACTTATACTGGACGAAACCAGTAAAATTTTTAAGAAGGAGAAGGAACTTAAGAAAGGTTGGTATTTATAATAAGCATTTGTTGGTGTGTGGTAGTTAAAGTTTCTTCCACTACTTTTGAAGGTAATTAATATTTGGGAGATTAAACATCTGATTTGTTTGTTGAATTTAAAATTATATCATAGTTTCATATTTTTTTTTTTGCCACCAAACTATGTTTGCAGGTATTGCATTTCCTACTAGTGTGTCTGTTAACAACTGCATTTGCCACTACTCACCATGCCATGGTGAGCCTGATGTTGAATTGAAGGATGAAGATGTTGTCAAAGTGTGAGTTAGCAGTAGTTCAAAAATATTTGCGGCATCTAGAGTTTAAGTTTACATTAATGTATGCTTAAGGCACATTTAATTAAACACATGTTATTAATGGCTGTAGCAACAATTATAATTTTGGGGATTTTTCATATCTGTTGCCACCAATCTCAACTGGTTTGATACCTGCTAATTTTCACATGCACATTAAGGTGCCTCCGCAGTTTACTATGGAAGCACGCGGGCTCAGGTTCAAGTCAGGTGTAGGAAGATTCTCTTTTTTGGGTAAGGATGCCAGGGATTGGAATAAGTTACCAAGAGAAATGATGAATAACTTGCCAAAAACGTTGAAAGAATTCAAAGTCAAAATTTGTAAAGGGTAAATGTAGGTGGATGCAGAAAAGGGGGAAGATGGGTGTTTAGGGAAATTGCCACCGGAGCATGCGCTCCATTGCAATTTAATTTTTTTTAAAAGTTTGGTTATTATATATAAGGGTTTTTATTACAAATGTGTTGATGGATTCACGTATGTTGACTTAAGACATGCGTATGAATGTCACTTTCCTCTATCCCCACTCCGCTGCCCCAACCCTACATGCAGAGGGAAAATCGCTGCCTCAAATGGCCAAATATCCTTAAAATGTATGTAGTACAATATTTTGCATCTACTGTGATGTATTCGTGGCAATAGCGCAATCACTGGGACTCATCAAGGAATTTTCGTTTGGTCTGAAACCTGTTGCACATGTTCGTTTGTTGATACTATTTAATATATGTTGCCCTTATAGTGTAAAATGTATAGATACCTCACAAACTTCACTCGAAAAGTGCCGTAACATTATCCCACGAGCGACTGGGAGAAGCCTTATAGCGAAGTATAATGACCATGCACACGTTCTTTGAATGATATTATTTGGGAATATGTTGCTATAAAAGTATAAATATGGAAAAGATTACACATTAAAAAATATTGTGAACCATATGCGAACGTTGGTTGCTTCATTCACGAACAGATACGCAACGTCCAACAATAATAGGTTTTACATCTTCAAGAAATGTATCCACGTGTTATGTCCAAGATGTTAACATTCTAAGGCATTTATCAAAGTAGGTTGCGGCAATATTGTCATAGATTATGTTTAGGTTGAAAGTGTGCCAATATGCTTGTTTCAGCATTAGGTTGAGGGAATTTAGTTTTTATAATTGAAATGCAGCCTGTACCAAAATGGCATTTGGTTGTTGTTGTTAAAGCAAAATTCGCTAGAAATTTGTGTTTATTAAACATTTATCATGATTTTCAAGCAGAATCATTAGCGGCACCTGTGGATAGCTGGATGAAAATGGACACAGACAATTCCTTTTGTAGCTTGATGGACTATAAATTTTGTTTTATATATTAAAGTTAAATTGGTTGGTTTTGTTGCTTTTGTTCATTGATACATTTTGTTGCACTTAATATTAGCATCGCTGGATGTCGCATATGACAATAAATGGCGTCCTCTCATCGCTTAGTGTGTAATATTACGGCAGATTTTTTATTATTATTTTGCGTGAAGTTGGTGCATTAT
Organism: Vandiemenella viatica; assembly: GCA_031002005.1. Classification (NCBI taxonomy): domain Eukaryota; kingdom Metazoa; phylum Arthropoda; class Insecta; order Orthoptera; family Morabidae; genus Vandiemenella; species Vandiemenella viatica. The sequence continues at coordinate 101,772,491 of CM061918.1, read as the reverse complement.
ACACTATCTTGATAGGTGTAATACAAACGATAGCTTTATCTTTACACATCGCTATATGCCTTCTCCCAGTCACTTGCCACCTTACATTACGGCACTTTTAGAGTGAAATTTGAGAGGATGTATATATTTTACAGCTCTAAGCGCAACATATATTAAATATCATCACCAAACGAACATTTTCAACGGTTGTCAGAACAAAATGACAATTCCTTGATGAGTCCCAGTGATTGCACTATTACCGTCATGCTTATACCAATACTTCGTTATAAAATGCTTTAAGTGGAATGGCGTCAGCTAATTGTTATATTAGCCGATAGTCAAAAACAAGTATTTTTGATGTGTATGGTTTTTTTAAGATGCTAGAAAACTGAAGAGAAAATTAATATACTTTTTAGAGAATCGCAAAAATTTAACATAAGAGGCTTGTGGCTTATTGTCATGATCAGTGCAGTGTATATGTGGCGAAGCCATGCTGAGTGATCCAGGGCCATCCTTTTCTTCTCCAAAGAAAAACATTCACCGAGAAAAACCGGTCACAGAGATGGATGACTTCCAGAAAGATGTCATTTGACATTCCATACTAGAATTTTATGTTTGAGGCGAATAACCTACCATTACAAAATTCGGGGAGATTCTGAAAGAGAAAATTAGCTACTGGAGTTGTCAGTCACTTCTCTGCATAAATTACTAAAAACACTCGACTTTAGATACAGAACATGCAATGATTGTAGACTATTCTGATGGAAAGGACAGACATTGCTGCAGTGTGGGATTAATTTTTAAGAAAAATTCACAATTCTAAGGAAGAACATCCTCTTCGACTTACCATCTACCTTGACGATACATGGATAAATCAAAATCACGTACGGGAGTTTATTTGGCAACGCTAAAGGAAATGGTGGCCTGAGGGTTCCTATAGGTAAAGGCTCTTGATCAGTTGCAAGATATCAACAGACGCCACTTATTGTTTGGGCATTAGTCATTGACCCAATTAGTGAAATTGACTGTAACGGGCATTTAATGTCTTAACCATCCCCATAATTGATATATGCTCACTCACATAACCCTGAAGATAATTTTTGTTCCATTGGTCCAGAGCTAACACCACTCCTCACGCTTTGGTCAAAATTTACTCAGGACCACACTATAAGAATATGAGAATGCAGATGTGCTATCCTAATGTCTTGCACCTTATTTTTATCTGTGGTCCGTGGTTCATTTTAACTGTAAAGGAAAGTAACTACGTTTAGGCTTCAGTGGTATAAGTTGCAAAATTAACTACTCATTTATTTGAGGAATGGGTATAAGACTATAACCATTACAAAAATGTAACAGTCAGTCCACCCTCCCGAATCTGCAAGATGCATTCAAATGCCTGCAGATAGTGGTGAATTTGAAGGAGCTGTTAATCTTAAATACAAATGGTGGCGGTGATGTACGAGGCGTATTCCAAAAGTAAGGTCCGTTTGATCATAATAAAAACATCGTTCAGGATACAAGGTTTTTATTAACGTCAGTATGTAACTACATATCTAGTTCACTTTTCCACATAATCGCCGTTCGTATCTATACACTTTCTGTAACGCTGTACCAGTTTATTTAACCTCTCGGCATAAAAGTCTGCCGCCTGGGACGTGAACCAATTGGTAACGCTCGTCTTGAGTTCTTCATCGGTTTGAAATCGTTGTCCACCAAGCCACCGTTTCAAATGCAGGAAGAGAAAATAGTCGCTTGGTGCAAGGTCTGGACTGTAAGCAGGGTGGTCTAGGATTTCCCAACGAAACTCTGAATCTTCTCTTTGGTTTTGGAAGCGGTATGCGGGCGTGCGTTGTCGTGCAGGAGGATGATGCCAGACGACAGTTTCCCGCGGCGTCGATTTTGGATGGCATGTCTCAGTTTGGTGAGCGTTGCACAGTACACGTCAGCTGTAATGATTGTCCCACGGTCCATGAATTCGATCAAAAGGACGCCCTTTTCGTCCCAAAACATGGAAGCCATCATTTTGCGATTCGTGTACGGCGATTGCTTACACTTTTTTGGTTTGGGTGAACCGGAATGGCGCCACTGCATTGATTGTTGTTTTGATTCTGCGTTGGTGTACGCTATCAACGTCTCGTCTCCCGTAACAATTTGGGAAAACAAAGTCTCCATCTTGTCTATAGCGCTCCAAAAATTGTCGTGCGCTATGCATTCGTTGCTCTTTGTGCTGAGCGGTGAGCAGTTTTGGCACCCACCGCGCACAAAGCTTCCGATATCCAAGCTCTTCAGTGACAATCCTGTAAATTGAGGTTCTAGCAACATTTGGGAATTCCATAGCCAGACCACTAATCGTCAAACGCTGATCACTTCGCAGTTTTTGGTTAACTTGCTCGACGATGTCGTCGGTCCGAATACTGGGCCTGCCACTCCGCTGTTGATCGTGCACATCTGTGCGACCACTTTGAAATTCTCGACACCAGTGTCGACCTTGTTTCTCACTCATTATGTTTGGTCCATACACTACACACAATTCGCGATGGATGTCCGCAGCTGACGATCCTTTTGCCAACAAAAATCTAATCACACCCCGCACTTCACAACTGGCGGGAGCTACGATTGTCGCGGCCATTTCGAACTGCTCTCAACAATAGATATACGGCTACTGCGGCACGCCAACAATACTGCATATTTACTAGGAGTTGGTAGATGGCGCTGCAGGTGGGAAACGTCATTCAGGCCTATCATCTGTGACATCTTGTACCCCGGACCTAACTTTTGGAATACGCCTCGTAATATAAACTTCAGCCTCCTGTAATCTAAATTATGAACACAGAAATAGTAATGGTTTCTATTTCTTAAGTACCAACAAAAAAAAGTTTATAGTAGTCTGAGACTTTATTTCAAACTGTTTTTTCTCTTCAAACAAGCCTCCGAATGATATGTAAATTTAAAGATAAATTACCAGAAGACAGAAGATTTCTCACCACTACAAAGGTAAAAAAAAATAACACCACATTTGAAATTTTCTATCATTTACTATTCTCAATTCCAAAAAGTTATTAGCTGTAAGATACGGACAAATTATTAAATCAAAATAGTTCCCTTCAAATTTATTTTTACATTCATTCCATTTCTCCTACACGTATCGTCAACACCAAGTCAGTCTATTGCACTACTTGGCGCATCATACTTAACTGAAAGAAAACTTCTCAATGCTAATCTATTTCGCTTGGCTGAATTGTCTCTAGCTCAGGAGTTTTTATGGTCCTTCACAACATTTTAAACAGTCGCCGCCCTCTCAAAATGAAAACACTGAATTTAATCTATAGTTCTACAGACAATTATTGTGAGTCCTTACGAAACAATCTTAGGGACTTACAACTCTTAATCCACCACTGCCGAATCAATTGCTCCCCAATAAACGTTGAACCGATTTCAATTACCAAACAACGAAACTAACTATTATTATCTTGTTTCTCCGGGTGGAGCTACATTGATTTCTTAAAACCGCATGTTTCAGCCATAATGCTGTGGCCTTCATCGGAGAATGAGGGTCCTCTGATGATGGCTGAAACGTTAGGTTTTAACAAATTGTCGCGGCTCCACCGAGAGAACCAAGATAATACTAACCTTTGCAATTATTTAACAAAACTAACAATGTTTCACTCCCGCTGAAGGATTGCAGCTTTTATCACTCCTCTCCTGGGGTGGAACATACATGTCCCCTCCCACTCGACAATGTGAAGCCACCCTTCTCCCAGGCGCCCCCCCCCCCCCTATTTATAACATCTCACACTTCCTGACTGGTGCAATCTTAGCCGACTCCTCAATAAGGTGTCATTATTCCAGTAAGCCTCAATGGTGCAACTTTTTCCCTCCTAGCTTCTCAGATCAGATATCTTAAAGTATCCAAATATGGCCCAAAAACATTCAAATAAATCCCTAAATGAAGTACCGTAACATTACATGGGGTCAGCTCTGACCAGTTAATGTATTTGTAAAGCTCACGGGGTTCCTACAGCTCCTGCCACATTTCCTGGAGGTAGAGCTCCACACTCCCATTACAACCTTCGGCATGAGATTGGATGTGACAGGGTCAGCGTGACGCTCCAGCCAACCTTTACTTTCCCGCGGAGTTTCCTCCATGGTACTCATTTGATAGCAGGCTAAGTGGGCCTGGAGAGCCAATGTTCAGCTTCGGGGAAAAATTCTCTGCTTCATTGGAGATCGAAGACCAGTCGTCTGAGCTGCAGTCAGGTGCTCTACCACATGAGCTACATGGCCACCCATTAATGCATATTGTGCTTAGATAGAAATGAAGCCTAGGCCACAGTTAAAGTGACATAATACATGGTAATGTTGATACACTGATGTACGAAATAGTAGAAAATTGTCACTTCAGTGCCATGCTGTGTTTACCTTGTAATGCGCACTTGACCATATTACCAAATTTGTGTTAGTTTTTTACGCTCGTTACAAATTTCAAAATGTTGTTGTGACCAATAAGTGAAAGGCATTTATGTGTAGTAGCTGATCGCCAACCGATCATAAGTGGCCATTGTCCTATAATACTACTGCCATCCGTGAAATAATTCCAACAAAAGTTACTTATGGTAGTTCTGTTTCTGAATAATTCTATCAAAATAAAATTCTTACAATGTTGTGGGCTTTCCATTGCCATCAGATTAATACATGAATAGCTGTTGCATTTACCCTTTGTGAGCGCTTTGTTCCTTTTTTTGTGCAGATAAAAGGAGCTCCCATATTGCTCTGTACTTAACCTACATCACAATGAAAATGTAACTTTCCATAATATGCTGTACAGCATAAGGTTCCTGATGCTTCTCTTTAATATATGCTGCTTTCATGAACACCATATTACCAACATTGCCATAGCCATGTATGTAGTTTTTGCTGTGCCACCAAAATTATGTGTATGAAAGCGATTACTACATTGTTGTTGTTTTTGCGATCTGAATTAGATGAGAAAGTTCTGTTTAGTGTTGCAAATTGAAAAAAGTCTTTTTTTTTCAGATTTGTGAAAAAAACCTAGCACCCTTGTTTTTTTTTTCTTCAGAAAACAATATATTTGACAAATATAGTTTTATTTATGGAACTTATATTTTACATGTGTGTTTTAAATCTTACTAAATCATATAATGTCTTACACAATGATTCATAAATTTATCTATATAGGTAACATAATTTTTTATTCATCCTCTGTCGGTACCACATTCACTAGTACCAGTACTACCAACACTAGTTCGGTCGGAGTTGGAATTTTTGTGGCGAGACAGTATAAAAAACCATGTGTGTGTTGGTGTTGAGCGGTGGAGTCAGGATGATCCGATTGTTGAAAGTGTTACGCGAGATGCGAGTTGGATTGTTGAAGGCAGTCTGTGACTCACTGTCTTGGAGGTCGGACACGAGTTGTAACGGGTTCTCACGCTATTCGTGTTTGTATAGTTAAAAGTTCGTTGAAGCAATTGAGCAGCTACACTTCCTAACACGATTTTTCTTAAGCTTTCTTCCACCACTAATTACTCTTTTAATTAAAGGTTCGTTTTGCCGTGCGGTCGCCAGTCTTTCGGCTATGCTAATTGGTTAATTAAAGTCACAGAAGGAAAACACATATGCGAACTAGTTTTCGTAAATTTATTCCTCTGAGACTACACAGTCCACAAGCATGCCACCAGACAATAATACTAATGTTTCTTCGTCACCGAAGATAGCAGCTTCAAGTACAGTCAAAACAACTAAATAAGCAGTGAGCACAATTCTCGAAACTAATTAACAATCGCCATAGTCCGATTCTGCAGTAGTTTACTAAACACAGTTTATATTGAATCAGGTCTCTCGGAAGAACCTTCATAGTCCCACATATACTTTAGCACACATCCCACAGCGTTCTTTAGTACGGAACACACGCCAAGCGGCCGTACGATGTATTCACGGGATAAACACACTGCCGTCGACCTTCCGTTCCCGCCGGCTGTTCCGTACGTTACCCCTGACAATCACTGACTCCCGACTCCCCGCGCTCGGCACTCGCCCACCGCCAAAGACCTTACATACCTCTCAGATTACACTATCCACTCCAAATATAACCGTAACGTTCATGGTTACGTTACACCCCCACCGTTACAATGTGGCAAAAGTCGGCATTGACAAAGCACCGACTTTTGTCATCACAAACCACACTTGTTCACATATACATAGAAACATTTACAAAAAAATACAAGATTAAATGTTTACCAAACATAAAGGGAAGTCTGGGTGGCTGCTTGCTTATCCTTAAACTAACATAATTACATACACATTAAGAGTAACACACACAGTCTGAAACTGCATGAAACAAATCATCAAACCTTTCAATGTCCATATGTCCTTGCTTAGATCCATGACATATAACCAAGAAATTACAAATTGAGTTACAATATATTTTGACAACAATTTTTCCTCTCTTTTTTTCTGATGTATGACACATGCATTGAATCGTGCCTTTTTTACTTCGACAGTGCACTGACAGTGTGCCCTGCTCAGGCAGGTGCCTCATTCACTGACTGTTGTACACCAACACTGATCACTCCACACGCGGAAAGACGCAAACTGACATTACGCTGCGCCACACTTACATCATCTTAACACTTTAATGAAAGGGAAAACCGCACTTCTAAGTACATTGTCCAGCCTCGGGGCTAAAATTACTGGGAAACACAAACCAGCAAGAATGCCTTCCGCAACTGTGTATTAATACTACGTGGGTCACCAATCTGTACCCAACTACCAAAAGTCCTTACCCCACTAACTTATTGACACAGCCTCTTACACATTCTAATTGTGACTGCGATTGATTGTTGCAAGAAACTACTGAAAACTTACTTAAATCATGGCAACACTTAAAGCTTGGAGGTGCGGTAGATGCGACAGTGCTGTGAGGTGGGCCCCTCTTTTACCTTTAACTTACAACAGTAACCTTGGATGCGCCCCGGAACATCCGAGAACACGTCGGGGAATTCATCGATAATGTCTTGTACTCCCCTTTCATGCTCCGGTAGGTTGTGATTCATTTCCAAGCTCAAGATCTCTTTCCTGTGTCTGACCGATCGGGAATCACCCCACGATATCACCCGGATTCCCGTCGATTTCTCTTCCCTATCAGAAATCCCCTTCTTCAGGTCGGCTTTGACACGGTCTCCTCTTGTAGTAAACGTAAGCGTTCCGTTCTTTAAATCTAGAATCGCTCCTGCCTCTTTAAGCCAATCCATTCCTATGATGAAGTCCACATTGAGCCCAGGTATCACGTATGGCTCTATGTCTACTATATGTCCTGCGATTTCTCCTTCTACCTGCAACACCCACTTGACAGTCTTAGTCTTGTGCCCCGTGGCAGAGGTTATTGTCATTCCATTCACCGGCCACTTACCTATCTTTTGTTCACTTGAAATTCGCTCATACAGACCTTCAGAAAAACAAGTGATCACCGCTCCCGAATCCAGTAACGCTTCCACCACTCTCCCTTCAAACTTAACCATCACCCGTGGAGAGAAGGACTCCCGGCGTTCCAACGTATTCCCTTCCTGCAACAACAACTCTCGTAAGTCTTCGCTATACTCATATGAGTCTGGAGCAACCAACTGTTGCGCCCCGCTCGACATTTCCCTGTAAACTTCTTCCTGGAGATTCATCAATTTGCAATCAACTTTCGGCTCGACAAACAGCCATGCCACCTCATCACTTCCCTTTCCACTTAGTCTGTCCTCTTCTCTCTCCTTATCATATTCCCTACACTCATTCATTCCTTCGTCCTTCCAATTCCACCTTATCTCCTTCCAGCTTGACCACTCATCTGACGATTCTTCGTCTCTTAGTTCTTCCCCTTCTTGATCGTTTGTATATGGCATTAAGGAACTGCCTGGGTAAACACCCTTTCTTTTACCATTCTCAGGTAATGCTAATATGTACCTCGACTCTTCCTCACCCTCTACTCGAAAAGGTCCTTCATATGAAAATTGGTATATTCCAATATCTCCCTTTACCCCATACCGTTCGGAATTCGTTTCCAATATAACCAGGTCACCTGGCCGATATGAATTCTGGCCCACGTTTCCATTATCTTCTCTCTCCGATCTACAGAATTGCCTATTAATAATTTCTTCTTCCTCGGGCAACCAAGAACCCTCCAACGTCTCAGTTACGACCCCTGGTTCTTCTTTTGGTAGCCTCGTATCGTCTCCTGTCCCCGCCGAGGCTGTAGCAGTGACAGACACTAGTTTAACTGTGGCTCACTCTCCACAACGGTCACCTGCACCTGATTTACAGACTCTTCTCGGGACCGATCATCTCCAGTTGGTCCTTGATATCCACCTCTAAATCCTCCTCTCCCTGTTCCACGACCACGTCCAAATCCTCCTCTCTGCCCGCGGTTATTGTAGCCGCCTCGATTCCTGTTATCAAAATGATTGTAGCTCTCCTGCTGCTGATGTGAACTACTTCTATCGCCTTCCGATTGCGATTTCTCCGCGTAATGTGTGGGTGTCCTCACCCCATATTCTTTTGCTCTTATACTTTTCTCTTGTTCGTCCAGCCGACCCAACATCTTTACCGCCTCGTCAATGGTACATATATTGTGACTGACAAATACAAGCTGTGTCGACTCGGGCAAACGCGCACTAATCATCCGCACATATTCCCCTTCACTAAATGGTGAACTTAAATGTTTACAAGAATTAACACACTTCAAGAAAAAATTTTGCTGAGTGCCCCCACCCGGCGAGTATGGTTTTCCCATCATTAAATTCCGCCGAACAGCAATTTGCCGGTCGATGGACCAGAAATGTTCCAAAAAAGCTGACTTAAACTCCTCAAACGTCTCGCAATTATCTGCAGCCCGTTCTCCCCACATTCGGGCATTCCCCTTGATATGTTTACTGAACATTTCTATCTTCTTTCTTTCTACGGCCCTACAGAACGGCCCAAAATTTTCAAACTTCTTCACAAAATCAACTGGGTGTATCCCCCCCATTATCACAAAAGTCCTCCCAGTCCACTTTCTCTTCTACCATGCACGCAGTGAGCGCATTCACATTTGGCAAGATTTGACATTTGACAACCTCTTCTCGCACAACTTGTGGAACCCGTAACTTTAGACTTTTTTCAATTTGCTTCTCTTGTAACTGTAACTTTTCATTCACCCACACTGCAGTAGACGCCTTAACCTTTTCCACCTGACACGACAATTTCTCTACGCCGACTGTTAAATGGTCAACTTCTTCTTTTACTGCCGTGTATTTTTCGGTAAGGGTTTCTCCTAAAGTCTCCACCTTCGACAGTCTTTCATCATGGTTATCTTCTATAAGCTCGACTGTTTTCTTTAGGGATTCCATATTTTGGTGCAAAACACTAGTTACTTGTTCGCAGTCTGAACGATACTGAGTCAATTTACAAGATATTTCAGCAGTTTGTTGTGCACAAAGTTCCCTATATTGTGTCAATTCTTCCCTAAACTGCCCTAGTCGCGATTCAAAAGCATCCCGAAGACATTCGATACTCTCCTTATTTTCATTTAATTTAGATTCAAGCAAAATACTATTTTCATTTAATTTGGATGCAAGTGATTCATTTAATTTGGATTCAAGTGAAATACTATTTTCATTTAATTTGGATTCAAGTGCTCATTTAATCTGGATTCAAGTGAAATACTATTTTCATTTAATTTGGATTCAAGTGAAATACTATTTTCATTTAATTTGGATTCAAGTGATTCAAGTGAAATACTATTTTCATTTAATTTGGATTCAAGTGAAATCTTGTTTTCATTGAATTTAGCTTCCAGAAAGGACTGAATTGACATGACAAATTGTCCCTGGAAAGCACAAAACATTTCCGACATGGACGCCTCATTACTTTCCCTAACCACTTCTCTTGACTTGTCAACTTCTGATTCACTAGCAAAACTCGTCATCGACTGTAAATGATTAGACACAGTAAGGGAGGAATGATTAATGCCTACACTGGGTGCGTCACCAAGGGACTCACCTCCCAGCACCATCTCTCCATTCACACCACCCTCTACCTCAGATGCCATATTACGAAATTATTTCACACAATAAATTCAATCTTCCGTTGTAGAAAAGACAAGAAGTAACCAACGCCGTCAATCCAGCAAACAGAATACACCAGTATACATTAGCACAAAAAAAGGTAAAATTCTGTTTCCAAATCTCTTAACTACCAAACAAGATATACACCATGTCATAAAATACACTTTCAATTGAATACATACACTACTATCAATGACCAAAAAAAATTACGGAAACTCTAAAATATTTTTTTTTTTTTTGAAAAATGATTTGCTAGGCAAATCTACCACAGTTGTCCGGCATTTCAACTTTAATAAGTTAACGAAAGAAAAGGTAAAAAAACCTCTGTTACTCAATATGCAAAAATAATAATAATTAATTTTTTTCTTAAAAAAAATCGCGAATTATTCGTGCCGGTTTGTGCTTTTACAAAGACTGAAAAATAAATCTTGCACTTCTTTGGAAAATCAACAAAAAAATCTACAAATTAATTCGTTAACAGAAACTGACATAACTTGCCCCAAATCAGAATAACATTAAGCTTGCATGCATAAAATTTGCAATCCGCATAGTCAGTAGCTCATTTGAAGATTCATTAATGCAAAAGAAATAATTACTACCGCGGAAATGTGATTCCAATCGAAACAGTATATTTTTATTTTTTATTTTAATGTCAGTTTGTGTCTTTCTTTAATTAAAAAAAATTGTTCGCACTTCCCTTTCGAAGAATCTCAGTTGCTGACCGCGCTGCCGTCGACCGCAATGACGCCGCGCCGCTTCTGCGTGCCCGCGTTGTTCCGCTGTCGCGTCTCTCCGATGTACCGCGTTGCCCCGGTGTCGAGTTGTTGCTCTGGCGAGGCTTCCCGTAAGACTGCGTTGCTCGGTTCCGATCGTGAAAGCTCGGGTCCTCTCGTTTATTACATTGTTGTGCACTCGCCGCCTCGAAGTAGCCGTACCATCGCCGATTGTTGTCTTCCCGCTCTACTCACTGCTTATTATTTCCAGCACTTTTTTATATTAATCACTGTCCGTCCTTAACAATTTTAACTGCAACTTGTCCTGTCACGTTGAGCCATGTAACGGGTTCTCACGCTATTCGTGTTTGTATAGTTAAAAGTTCGTTGAAGCAATTGAGCAGCTACACTTCCTAACACGATTTTTCTTAAGCTTTCTTCCACCACTAATTACTCTTTTAATTAAAGGTTCGTTTTGCCGTGCGGTCGCCAGTCTTTCGGCTATGCTAATTGGTTAATTAAAGTCACAGAAGGAAAACACATATGCGAACTAGTTTTCGTAAATTTATTCCTCTGAGACTACACAGTCCACAAGCATGCCACCAGACAATAATACTAATGTTTCTTCGTCACCGAAGATAGCAGCTTCAAGTACAGTCAAAACAACTAAATAAGCAGTGAGCACAATTCTCGAAACTAATTAACAAACAATCGCCATAGTCCGATTCTGCAGTAGTTTACTAAACACAGTTTATATTGAATCAGGTCTCTCGGAAGAACCTTCATAGTCCCACATATACTTTAGCACACATCCCACAGCGTTCTTTAGTACGGAACACACGCCAAGCGGCCGTACGATGTATTCACGGGATAAACACACTGCCGTAGACCTTCCGTTCCCGCCGGCTGTTCCGTACGTTACCACTGACAATCACCGACTCCTCGACTCCCCGCGCTCGGCGCTCGCCCACCGCCAAAGACCTTACATACCTCTCAGATTACACTATCCACTCCAAATATAACCGTAACGTTCATGGTTACGTTACAGAGTGGTTGCGCGGCAGTGATTGTTTGGCGTTGTGTCTGGTAATATTGTGTGGACCTGATGAAACATTATAAGTACGCCACCGTCGTGCAGATAAACTGCAATGTTTCGTAAATAGCAGTGAGCTCGTGGGTGTTGAACTAAAGCATCCAAACCAAGTGATAATAGTGTAGCTCAGAACTTGCAGTTTGTAGGAGAAGTCCTGGATAGCTTTGTTTCTACTTCTATCTCCTCTAGATCCATAACTTCACAAATAGTTACATTTTCTTTTACTGGTTGTATTGTACGCAAAAACGGTTTAATTCTAGATGGGGATACCGCTGCCTCGCGACTATTAACGTGACGTCACATTCACGTACGGCCATCATTTATTACTGTATTGTGCCCTCGCTACGCTCAGTCACAATAATTTAAAGCTATACGATATCAACATAAACTGATATCCCGAAGGTAGATCAGAGGCAGGCGGCCGCTGGTAAGCGGCCGCAGATGTCCGATAACACAACCGGATGTTCAATGTTTCAGGTGAAGCTCGCATTTCAATAATAAATTATCTGCTGTTAACTTCGACAAGTAATAACACGTATTTTACGCAGATGACTGTACGTGAACGTGACGTCACGTTAACAGTCGCAAGGCAGCGGTATCCCCATCTAGAATTAAACCGCAAAAACTTTTGAGATTACAATTTTAAATTGTGAGCAAAGTACTCACTGTGCATAAAGACTGAGCCGATAGTTCTATATTACGGTCTTTTAAGTTTTAATTTAAATCCATTACCATACAAAATAGGAGCTTTATTTCTTTTCAATTGTTGGTGTATGCCAACAGTTGTCAGGAAATGATTCATAATTAATGACAATTTAATGACTCAGTATCACTATACGCTGCAAGTTTAACAAGTATATGAATATAAGAAAAGCACAATAAGTAATAAAAAGAGGCAAAAACAGTTGTCAAATTTAAAATTCCTAATTTTTTGGAAAGATCCATAAGTCTACAGATAAATTTGTAGGGCTAGCAGCACTAGTTCAAATAGCGAGTATCAATCCAAACAACGGGGAACGGGAATTCCTTCTCACGCAGCCTAGCCCTTTCAGGATGTCCCTGTTCGTAAAGAAAACTACAGTCAATGTTGCCAATATTTTTGTAATTTTTTTTCCTACTGAACCCGAAAAATATAGTAATTTAAAAATTAAGATGATTACTTAGTATTACTCTAATACATTCATATTAAATGATAAATGCCTTAAAAATTTGAAATTTAGTAGTTATGGGAAAAAACGTGTCTCAGAAAAAAAAACACGTGGGTTTTTTTTCAGTTTTTTTCAAGTCGGAAAAAAAACGATTTTTTTTACAACACTGGTTCTCATACATATTAAATTTGTTAATTTACTACTGTGGGTTGTCACTGCAAAAATGTTAAAGCTATTGTGTGCCCCCCCCCTTTTTCCATGTAGTACATTTTTAAAGGTTAGTCAGTTATAGGGATGTAACGGAGCTCTGCAAGTGCGGAACTTGCGCACAAAAACCTACATCCACTTCCATAATTTTTAATGCGTATGTATATCGAAGGTTTTGTTTATTTGTAATATATATTATTCTTTTCTCTTCATATAAGATTTGGCCCATTGCTTAACTAACAACAATGTTGTTGTTTTCTTACGATCATGCAATAATAGTAACAGTGAACTTAATGCTGTTATTACCTAAGCAACAAATTTACAAGTTTGAACTTTCATGTAAAGTAAAGAGGCCTATTTACGGTCCAGCTTATAGGGTATCCGTTGTAGAACTACCATACAATGCACTCACCCATTCACACTACTAGGAATCCAACAGGTTTTGTTTATTTGTAATATATATTATTCTTTTCTCTTCATATAAGATTTGGCCCATTGCTTAACTAACAACAATGTTGTTGTTTTCTTACGATCATGCAATAATAGTAACAGTGAACTTAATGCTGTTATTACCTAAGCAACAAATTTACAAGTTTGAACTTTCATGTAAAGTAAAGAGGCCTATTTACGGTCCAGCTTATAGGGTATCCGTTGTAGAACTACCATACAATGCACTCACCCATTCACACTACTAGGAATCCAACAAAATTTTCCAAGCAATCCTTTCCACTTGTACTTTCTCGTGGCACACCAGTGTCCTTATCGCACACTCATAGGTTATTTCCTCGAATCATGATGTTGGACGGCTACGAGTGCTTGAGGAAAAATAAAGTTTTTAGTGGTACAAAATTGATGCCCGAACTATAGGTACTGAATATTAAGTATTTGGTTTTGTATGTTTGTTTATGGCAGCTTGGCGAAATTTTAATTCTCTTTAAGTTTGCTTTCTAATTGATTTCATTATTAATTGAAAATGGCTGATAGTCAGAATTTACAAACATTTCCATATTCTTTTGTGGCAAATTTTCGGAAATTAACTCCCAATATTCTGAAATCAAGAACCCGTGATGGTTGCATGGGAGCCCAACAGGTCCTACATGTAGTCCTGTAACCCCTTTCGCAGACCATCAAGAGTCCTTTATAGGAAAATCTTGTCATTTTAGGTCCTAAAAGTTGGACTGTGAATAAACCACTAGAGTGATGGAAAGGAGGGTGATGGGCACGGTGACGTGGCCTTGTGCTTGACACTTGAATTAGTCAAGCCATGAAGCAAAGTTCATAAGACAAAGGTTGTTTTTTGATGTGTGCGTAGTTTTGTAAATAATTTAATTCATGCCGGCCTCGGTAGCGTAGGAGCTAGAGTGCTAGCTCCGCGTGCCGAAGGCCGCCGGTTCAAATCCGGCCACGGGCATGGATGTTTAAGTGTTGTGTGTCTGTGTGAATGTCCTGTCCGTCCTGTGGCGTCCATACATTGGAAACATACAATATATACTGGATAATGACTTATACACTGAAAACTACAAAATTACATTGAGCTGGCTGTATGGCCTTCGTTGCAAAATGCCATTAAAAAAATTAATTCATTTGTGAAATCATCACACATTTTTGTTTTTGAAAGAAGAGGCAAAAAATAAATCAATATGCCAGTATTATAAGTATTAGTTGGATTCGGGATAAAAATTATATACCTATTTTGATTTTAAGTTTATTTTTGATAAAATATTAAAATCTAAATAATTATAAATCTCCACCTGCACAACCGCGGATGTCAAGCACTGAACATCTGCAGTGATGACTTCCCTTACAACTCTAGTCAGCAGTAGTTAACTTACACTATGTAGTTATCGTAGATCATTTCTTCCACAGTTGCTTGTTAAAATAATAAATTATTACTGATTGAATAATGCCAACTGTTATCTTAATTATGTTTTCAGTTCTTATTTCGTATGTTTCAGTTTTCATTAAATTAAAAGTTAACTTTGCTGAATGGAATATATAATTGCTTCAGCTAACCATACATTCACATTTCTGCACCTTATTGGACAATAGACCCAGGTTAAAATTATGGGCTTGGGTTATTAGCCATAAATCTAGAGAAATGGCGGTCACTTTATGCCAAAAATTTATACCTTACACAATCAATGATATAAGCATTGGACCAATATTTGTTCAGGTGACTGTACTGACAGTTATCCCATTCATTGGATTGTACTTAAACCTATCTTTTGACAGTAAATGACCCATACAAATAAAAGAGAGCTTGTTTTGTGGTGTAACCAAACACAATAGTTGGTGAAATATTTACAAAGAATTTCAATAAGTGTAAAATGATCATCTGTGTTTATGTTCTCTTCTGTTGTCAACTATAGTAATTGATATAAAGTGTGTTGATAGGATTACGACCGTTCATTTGCTGTAATATTGTCTATTGAAAAAACATTTTCAACATGTATTATTATTATTATTTATTTGGCCTGAAGCGCCAATAAATAAATAAAAAATACATGTTGAAAATATGTTTTCAGTTTTAAGTCACAAATGGTCATAAGTATTGTTGTTAACAGTGATCTTGGTGCTCATGTCGATGGCTTCATCGCTGTGGTGGCCCACACAATAGTGGTTGGGGCAAATCAAAGCAACAAAGTGAAGGGCCGTAGAGCTGATGTTATCTTAGCAGCCCACTATGCATCACAGGCAGCCCTCAGGTTGCTAAAGCCTGGTAATGAGGGAGTGATGTAATGAGGTGAGTGTATTTTAGCGTACAAGACAAAGAACATAATTAATTACATATTTATTGGGGGCAGGGAGGTTTGCAGGTCACAATATAACCTGATTTTGGCTGAGAAAAAGGTTAGTTGTGCGAAACATAGTGTGCTGTGGAAAATCATTGCTGGTGTAAAATGTCGCCATTGTATACTGTGTTGTGTGTGTGTGTGTGTAGATTGTTAGGGAACAAAGGCACTATAAAGTACATGCAATAAACATCTGGATAGGTGAGAATTCACTGCTTACCATAGTTGAAGATAGCTGTGGCATTGAACACAGAAATGCATGTAAAGTGTGTTGAAATTTTTCGAGGTTATCCCTTCTTAAACAATAGTGGGGTAAACAGTGATGGAAACAATTTCAGCACTGTGTGTGTACATGTATTTATATTTTTCTATGCCACAGCTAGCTTAAGCTTTAGAAAGTGGTGGTTATTCTCCTATTCAAATGTTCATTTTATCTTAGCAGCCCTCATAAAGAATAAAGTAATGGGCTCTGAATAACGAAAAGAATTGCGAATTAGGATAGTGAAATGAACCACCACCTATCTTAGACGATGGTTGTAAGGTGCAAACACACAAAAGACTGCCTTAAGAGTGACTGTTAGCCAGGAACTGGGTGGGGGTAAATTCAAACAGAGGACAGGGAGAGGAATCTTGAAACGAAGCTAATAGCTGAATATTGCAAAATATTAAAGCTACTCACTGATGGGCTAAAAGACCACAATAATACAATAAAATCTAAATAAGCAAAAATAAACAAATAAGTAAAATAAAAGCAAAGAATATATGAAGTGTTGCTTTGTGCCCAGTTAGCACCGGTAGGCAAATTCCTTCCTTCTGAGTTCAGAGAAGCTGTTGCTGTTTGGGAGGATTTTAATAGCATGAAATATATATTTTTTTTAAAAATTACAATTGTCATGGGAAATGGCATTTACAATTGCTGGGTGCTTTGGATTCTGGGTGAATACAGTCTGTCGGTGGCTATTCATCCTTATGGCTAGTGTATTGGTGGTCGAACCTGTGTAGGAAGCCAGGCAGTGATTGCAGATTAACTGGTAGACTTCCGGCTACAAGTTAAGCAACGTTGGGCATGGTGAGTACCTGGATGGGTGACCGGGTATGGCTCCATATGCAGTCCGCAACATTGATACCCTCAGTTGGCAGATCGCACATTCCAGTTCCGCCGTGCGCTGATTGGCGTCCTGGCAATCATCGATACACGGAGTTAGATTTTCGCCGGCAGATAAGCCAGTCTGTTTTGTGATTTCAAGCAATAATATATCAAATAGACCTGATGAAGACAACCGAGCAGGTGTCGAAACGTCGTCATTTTACGACACTATCCGGCTGCATTCCCGTGAAGATTTCACTGCATCAATACGCCGGGAAAGTCTCCACTCCCATAACAGGTTTACTGCTTATCAACAGCTACGACAGGAAGCGTGTGGCTCAAGGAGGTACAAAAATACTTCAATGGTGTATTGATGTTACCAATACTCCATAACGTTGATATAGTTAAATCTTGGAAATCCATTTCACAGTAGAGAAAGGATAAGTTATTAGATTGGCTCAAGAGAAATAAGTTATTAGCTAGGCTTAAGAGAAATTGGAAATGAAAGTGAGCATCCAAAAAGAACCAATCAAAAGTGCTCGTTAGTAGGCGTAAATCAACAATAATATAAATAAGTTGAAATTGACTTCTGGAATGCTGTAGTTTTTGTGTGTTTGGTAGTTTTTTTAAAAAAAAACTTCCCCCTTATGTGTGTAAAATTGTTGTTTAAGATGTGAATCTTTCATATTTTTAAAAGTTAGGTTTGCATTTTACAGACATTTGATGTTACGGATGCTGTGCAGAAGGTATGCGAAGCATATAAGTGCAAACCAATTGAAGGTATGCTCAGTCACCAACTGAAACAATTCAAGATAGATGGTGAGAAGACAATCATCCAGAATCCAAATGATGCCCAGAGGAAGGAGCAAGACAAGTTCGAATTTGCAACGCACGAGGTGTATGCAATGGATGTTCTTGTCAGTACAGGAGAAGGAACTGTGAGTATTATGTCATATTCTTATCCTATTTGAATAATTTGTGGTCAGTAGAGCTTAGGTAAAATGCTTTGACACTTGTGACCAATTCTTTTCTTTTATTTAATCATTTTCCCATGTGTTTTATGCTAGTCAAAATGTAAGGGACTCCTTTAAGATGTACTGACACAACACAGATGAGTTGTCTGAGAGATTATCTGTTATGTTGAGCCAGAGATTGGACCACATTTTTGTTACTATTTCTCATGTGTGTATGTGCAAGCAAAGAAATAGTAAAAAAAAAAATATTGCACTGGAAGTACAGAAAATTAACTGGGCATCTTATCAATTTCTTGCATGAGAATGTCATTTCTCTCTTATAAAATTTGCAATTGTTTTTATTTTAACTGTATGAAGTTTACATTTTGCATCATTATTAACGTTCCTGTTGAAAGCCATACATCCTTAATATAGATTTGATTCGATTGGGTTATTCCCTGATTTTAATTATATCTCTGTGAAACTTATATATTATTGAGTTACAGCAGAATTATATTCTAAATTACTGATTTCATTGTTTCTGCAGGGGAAAGAAGTTGATACTAGAGTTACAATATACAAAAAGACAGATGAAACATATCAACTTAAGCTGAAAACCTCAAGGGTTTTCTTTTCTGAGGTTGTGCATAAGTACGGCACGATGCCTTTCAACTTGCGTGGATTTGAAGATGACAAGAAGGCTAAGTTGGGTGTTATGGAATGTGTTAATCACAAGCTCATAGAGCCATTCCAAGTTCTGTATGAAAAGCCAGGTATGTTTAGAGAATTTTACCATGTTTCTTAGATTCACTAAAACATGTAGTGATTCACATTTGCAAATAAATAATTTATTTTAATGTTCTTGCTCTCTCCAGTTTCTTAAAACCATTCTGCAATTAAAGGAAATAAATTAGATTTTAGTTTTATAAATGTGCAGAATATAATTTTTTGATAAGAATTTCTAGTATCAGATAAGTAACAAATTGTAAACTAGTTATCAAAATTTATTAATTTGTGAAACATATCTCAGTGAAGTTCCACCCTACAAGGCCAGACAGTATTTAGTACAAGGATGCCAACTACCTGGGAAGCACTGAAAATATATATTCCACCCTCAGAAGCCCTCAATTGCAAGAAGTAAATTGAAAAAGAATAGATTATGTGGTCATTTTTTTTTATTCTTATTGGTACCTCAAACCCTTCTGAATCCTCACATTTTGTGAAGGATTATTTTTACTAAGGGAGGGAATGTTGTTATCTGTAGTTGAGCTGTACAAGCTCTTCCCTCTGGGGTTTTATGTATATTCTTTCTTCTCTCCAAGAGATTGGTTCCTATAAATTCTTGTTTAAGGAAGAAAGCTGATGACTTCTTATGTTTATTTTGCAGGTGAATTTGTAGCTCACTTCAAGTTCACAGTTTTACTTATGCCAAATGGTCCTCATCGCATTACAGGACTACCCTTTGAAAAGGAGCTTTACCACTCTGAACTTAATGTTGGTGACCCTGCTCTCAAGGTAAATTTTTTTTAAAGGCTTCTGTGTCTTTTCAGTTCAAAATGAAGTGCCAAATTATACTTTAAGGTTCTAATTACGATAAAACTGGTACAATTAATAAATGATGGGTTTGACAGAAAACAAAAAGGGTTAATAAGCAATTTGAACAAGGACAGCTAATACAGAATTTCCCATCACAAATGGCCAAGTTTTCTAAAACTCAAAACATTGAAACTATACCTCAAACTTTTTAGTTTTTGTATATTTTTGTCATTTAGCCATTTGTATTTAAGTAGTATTTTGTTTTTAGTATGTACTGGCAGTTACCCGCGGCTTCGTCTGCTTGAAGATGTGTTAAGTTATATCAGTTTCTGTTCAAAGTGCGAATGGCAGAAAAATTTCTTCTTTTGGGTTGAAAATATGGTTACTT